>CM065590.1:330502511-330836065 GCA_033119425.1 Bufotes viridis | reverse complement strand
TGTGCCTGTATTAGTGTAATACGCTATAAAAATAAATAAGCAGATAGTGTTAGGTGCATGTAAAAAAAGGTCTGAATTTGAAATCAATACATTGGGCCAAATATTTTTTTTCTTCTTGTGGTGCTTGGTGAACGGTAACAATGAGGAAAACATCTAGTAAGTGACGCGGTTGTGGTGGTGATAGTGTACCCTCTGGTGCTGGGAGAGGACGTGGCCATTTAGCCACAGCCACACGTCCTCGTGAACCAACTACCTCAGGTTCCAGTACCCGCCAGAATTTACAGCGATATTTGGTGGGGCCCAATGCCGTTCTAAGGATTGTAATGCCTGAGCAGGTACAGGCGCTAGTAAATTGGGTGGCCGACAGTGGATCCAGCATGTTCACCACATTATCTCCCACCCAGTCTTTTGCAGAAAGCGCACAGGTGGCACTTGAAAACCAAGCCCATCAGTCTGTCACATCACCCCCATGCATATCAGGGAAACTGTCTGAGCCTCAAGTTATGCAGCAGTCTCTTATGCTGTTTGAAGACTCTGCTGGCAGGGTTTCTCAAGTGATTCCACCTAGCCCTTCCACAGTGGTGGAAGACATAGAATGCACTGATGCACAACCACTGATGTTTCCTGATGATGAGGACATGGGAATACCACCTCATCGGAGTCCGCACGTCTCTGATGATGACGAAACACAGGTGCCAACTGCTGCGTCTTTCTGCAGTGTGCAGACCGAACAGGAGGTCAGGGAGGAAGACTGTGTGGAAGACGATGCAGGGGATGATGAGGTCCTAGACCCCACATGGAATGAAGGTCGTGCCACTGACTTTCATAGTTCAGAGGAAGAGTCAGTGGTGAGACCGAGCCAACAGCGTAGCAAAAGAGAGAGCAGGGGGCAAAAGCAGAACAGCCGCCTACAAGAGAGTTCGACTGCTACTGGCCACCGCCACCAGGGACCGAGCACCCCAAAGGCAGCTTCAAGGAGTTCCCTGGCATGGCACTTCTTTAAACAATGTGCTGACGACAAGACCCGAGTGGTTTGCACACTGTGCCATCAGAGCCTGAAGCGAGGCATTAACGTTCTGAACCTTAGCACAACCTGCATGACCAGGCATCTACATGCAAAGTATGAACTGCAGTGGAGTAAACACCTTAAAAGCAAGGAACTCACTCTGGCTCCCCCTGCTCCCTCTTCTTCTGCTGCCTCTGCCTCCTCCTCCGCCTCGGGAGGAACGTTGGCACCTGCCGCCCACCAAACAGAGGATGTGCCACCGACAACACCACCTACGTCACCAAGCATTTCCACCATGTCACACGGCAGCGTTCAGCTCTCCATCTCACAAAGCTTGGAGAGAAAGCGTAAATTCCAACCTAGCCACGCTCGAGCCCTGGCCTGAATCGAAACTACTGGACCTTGAAATGCTGTCATTCAGGCTGTTGGACACAGACAGCTTCAAACAGTTGATGTCCATGGCTGTCCCACAGTATGTTGTTCCCAGCCGCCACTACTTCTCCAAGACAGCCGTGCCTTCCCTGCACAACCAAGTGTCCGATAAAATCAAGTGTGCACTGAGCAACGCCATCTGTGGCAATGTCCACCTAACCACAGATACGTGGAACAGTAAGCACGGCCAGGGACGCTATATCTCCCTAACTGCACACTGGGTAAATGTAGTGGCGGCAGGGCATCATTCTTTGCCTCCTGTAGCCTCCTCCTCCTACTCGACTTCCTCCTCCTCTGCTTCCACCAGCTCATCCATTCAGCCACAAATCTTCACCACCAACTTCAGCACAGCCCAGGGTAAACGTCAGCAGGCCATTCTGAAACTCATATGTTTGGGGGACAGGCCCCACTCTGCGCAGGAGTTGTGGCGGGGTATTGAACAACAGACCGATGAGTGGTTTCTGCCAGTGGGCCTCAAGCCCGGCCTGGTGGTGTGCGATAATGGGCGAAATCTCGTCGCAGGTCTGGGACTAGCCGGTTTGACACACATCCCTTGCCTGGCGCATGTGCTGTATTTGATGGTGCAGAAGTTCATTCACAACTACCCCGACATGTCAGAGCTGCTGCATAAAGTGAGGGCCGTCTGTGCGCGCTTCCGGCGTTCACATCCTGCCGCTGCTCGTCTGTCTGCGCTACAGCGGAACTTCGGCCTTCCCGCTCACCGCCTCATATGCGACATGCCCAACAGGTGGAACTCCACCTTCCACATGCTGGAGAGACTGTGCGAGCAGCAGCAGGCCATAGTGGAGTCTCAGCTGCAGCACGCACGCGTCAGTCGCACTGCAGAACAGCACCACTTCACCACCAATGATTGGGCCTCCATGCGAGACTTGTGTGCCCTGTTGCGCTGTTTCGAGTACTCCACCAACATGGCCAGTGGCGATGACACCGTTATCAGAGTTACAATACCACTTCTATGTCTCCTTGAGAAAACGCTTAGGGCGATGATGGAAGAGGAGGTGGCCCAGGAGGAGGAGGAGGATAAGGGGTCATTTTTAGCACTTTCAGGCCAGTCTGTTAGAAGTGGCTCAGAGGGAGGTTTTTTGCAACAGCAGAGGCCAGGTACAAATGTGGCCAGCCAGGGCCCACTACTGGAGGATGAAGAGGATGAGGAGGAGGTGGAGGAGGATGAGGATGAAGCAGGTTCACAGCAGGGTGGCACCCGACACAGCTCAGGCCCATCACTGGTGCGTGGCTGGGGGGATACGGAGGACGATGACGATACACCTCCCACAGAGGACAGCTTGTCCTTACCTCTGGGGTTCCTGGCACACATGAGCGACTACATGCTGCAGTGCCTGCGCAACGACAGCAGAGTTGCCCACATTTTAACGTGTGCGGACTACTGGGTTGCCACACTGCTGAATTCCTGGTACAAAGACAATGTGCCCACCTTACTTCCTGCACTGGAGCGTGATAGGAAGATGCGCGAGTAAAAGCGCACGTTGGTAGGGGCGCTCCTGATTGCATTCCCAAATGTCACAGGGGAACAGGAAGAAGCCCACGGCGAAGGCAGAGGAGGAGCAAGAGGTCGCCAACGCAGCTGTGTCACGGCCAGCTCCTCTGAGGGCAGGGTTGGCATGGCAGAAATGTGGAAAAGTTTTGTCTCCACGCCAAAGCTAACTGCACCACCACCTGATACGGAACGTGTTAGCAGGAGGCAGCATTTCACTAACATGGTTGAACAGTACGTCTGCACACCCCTCCACGTACTGACTGATGGTTCGGCCCCATTCAACTTCTGGGTCTCCAAATTGTCCACGTGGCCAGAGTTAGCATTTGTATTCCCAAATTCTTCTGGCTCTTTGAGATTTGAAATTACTCTTTAATATGAGAACCTTCATGTTTTCCTCATTGTGTCCTGGGCTACAGAAATGTTTAGCCACAGGAAAGTGCAGCTTTTTCTCTTTGATGTGGCGGTGGGACCTCATCCTTGCATTGAGTTTCTGTCTTGTTTCTCTGACGTAGAGGCCTCCAACAGGACATTTAAACCACAGATAAACCACATTAGATGTAGAACATGTGAATGTCCCAGGGATCTTATAGTCCTGCTGTTTGTTGGGGAACCGGATCTTATCTGTTGTTATTATATGGGAAGAGGTTTTGCATCTTCTGATATTGCAGGGATAGGTTCTTTTTTCTGTGGTACATGGTCTTGAATTTGATCTGATTAGAATATTCCTTAGATTTGGAGGTTGTCGGTAAGCTAGTAAAGGGGGATCTGGGAAGATTGTTTCTAGTCGATCATCCTTATTTAGGACATGATGTAACTTTTTTGGCAGTTTTCCTCAGTACTTCTAGCTGTGGGTTGTAGGTCACACCAGAGGTACGCGCTGGTTCTGTTTCTTTTCATTGTATTGGAGATGTTGACTTCTGGGGATTCTGGTGGCTCTTGTGATCTGATCTTCGAATGAAGCAGGATGATAGCCTTGGTGTAAAAATGTCCTTTTCAGATATTATAAATGCTCATCCCTGTCTGATGGACTGGAACCGATTCAGCTATATCTGATGGCTTGACTATAAATGATGGACTTTTTAATATGTTTGGGGTAGAAGCTGTCCCATTTGAGGTATGTAGGCCGATCAATAGGTTTTCGATACAGGGATGTCTGTATTGAGCCGTCCTGAAGTTTTATGGTGGTGTCCAGAAAGCTGACTTCTGTCTGTGAATAGTTGAGGGTCAGGTTTGTGGTGGGATGGAATTTGTTGAATTGTTAATGACATTTTATCAGTTTTATCATGTTCAGAGTTGGTCCAGATTATTAGGATGTCATCAATGAAATGGAAGTAGACCAAGGGTTTTTTGGAATATAATGAAAAAAAAGGGGGGCAAGCTTATATCATAAAACTTAACTTTTACTAAGTCTAGGTAAAATACCATATAGGTACAAAATTATGCCTAAAAATCACCGTGCCAGATGTGGCACATTAACCAACTCGAATGATTCTTGTCCAAGAACAGCGTTGGCCAGTGCAGCCTACCAAGTTGGTGCACGGGAGACACCTGCTCCCTCTGGGCTCTTTTGTGACTGCAGATGTCATATGACAAATATATGAAGGTCTACTTTTGACTGTCACCCTAATGTCCACTGATGGCCCTTTGTCCCCTGATGAATTGAGGGGCCTTCTCTTTAGCTTATGATCGATGAAACGCGTCGGGACATTTTTTGTATGGCTAAAGTTGACGATGGGACAAAATATAGGAGAGTATTGACACACTACTCGATGAGTATATATTTTTTTTCTCTTTTGAATTGTTGAAAGAGGCATTTGGTTTTGATGTTGAGGAGTTTGACAATGCACACCCTCACACCACTGATAAAACTTTCACAGCCCTTATCTGTAAGATAATTAAGGACTCATTCTCAAGATCTTTGATATGTTGTTCTGTTATCTGTCTAATGCCCATCCATTCCCCCATGTCTCTGATTTTATTGTATATATATTGCTGTTTCCTCATATGTTCTTGTAGTACGCCAGATGAAGGAACTGGTGATGTCACGAAAGCTCGCCATGTAACATCATTACTTCTCATTTTGTTAGTCATTAAAAGGTATCAAACCTGCAATACTCTTATTTTGTTTCTCTCAATGAGAGACTTTTTTCTTTTTCTTTGGACCAAATGTTTGAGTTAAAATGGTGTTCGGATGAGCATGCTCGCCCAACACTATTTATATTTAAATAAATTGTTTAAAAAAGAAAATTAAAACTGAATGAAATGATAAATGGTGGATAGACTAGTAAGGGTACATATACCCTAGGTCACTCTAAAGTGCTTTCATATATGTTTATATTTATATGCATTAGTGTTGAGCGTGAATATTCAAATCGCGAATATCACCACTTTGAGAATACGCAAATATTTAGAATATAGTGCTATATATTCATATTCGCGAATAGTGTTGATCGCGAATATTCTAATCGCGAATTTATCTTGTATATCGGCACTTAGCAACATCCCTAGCCACCAATAGGAAAGTTACCTACCCCTTAGTGTTGATCGCGAATATTCTAATCTTGAATTTTTATCGCAAATATATTGTATTACCGATTTTCGCAATCAAGTAAATAATGATTGGAGATCACGAATTCCCCATTTGCGAATTTATGGCAAATATTAGGACAAAAATTTGAGAAATATCGCAAATTCGAATATTGCCTATGCAGCTGATCACTAATATGCATACAACTATTTCTTTTATTTCACAGAGCAGCAAGAAATGTGTTTGATATAATTAGGTGGTATATGAATTTATTTGCATTTATTATGTGTACTGTATTGATGATGGCATCACAAACATTAGGTAAAATGACTATGGGGACATTTTATGAAGACCAGCATTTTTTGTGTCAGTCTTAATCTCTCCTCTGTTTGGTTTAGATGCTCCTCAGTTACATACTGCATGCCTCTTAAAATTTGTGGTGCATCTGTGCAGGTCCATGTGAAAAAGCACAGATCTACACCACACGAGAAGCTGGTGCAGATCTTTGCTATAATCTATGGCAGTTTCAAGGTGCAGATTATAATACATGTGATAGACCGCCTACCCCAGCCCTCACCGCTCGCTACTTTAAAAAGTAGCAGATGATGCCTAAAACCCCAAAATGTAGCAAAATTTTGCACAACAGCAGTTTGCGCCACACTTTGTGACTTTTGGTGCTAGTTCTCTGGAGCAGAAGGGATGTGTTCTTAAGCTTTTATTTTTTTCAGTATTTTTCTCCAGATTTGTATTTTTATTTTTCATTCTTGTTTGTTGCAGAGGTATGCTCTGTGGACTGCGGCACTCATGGTGTCTGTGTTGGTGGAGCATGTCGTTGCGAAGAAGGGTGGACTGGGGTGGCATGTGACCAGCGTGTTTGCCACCCTCGCTGCACTGAACATGGAACTTGCAAAGATGGAAAATGTGAATGCAGAGAGGGCTGGAATGGGGAGCACTGCACCATTGGTAGGCAAACGACGGGCATCGAAAGAGGCACATATTGTTTTATTCTCATACAACATATCGCTGTTGTGTTCCATCAAGGGAGCCTTTATTTTTCAACTGCAGAATACAAATTGAGAACAAGTAAATGATTGATCAGTTTAATTTACAGACATGCATATTTTTATTAAATGACATCCATTTTGTGTTACAATAATTCTGGCAACTGTAGCTTTATACATTTCTTCCAACAAAATGGACTGACGTGTAAAGACTAATATAAAGTATTATCTGTTTCTATAGTAAGGTAATAGAATGTTTTAAAGCAGTTGTGGCAAACCTTAATGGGACATTGCTTTTTACAATGATCATATCTTGTAATCCAGAACTTTGGCCAAGGGCTTTTAGCATGTGAGTTTAAGTGAATAAAAAAAAAAAAAAAAAAAAGTGTTTGACCACTGTTCTGAATCAAAATGCCAATCTATTACCAATAACAACATGTAATAAAATAAAAACAGATCCATAGCAGAAATGCCTGTAAAAATTACTTTTCAGTAAAATGGGTATTTTCATCTCCACCATCCATGGCAGAGATCAGAATGCCCATTTCATGCAGCAGTCAGGGTGGCCAGAGTTATAGAAACATGCAAGTAGGATGTGCTACACTGTTCCTGGAACTCCAATAGAACTGAATGGGAGTTACCGACACTGTAGCACAGCCAGCCCTGCAGTTCTTGTACCTCCCGCTATCCTGGCCCTTGCATAAGATAGATCATTAAATCTCAGCCATAAATAACCAGAGATGGGAATGCCATTATAAAACACACTAAAGTAAAATTTTAAATAAGAATTCCAAATTTAAAGTAGGCGAAATTGGAATAAAATAAATGTTAACTGAAAATATGTAAGGATTTTTGGACATCATTGAGGGGAGTCCCCTACTTGACCCCATTCCCTTTTCTTCAGAGTGGAGATCATCCCAGATCTGTGACAGTTGTCACACAGGCTCCAATCTGAAAAATGTTTTATGTGTACAGTATTAGTGTCAATTTCAAAGGACATGGTGTAATGACGTTTGTAGCAGAACAAAAAAACAAACTTTTTTTCTAATCTCATATGCCCCCGCCTGCCACCTTTAATGCTGCGTGATCTTGATTGATGATAATAGGGGGAAATATGCTTCTGTTAAATTGATAGCAGTTAGAAATAAATATTCTCAAATAGATTTTCAACAGCATGTCCTAGGGAAAGGTTCTTCTTATTATTAATCATTTGATTCTTTTTTATTTTTTACCTAAGAAAATGATTATATCATTATTTATTTTCCAGTTTATTTGTACAAATGACTCAATTGTACAGTGGTATGACCATTAGGGATGTAACTGGAGAGGGGAGGTTGAAGCCTTGTAAGCATGCAAAAAAATATTGGTCAGTTGGCAATACAGTATTGAAAATGCATCTATTGTAGCATTTAATGGGACAGGATTTTCCAGTGTTGGGCAAGTGCAAATTATGAAAATTGTTCAGATGTATAGCGTGTAAAATATCTGTATGTTAATTGAACACAAACATAGCAATAATGGATAGATATTGAAATACTAGTCTGAATATGACCACATTTTCCCTGTTTCACAGTGTGCAGCATTATAATTGTATGTAATCTAAAGTAATCTTACATATATGTAGTGATAAAAAAATAGATATCTGAAATAGCTGTATTAGAGAAGAAGTATATAAACAGTAATACCAGTTTCAACTCAGCATTGTTACAAAGTCAGGAGAATTTTAATAAGACATGAAAATGCTAAAAAGTTGAACAGATATTAGCTGCTGCCGACTGGCTGAGAACAACTTGCTAAGCATCTGTCTGAGTGTGTTGAGTATAAAGGGCCGCTGTGTTATATGATTAATTAGTAGACTATGTGCTTCCAGTGCCAGAAAAATAAATGATATAAACAAGTAGCAAACACTGTAGGTTTCATCTATACAAATTAATTTACATTTATTCTTTCCATCCCTATACATTGCATAGAAATATAGATTCTGTTTGCTTGAACAATAAAATGTGACTAAAAGGGTCAAATACTCTCCCCAGTGCATTAGAGCCAGATTGTTTCTCCTGCTAGATAAAGTATTTCAGGTTATTATAGTTTGATTAGAATTACACCAGCAATAGCAGGGTTAAAAGCTTATTTTAAAAAATCCCGATAGTTTGAGTAAGAATATATGCAGTTTCAGGACATATCCTAAGCTATCTTTTCACAATTCAAATTTTATCAACACTTAATTGAAGCCATATATACATGGAGACATGATTAATAACTTTGCCTTACAAGTAACTTTCTGAGCTCATTTACATTCACACATCCCAGAATCCTTTGCAATTGCTTAACTCTGTATGAGTCAGTTCTAGAACAGAATGACCTGGCCATGTAAGCAACCCCCAGAGATAAGCGTAACTTCCTTTTCCAAAGAAGCAAATAATTATTCATTTTAAAACCACTTTTTTATTTATGTCCAAGGCATCCATGCAATTCTGCAACTACTGAGCATGCAGCATTTGCAGAAATTCCTAAGCCCTGGTGTCTGGGGAGATCCAATGGTACCTCTGCAGTATTCAGCTTTACTGCAGTACCATGAATGTGATGGTTGGGGAGCTCCATTGCAGATTTTGGAGATTATAATCAAGTAATAAATTGTAAAGTCCAGTTGGCAATTAGTTTGACTGTGTGGTGAAGTTTGTTTCCTGACTGTTATTATGAAATTTCTAAATATATATAGTTAAATGGAAGATTGTAGAAATGGAATTAAGTACATGGCTATATCTGAGTGATGCCAGGTTAGAGGCATTCCGTGGCTCTTGGTACCTGAGGGGGCACATAGACCCAATTTAGGAGGGCACAAGTGTTGTAAATTACATCTTATACATTAAGTCGAGGATCCTGTTGCAGATTTTGCATTAGGCACCTGGATCTTCATGTTACCTCTGACATTGTGCAACATGTAGTCTGGCAACATCTGGTCTTGTCTCCATAACTAGATTTCACTTTTTCAGTGGTTAACCTGCCACATCTATCAGTTGCAACTAAAAGAATAAAACAGCTATACATTGCTTTATCTTTATTAATAAAAAAATAGTCATTATGAAAAAGAAAAGACATGAAAATCATATTACAAGAATAGGGGTTCTGGATAATTTGGTGGTATGTGTAAGATTCTAAATTTACTCTCACATTGAGACATTTACTCGTGACAAAATCTAATTATTATTTTATACATCTCCTTTGATAACTTTAGGCTGTGTAAAGTGAATAAGGAAAAATTATCAAAGAAAAGTACAACAGAATATTCTGCATTCTTTTGATCTAACAAGATACTGGGTTAATAGTGGAATGTGGAAGTTGAAGCATTAACGTGATGGGAAAATATCAGAAGATTGTTAATGAATGTGTTGCACCACTTACAATAACTGTTAATGCCTTCTTGCAAAGTTTGGGATTTCAAGATTTGTATATTAATTATTTTACTCACGTATATAGTGCTGACATATTCCACGGTAGTTTGCAGACATTATCATCTCTCACTGTCCCTACTGGAGCTCACAATCTAAGTTTCCTATGAAACTCATGCAAACACTAGAAGAACATACAAACTCCATTATGATGTTGTCCTTGGTCTGATGTGAACCCAGGACGCCAGCACTGTAAGGCTAACCACTGAGCCCCCATGTTATGTTGATGACATTACTGATATGGAGAGAAGGGAAGAAAATAATTGGAATTACCTAACCTGATATGTAACCTGATGGGGATCTTAATTCCCCAAAACGCGTTGTTTTTACCAGAAACCTTTTAATTGGAATAAAAGAAGTATTAAACTCAAGTTTGCCTGGACCAGGTTTTGGAGCGCTGAAAACAGAATTTTCTTCCCTTCTCTTCATACAACGGCCAGTGAAGGGGGACTGGACATCCTTCTACATTGGAACCTCAACCTCCGGCTGCACATTCGAAGGCGACTGTTTCTTCATATGATATGCCTACAATAGGGTTGTGCTTATTATAGCGCAACCTAAAAAGGTGAGCCTCTAATCGCAAAGCACTCTTGTCCTATTTAATAGCTAGGACGTACTACCCTATTGTGCACTATTTTCTTGAGCCCTAGACATGTCCATTTATTACTGATATGGAAGACAACATGACCTCTTCACTGGTGACATTACTGCAGCATGTTACTGACTTTTACCAGAATGCAACAGTTCTTTGGAAATTAATAGACTGTTCTTGCAGTCTATCCCACAAAATGGCTGTATGTCACGACTGTGACTGATCCAGATAGGTCTGGGAAGAGAAGGTCGCAGCGACTTGCTACTCGCGATAGCTTGTGAGTTTGCTTCATGGTTCAGGGTATGTCATCCGGGTTTTGCCTTGTGAACCTTTTTGTCCTGACTGGGAGTTTGTAGGCATTCTTCTCAGGTGAGTGCTGTCTGCCACTCCCAGCTACTAGATTAGTTTCAGTTTCACTTGCAGTCATTGCCAGATATAGTCCTTACTTCCAATGCTATTCTGACCTTTGAAGGAGATCGTTTGACGGTATTGCTGTGGAGCTCTTGTCTGGCGTGGACTGTCGTTGTTGGGATCATCTTCTCTGCTCGTGACTGGATAAGTCTATCTCTGCTGGAGATTGTTTGTTTGTTTGTTACTGTCTTCCCCTGTTGTTCTCCTAGACATGAGTGATGGTGACTAGTGCTCCCATCTGCCTTTCCCCAGTCTAGTCTTCTTAGAGTGACTCAGGGTTTAGGCATCCTGCTCGCCGCACGGGTTCACACCCCGTCTAGGGTATCAGGGCAGACAGGTGCCAGCGTAGGGTTTGTCAGGGGTGGCCGTTCTATTTCCCATCCGTAGATAAGGGTCCCCCTTCCCCTCCGTCTGGTGCGACATGACTGCTGCTGGGATAGCGGTCGTGACACTGTAACATAGTAGTATCATAGTTGGCAAGGCTTACAAAATATATCCAGCATGGCCAATTTCCTTCAAAGTTGATCCAGAGGAAGAAAAAAACAAACAAAAAAAAACAACTGATAACGTAGAAGTCAATTAAATATTCCTTCCAAACTCCAATGTGACATTCAGAATAACTCTTTGGATCAATGACCCATCTCCAGAATTATGGTAACTATAATCTGCAATATTATTATATTCAAAAAATACGCATAGACTCCTCTTGAACTCTTTTAGTGAGTTCACCAACACAACATCCTATGACTCAGAGCTCTATTGTCTTTTACAGTAAAAAATCCTTTTCTATGTTGATGAAGAAACCTTCTTTCCTCTAGATAGAGGATGTCCCCTCATCACTGTCCTGAGTGTAAATAGATGATGGGAGAGATCTCTGTACTGCCCCCTGATATATTTATACATAGTCATTAGATCTACCCTTAGTCATATTTTTTCTAAACTAAATAACCCTAATTTTGATAATCTTTCTGGATACTGTAGTCTACCCACTCCATATATTACTTTAGTTGCCCGCCTTTGAACCTACTCTGTTTTTCTTGTGCACTCGTGCCCAAAACTTTACATAATTACTTAATGTTCAATCTGACTAGTGATTTGATTTGGGAAGTGGCAGAGCTATGTTCTTGTCACAGTCATCTCTACCTCTTTTGATGCTCCTCATAATCTTTTTAGTCTTGGCTGCAGCTGCCTAACACTGTTTGCTACCTTCTTAAGGTCAGTCTTTTTCATGTCACTTTTATCCAGTGTGCTGCCATTTAATATGTACTGCATGCACTCATGCACATGTCATATTTTTTCTTACCGTGTGCATAACCTTACCTTTATTAGTGTTAATCCTCATTTGTCACTTTCTGAGCCTCCTGTTTATCCAGATCCATCTGCAACAGTATACTGTCCTTTTTTGTAGTACTTATTCTACCTAGTCTAAAATTGTCTACAAGATCAATTATGAATATATTAAACAGAACAGCGTGAAATTCTGACCCATGTACCCCAATGGTAACGGTGACCAATTTGAGTATGTACCATTTTACTAACCACCCTTGGTTTTCTATCACTGATTCAGTTACTTACCCAATTACCCACTGCATCTTTTCAGAATGTCAGTGTCCTGTTCACTGTTCCAGAAAGATGTCCAGTACTAAAATTTTGACTCATTCAGTGCACCAAAGGATTTTTACAGCCTAGAGATGAGTTTTTTCTGAACAGCAAAATTACTGCAGGATGTTCTATTACAAATAAGGTGTTCAAAAACACTAACAGATACTTGTAAGTTTACAGCTAGTACTATATTCCCTTAATGGTTACATTAATTGCATATGAATTTGTAATTTAGTTTTCGCTTTTTTCGAAAGTTCTTTTCACTAAATTCACCATGTGTGAAGAGTTATTATACAACTGAATTATTTAGTCCAATAAACTTAAAATTGTTTTTATTGCTCCCCTTTACAATATGTTTGTTCTACAGAGCAAGGGCCATATTTTACTACTGGGATTATAGTGAATCATGTTGTGCTGTCTCATTGGTTACTAGAAAGCATTCTCTGAATCCCAGATGTTTGATTGAAAGATAAAGTCTTCCTTTCTCAAGTATTGTTTGTTTAATGCAAGTCTTCACCCTCCTGAACATACTGCTCCTCCCTTTTTTATTATGGTGCGCATATTAAAAGGCTTTGGGTTTACCAAGATTTGTAAATAGGGAGCTATAATTTTGAAAAACTGACAATCTATGTCATGGATTAAAAATATAATATAACTTCAGAAGTGTAGACTTAAAATAATAGCAACATTGTAATCAAAAGAAAAGCTTTACTTTGTGCTCTTGATGTGTCATTGATATTGAGTGAAATATCCATCACTATATAGCATATAGGGACATCATTGTGGCTGCTATTCTTAGACACAGGGAGTGCCACACAAAGAACAGCAGATGTGCTCCACTCTGTTCAGCCGAGGAACATGGGGTAGGTAACTATTCAAAATGGGTGCACTTTGGGGGACATATCTCTGTGTGGAATGAAGCCAAAAAACGACAAGAAAAGCGCTCATAGGGTAAAAACGTATTAAAAGAGAGGGGCCTTTTTCGTGGCCTAGGTGGTTGCGCTCACCTGTGGGCATATAAATAGATGCCTTGGTGGTGGTGGTTTGCTGAGAATGGCTGGAATAGTGGGAGGGGATGCAGCCTAGTGTGTCCGAAGGTCCCTTTTAGGTGACTGGCTAGTTCACCCTCTTGGGTAGTAAACGATATATAGGAAATTGCTTTTTTGTTGCTTTTCAGCACACTTAGCGTACGGACATCATATTGGCGCAAAACCACGACCCGGAAAATAGGTTCGACAATATTTATTCTTTCAAAGACAACATTTATTCTTTCAAAGACGCGTTGTCTTTGAAAGAATAAATATTGTCGAACCTATTTTCCGGGTCGTGGTTTTGCGCCAATATGATGTCCGTACGCTAAGTGTGCTGAAAAGCAACAAAAAAGCAATTTCCTATATATCTCTGTGTGGGCAGCCATCTAAGGGGGGCATAACTCTGTTAACTCTGTGTAGGGGGAATAACTGTGTGGGGGGCCATCTAAGAAGGCGTAATGTATGAGGGGGCATCATTGTATGTAGAGGACATAACTATGAGGGGGCATCACTGTGTGATTTCCACCTAAAGTGGTACATTTCTGAGGCAACATCAATCTGTGTGGTGGCACTTGAGGGGCAACACTGTGTAGGGGTCACTTAATGTTTGTGGGATCCACTTATGGGGACATCATACTAATTGGGGTCACTTAACTGGCCATCATACTGTGTTGAGGGGGCAGCTACAGGGCCTCATTTTGTGTTGGGAGCACTTAAGAGGATCTCATTCTGTGTGTGGGGCACTTAATGGACCATTCTACTATGAGGGGGCACTTAGCATCATATTGTGTTGGAAAGCACTAAATAGGCTTCACACTGTGTCAGGGGCAGTAAAGGAGCATTATATTGTGTGAATGAATGCCTAGCCCTGCTGTCAGTAGGAACCTAAGGGACATCCAGTGAGGGGATGCAAAGGGGGAATCATAGTTATGAGGGCGCTATTTCAATATCTTTCCCAGAATGAGAAAGTACCCCCAAAGAATTCATATATCTTGTGGAAAAAAAACTAGTCTTTCTCTCATGTAGTAGTGTCTGGGAATCCTGGATGGCTACCACACAGGACCTTTGTGCTTTAAGTTTAGGTTACTTTTACATTTGCTGTTCCAGCAGAGAACAGCCTGCCAAAGTTCTCCAGATTCGGCATTACTGGATACTGCCACCTGTCCGCTAGCTCCCATGGACTATAATGAGGTCTGGCAGAAATCAACTACCTTGAAAATATGTCAGAAATTGGCAGGACAGAAGCTGCTGCACACAGCGGTTTTTGTCAGGCCGATTCCCATCATTCTATACATGGACAGCTGAAGATGTGAAAGTAGCGTTGCACAGATTCCTAGAGAGGGCTGCAATGGCTGTCATTTTAGCTACTCAAAGTTATTTAAACATTTATAACAAGAAAACTGTTGAATAGTTTGCCATATTCAAATATTTATAGGCATGGAATATATGCAATAATTCCATTGGTCTAGAAACATTATCTAATACCTATGAATACAGTAATATCACAGAGACATGTTATTCATATTAGTGGACTATGAGAAATTATCACCTGTAGCTCTATAAAGTGCCTGCAATCCTCCCTGGCCCACAACAATTATTATATAACACAAGAGTGTGAATCTGGATCGCACATCCTCAGTATTATGCTTTTGATATAACGACTGTCCTTCAGCATAACTACATGGCATCTCAGCTCAATTCGTAATACATTATATGCTGTGCATAAATGAGGCATTAGTATACAGTTTGATCAAAGAGCATAGGCCCACTTACCGCGACAAGGTTGCCTCTACAAGTGGGGACATAGTAACATAGTATATAAGACCGAAAAAAGACATTTGTCCATCCAGTTCAGCCTGTTTCCTACAATTTGATCCAGAGGAAGGCAAAAAACCCCTGTGAGGCAGAAGCCAATTTTCCCCAATCAGGCAATCAGAATAACTCCCTGGATCAACGACTCCTCTCTAGTAGCTAAAGACTGTAATATTATTACACTCCAGAAATACATCCAGTCCACTCTTAGGCAGTGAAAAGTCACCAACAGCACCTAATGAACTGATCGATCTACAGCTGTGAATTATTCAACTTCTGCTAGTTAATTGCTCACTGGTTTTTAGGCTGCACAGAGCGTTTTTCTGTCACTTTTTTCTGGGGTGATCGGCGGCCATTTTGTTACTTGTGGTGCACCAGCACAAGCTTCCACCAAGTCCATCAATCCATCAATACTAGTTTTTTTTTTTTTAACTATATCCTACGTCAGGGGCTTGGCTGTGCATATTGTCACCCTTAGAAACTCAGGATAGCAATTTCTATATTTTATTAAGGGGTTAAATACAATTGCCAAAACACCAATCCCCTAAATCTGGTGTTCCAGCTTTGGCTAGCCAAGTGTAATACTGTCTGCCAAAACATATATTTTGTTCTGGGGTGAAATTCAATAGCCAAAATAGCAATACCCTGAATCTGGTGTCCTAGCACTGGCTGGCAAAGTATAATAGTGTCCGCCAAAACAAATATTTTGTTCTGGGGTGAAATTAAATTGCCAAAATAGCAATACCCTGAATCTGGTGTCCCAGCTGTTGCAGGCCAAGTGTTAATCTGTCTGTAAAAGGGTATATTTTGTTCTGGGGTGAAATTCAATTGCCAATATAGCAATACCCTGAATCTGGTGTCCCAGCACTGGCTGGCAAAGTATAATAGTGTCTGCCAAAACATATATTTTGTTCTGGGGTGAAATTCAATTGCCAAAATAGCAATACCCTGAATCTGGTGTTCCATCAGTTGCAGGCCTAGTTTAAATCTGTCCGTAAAAGGGTATATTTTGTTCTGGGGTGAAATTCAATTGCCAATATAGCAATACCCTGAATTTGGTGTCCCAGCACTGGCTGGAAAAGTATAATAGTGTCTGCCAAAACATATATTTTGTTCTGGGGTGAAATTCAATTGCCAAAATAGCAATACCCTGAATCTGGTGTCCCAGCACTGGCTGGCAAAGTATAATAGTGTCTGCCAAAACATATATTTTGTTCTGGGGTGAAATTCAATTGCCAAAATAGCAATACCCTGAATCTGGTGTTCCATCAGTTGCAGGCCTGGTTTAAATCTGTCCGTAACAGGGTATATTTTGTTGTGGGGTGAAATTCAATTGCCAATATAGCAATACCCTGAATCTGGTGTTCCAGCTGTTGCAGGCCAATGATGCTCTATTGGGTTGAGATCTGGTGACTGTGGGGGCCATTTTAGTACAGTGAACTCATTGTCATGTTCAAGAAACCAATTTGAAATGATTCCAGCTTTGTGACATGGTGCATCAGAGGATGGGTACATGGTGGTCATGAGGGGATGGACATGGTCAGAAACAATGCTCAGGTAGCCCGTGGAATTTAAACGATGGCCAATTGGCACTAAAGGGCCTAATGTGTGCCCAGAAAACATCCCCCACACCATTACAGCACCACCACCAGCCTGCATAGTGGTAACAAGGCATGATGGATACATGTTCTCATTCTGTTTACGCCAAATTCGGACTCTACTATTTGAATGTCTCAACAGAAATTGAGACTCATCAGACCGGACAACATTTTTCCAGTCTTCAACAGTCCAATTTTGGTGAGTGCGTACAAATTGTAGCCTCTTTTTCCTATTTGTAGTGGAGATGAATGGTACCCGGTGGGGTCTTCTGCTGTTGTAGCCCATCCGCCTAAAGGTTGTGCGTGTTGTGGATTTACAAATGTTTTGCTGCATAACTAGGTTGTAACGAGTGGTTATTTCAGTCAATGTTGCATCTTCTATCAGCTTGAATCAGTCGGCCAATTCTCCTCTGACCTCTAGCATCAACAAGGCATTTTCGCCCACAGGACTGCTGCATACTGAATGTTTTCCCTTTTCACACCATTCTTTGTAAACCCTAGAATTTATTGTGGAAGACATAGAATGCACTGATGCACAACCACTGATGTTTCCTGATGAGAAGGACATGGGAATACCACCTCATCGGAGTCCGCACGTCTCTGATGATGACGAAACACAGGTGCCAACTGCTGCGTCTTTCTGCAGTGTGCAGACCGAACAGGAGGTCAGAGAGGAAGACTGTGTGGAAGACGATGCAGGGGACGATGAGGTCCTAGACCCCACATTGAATGAAGGTCGTACCACTGACTTTCATAGTTCAGAGGAAGAGGCAGTGGTGAGACCAAGCCAACAGCGTAGCAAAAGAGGGAGCAGGGGGCAAAAGCAGAACAGCCGCCGCCAAGAGAGTTCGCCTGCTACTGGCTACCGCCACCAGGGACCGAGCACCCCAAAGGCAGCTTCAAGGAGTTCCCTGGCATGGCACTTCTTTAAACAATGTGCTGACGAAAAGACCCAAGTGGTTTGCACGCTGTGCCATCAGAGCCTAAAGCGAGGCATTAACGTTCTGAACCTTAGCACAACCTACATGAACAGGCAGCTACATGCAAAGCATGAACTGCAGTGGAGTAAACCCCTTAAAAGCAAGGAACTCACTCATGCTCCCCCTGCTCCCTCTTCTTCTGCTGCCTCGGCCTCTTCCTCCGCCTCGGGAGGAACGTTGGCACCTGCCTCTCACCAAACAGAGGATCTGCCACCGACACCACCACCTGCGTCACCAAGCATCTCCACCATGTCACACGGCAGCGTTCAGCTCTCCATCTTACAAACCTTGGAGAGAAAGCGTAAATTCCCACCTAGCCACCCTCGAGCCCTGGACCTGAATGCCAGCATTTCTAAACTACTGGCCTTTGAAATGCTGTCATTCAGGCTGGTGGACCGATTCAAACAGCTGATGTCCATGGCTGTCCCACAGTATGTTGTTCCCAGCCGCCACTACTTCTCCAAGACAGCCCTGCCTTCCCTGCACAACCAAGTATCCGATAAAATCAAGTGTGCACTGGGCAACGCCATCTGGGGCAAGGTCCACCTAATCACAGATACGTGGACCAGTAAGCACGGCCAGGGACGCTATATCTCCCTAACTGCACACGTCCTTCCACCGCCAAGGATTGCAGGGCATCATTCTTTGCCTCCTGTAGCCTCCTCCTCCTCCTCGGCTTCCTCCTCCTCTGCTTCCACCAGCTCATCCAGTCAGCCACACACCTTCACCACCAACTTCAGCACAGCTCAGGGTAAACGTCAGCAGGCCATTCTGAAACTCATATGTTTGGGGGACAGGCCCCACACCGCGCAGGAGTTGTGGCGGGGTATTGAACAACAGACCGACGAGTGGTTTCTGCCGGTGGGCCTCAAGCCCGGCCTGGTGGTGTGCGATAATGGGCAAAATCTCGTCACAGCTCTGGGACTAGCCGGTTTGACGCACATCCCTTGCCTGGCGCATGTGCTGAATTTGGTGGTGCAGAAGTTCATTCACAACTACCCCGACATGTCAGAGCTGCTGCATAAAGTGAGGGCCGTCTGTGCGCGCTTCCGGTGTTCACATCCTGCCGCTGCTCGCCTGTCTGTGCGACAGCGGAACTTCGGCCTTCCCGCTCACCGCCTCATATGCGACGTGCCCACCAGGTGGAACTCCACCTTGCACATGCTGGAGAGACTGTGCGAGCAGCAGCAGGCCATAGTGGAGTTTCAGCTGCAGCACGCACGCGTCAGTCGCACTGCGGAACAGCACCACTTCACCACCAATGATTGGGCCTCCATGCGAGACCTGTGTGCCCTGTTGCGCTGTTTCAAGTACTCCACCAACATGGCCAGTGGCGATGATACCGTTATCAGCGTTACAATACCTCTTCTATGTCTCCTTGAGAAAACGCTTAGGGCGATGATGGAAGAGGAGGTGGCCCAGGAGGGGGAGGAGGATGAGGGGTCATTTTTAGCACTTTTAGGCCAGTCTGTTAGAAGTGGCTCAGAGGGAGGCTTTTTGCAACAGCAGAGGCCAGGTACAAATCTGGACAGCCAGGGCCCACTACTGGAGGACGAGGAGGATGAGGAGGAGGTGGAGGAGGATGAGGATGAAGCAGGTTCACAGCGGGGTGGCACCCAACACAGCTCAGGCCCATCACTGGTGCGTGGCTGGGGGGATACGGAGGACGATGACGATACGCCTCCCACAGAGGACAGCTTGTCCTTACCTCTGGGGAGCCTGGCACACATGAGCGACTTCATGCTGCAGTGCCTGCGCAACGACAGCAGAGTTGCCCACATTTTAACGTGTGCGGACTACTTTGTTGCCCCCCTGCTGGATTACCGGTACAAAGACAATGTGCCCACCTTACTTCCTGCACTGGAGCGTGTAGGAAGATCAGCGAGTACAAGCGCACGCTGGTAGACGCGCTCCTGAGAGCATTCCCAAATGTCACAGGGGAACAGGTGTAAGCCCAAGGCGAAGGCAGAGGAGGAGCAAGAGGTCGCCAACGCAGCTGTGTCACGGCCAGCTCCTCTGAGGGCAGGGTTAGCATGACAGAAATGTGGAAAAGTTTTGTCTCCACGCCACAGCTAGCTGCACCACCACCTGATACGGAACGTGTTAGCAGGAGGCAGCATTTCACTAACATGGTTGAACAGTACGTCTGCACACCCCTCCAGGTACTGGTTCGGCCCTATTCAACTTCTGGGTCTCCAAATTGTCCACGTGGCCAGAGTTAGCATTTCATGCCTTGGAGGTGCTGGCCTGCCCGGCGGCCAGCGTTTTGTCTGAACGTGTATTCAGCACAGCAGGGTGCGTCATTACTGACAAACGCAGCCGCCTGTCCACAGCCAACGTGGACAAGCTGACGTTCATAAAAATGAAACCAGGCATGGATCCCACAGGACCTGTCCCTCCCTTGTGCAGAATATACATTTATAACTGCCTCCCCCTCAACCATGTATTCTTGTAGTCCGGGGAAATTCTTTATTGAATGCTCCTTTTTTTAACTTTACCATGATCTTGCGGTTCAACCCAAAGTTGAATGAACCTCTCCTCAATCTGGGCGCCGGGGCCTAAATAACTGAAAGTGGCCTTCTCCAGTGGTGGGTGATATGACGTCTTATTCCTTGCTGTGGGACCTCTCTCCTCTGTCTGGGTGCTGGGGCCGAAATAACTGAAAGTGGCCTTCTCCAGTGGTGGGTGATATGATTTATGATTCTCTGCTATGGGACCTCTCTCCAATTGATATTGGTTAATTTTTATTTATTTTATTTTATTTTAATTCATTACCCTATCCACATTTGTTTGCAGGGCATTTACCTATAGTTGTGTTCAAAATTATTCAACCCCCACTGAAATTGAGTGTTTTGGCCAGTTTTACATTGATTTTGATCTTTTCAGTCATCTTGTTTACAATTAAATGAAAGAGTCACTTGTAAGTCAGACAAATATAACATAACATTTATAATGAAATAACCACAAATGTCTTTTCTGTGCTCACATTATTATCAGTTTTATTCAACCCCCAAGTGACATTCAATCTTAGTACTTAGTACAACATCCTTTTACAGTTATAACAGCTTTTAAACGTGAAGCATAGCTTGACACAAGTGTCTTGCAGCAATCCACGGGTATCTTCGCCCATTCTTCATGGGCAAAAGCCTCCAGTTCAGTCACATTCTTAGGCTTGGGCGCTGCAACTGCTTTCTTTAAGTCTCACCAGAGGTTCTCAATTGGATTTAAGTCTGGTAACTGCGATGGCCACTTTAAAATGTTCCAGCCTTTAATCTGCAACCATGCTCTAGTGGACTTGGAGGTATGCTTGGGATCATTGTTCTGTTGAAAGGTCCAACGTCTCCCAAGCCTCAGGTTTGTGAAGGACTGCATCACATTTTCATCCAATATCTCCTGGTGCTGAAGAGAATTCATGGTACCTTGCACACGCTGAAGCTTCCCTGTACCTGTAGAAGCAAAACAGCCCCAAAGCATGATTGACCCCCCGCCATGCTTCACAGTAGGCAAGGTGTTCTTTTTCTTCATAGGCCTTGTTCTTCCTCCTCCAAACATAGCGTTGATCCATGGGCCCAAACAGTTCTAATTTTGTTTCATCAGTCCACAGAAAACTTTTGTGGTTTGTCCACATGACTTTTGGCATACTGCAATCGACTCTTCTTATTCTTTGGAGACAGCAAGGGGGTGCGCCTGGGAGTTCTGGCATGGAGGCCTTCATTACGCAGTGTGCGCCTTATTGTCTGAGCTGAAACTTCAGTACCCGCATCTGACAAATCTTTTTCAGTTCCTCAGCAGTCACACAGGGACTTTTCTCCACTTTGCGCTTCAGGTAGCACACAGCAGTCGAAGTCAGCATCTTCTTTCTGCCACGACCAGGTAGCGTTTCAACAGTGCCCTTTGCCTTGAATTTGCGAATGATGCTTCCTATGGTGTCTCTTGGTATGTTTAACATCTTTGCAATCTTCTTATAGCCATTGCCCTTCCTGTGAAGAGAAATCACCTCTTCTCTTGTCTTCCTGGACCATTCTCTTGACTTCACCATGTTTGTAAACACACCAGTAAATGTCTAGAAGGAGCTGAGTATCACAGTCATTTTAAATCTGCCTAATTGGTGCTTATTATGCTTGATTGCTGCTCCTTGACATCCAGAGGTGTTTTTAATACCTGATCGAAAACACTTGAATGAACCTCTGTTCTTAAGACTGGTAGTCTTTAAGGGGTTGAATAATTGTGTCAATGAAGAAATCACAAAACAAACATTTAATACTGTATTACAAAAACAATTGATGTCATTTTAGTTGCATTTGGTTCTTTAAAAAGTCCTTGTAAGATTTCATTCTGAACACAATTACAAATGTACACTAAATTCCCTAAAACCCTTTACAGCATTGGGGGTTGAATAATTTTGAACACAACTGTACATTTTGCTGCCTTTTGCAGCCCTCTAGCCCTTTCCTGGACTATTTTACAGCCTTTTTAGTGCCTAAAAGTTCCGTTCCGCATTGACTTCAATCGGGTTCATCCAGGTGTTCGCTCATCTCTATTTGTGTACAAACCTTCTTTCCTCCAGACGCAGAGGATGTCCCCTCATCACAGTCACAGTCCGGGGGATAAATAGATGATGGGAGAGACCTCTGTACTGACCCCTAATATATTTATACATAGTTATTAGATCTCCCCTCAGTCTTCTTTTTTCTAAAGTGAATAACCCTAATTTTGATAACCTTTCAGGGTACTGCAGTTGCCCCATTCCAGTTATTACTTTAGTTGCCCTCCTCTGAACCCTCTCCAGCTCTGCTATGTCTGCCTTGTTCACACAAACCCAGAACTGTACACAGTACTCCATGTGTGGTCTGACTAGTGATTTGTAGGACTATGTTCACGGGCATCTATGCCCCTTTTGATGCAACCCATTATCTTATTGGCCTTGGTAGTAGCCGCCTGATACTGGTTTTTGCAGCTTAATTTGCTTTTAATTAAAATTCCTCGATCCTTTTCCATGTCAGTGTTACCGAGTGTTTTACCATTTAATATGTACAGGTGACTTGCATTATTCCTTCCCATGTGCATAACTATACATTTGTCAGTGTTAAAGCTCATCTGCCATTTCTCTGCCCAAGCCTCCAATCTGTCCAGATCCCTCTGTAGCAGAAAACTGTCCTCTTCAGTGTTAATTACTTTACACAGTTTAGTGTCATCTGCAAAAATAGATACTTCACTGTGCAAGCCTTCTACAAGATCATTAATAAATATTCTAATTTTGTGGTGCAGCATTGTGCGGCGACCACCGGCACCCCCAATGTGCAGCAAAGCTTCCTTGGCTCTGGGCCCCGCCACCCTACCAGCACAGCACCAAGGCAGCAATGGCAGACACGCAATACTGCACCATGTGAACGAGTGCAAAGAGTTAACCCAGTCACAACCCTCAGGAAATCCATCTGAGAGGTAACATAGTAACATAGTAACATAGTATATAAGACCGAAAAAAGACATTTGTCCATCCAGTTCGGCCTGTTTCCTACAAGTTGATCCAGAGGAAGGCAAAAAACCCCTGTGAGGCAGAAGCCAATTTTCCTCACTTAAGGGGAAAAAAATTCCTTCCCGACTCCAATCAGGCAATCAGAATAACTCCCTGGATCAACGACCCCTCTCTAGTAGCTGTAGCCTGTAATATTATTACAGTCCAGAAATAAATCCAGTCCCCTCTTGAATTCCTTTATTGTACTCATCATCACCACCTCCTCAGGCAGAGAGTTCCATAGTCTCACTGCTCTTACAGTGAAGAATCCTTTTCTATGTTTGTGTACAAACCTTCTTTCCTCCAGACGCAGAGGATGTCCCCTTGTCACAGTCACAGTCCTGGTGATAAATAGATGATGGGACAGATCTCTGTACTGACCCCTGATATATTTATACATAGTTATTAGATCTCCCCTCAGTCGTCTTTTTTCTAAAGTGAATAACCCTAATTTTGATAACCTTTCAGGGTACTGTAAATCCCTCATTCCAGTTATTACTTTAGTTGCCCTCCTCTGAACCCTCTCCAGCTCTGCTATGTCTGTCTTGTTCACAGGAGCCCAGAACTGTACACAGTACTCCATGTGTGGTCTAACTAGTGATTTGTAAAGTGGTAGGACTATGTTCTCATCACGGGCATCTATGCCCCTTTTGATGCAACCCATTATCTTATTGGCCTTGGCAGTAGCTGCCTGACACAGGTTTTTGCAGCTTAATTTGCTGTTTATTAAAATTCCTAGATCCTTTTCCATGTCAGTGTTACCGAGTGTTTTACCATTTAATATGTACCGGTGACTTACATTATTCCTTCCCATGTGCATAACTTTACATTTGTCAGTGTTAAACCTCATCTGCCATTTTTCTGCCCAAGCCTCCAATCTATCCAGATCCCTCTGTAGCAGAAAACTGTCCTCTTCAGTGTTAATTACTTTACACAGTTTAGTGTCATCTGCAAAAATAGATATTTTACTGTGCAGGCCTTCTACAAGATCATTAATAAATATATTGAAGAGAATAGGGCCCAATACTGACCCCTGAGGTACCCCACTAGTTACAGTGACCCAATCTGAGTATCTACCGTTAATAACCACCCTCTGTTTTCTGTCACTCAGCCAGTTACTTACCCACATACAGACATTTTCTCCCAGTCCGAGCATCCTCATTTTATATAGTAACCTTTTATGAGGTACGGTGTCAAATGCTTTGGAGAAGTCCAGATATACGACATCCATTGATTCGCCGCTGTCAAGTCTAGAACTTACCTCCTCATAGAAGCTGATTAAATTTGTTTGGCATGACCGATCCCTCATGAAGCCATGCTGATATGGCGTTATTTGCTTATTTTTATTGAGATACTGCAAAATAGCATCTCTTAAAAACCCTTCAAACAGTTTACCAACAATAGATGTTAAACTTACCGGCCTATAATTTCCAGGCTCTGTTTTTGGACCCTTTTTGAATATTGGCACCACATTTGCTATGCGCCAATCCTGTGGAACATTCCCTGTTATAGGTAGTAGGAATTTTTAGACCCTTTGCAGACTCAGGCTAATTAAAAACACCTAGTCCAAATGGAGAGGAGTGCTGATACCAGAAGGGTAGAAAAAGAAAGTAGATTCTAGCAATATACAGGGTGGGCCATTTATATGGATACATCTTAATAAAATGGGAATGGTTGGTGATATTAACTTCCGGTTTGTGTTTTTTCAAGAGGGTCATGTGACACATCAAACTTATTGGGAATTTCTCAAGAAAAACAATGGTGTGCTTGGTTTTAACATAACTTTATTCTTTCATGAGTTATTTACAAGTTTCTGACCACTTATAAAATGTGTACAATGTGCTGCCCATTGTGTTGGATTGTCAATGCAACTCTCTTCTCCCACTCTTCACACACTGATAGCAACACTGCAGAAGAAATGCTAGCACAGGCTTCCAGTATCCGTAGTTTCAGGTGCTGCACATCTCGTATCTTCACAGCATAGACAATTGCCTTCAGATGACCCCAAAGATAAAAGTCTAAGGAGGTCAGATCGGGAGACCTTGGGGGCCATTCAACTGGCCCACGATGACCAATCCACTTTCCAGGAAACTGTTCATCTAGGAATGATCGGACCTGACACCCATAATGTGGTGGTGCACCATCTTGCTGGAAAAACTCAGGGAACGTGCCAGCTTCAGTGCATAAAGAGGGAAACACATCATCATGTAGCAATTTCGTATATCCAGTGGCCTTGAGGTTTCCATTGATGAAGAATGGCCCCACTATCTTTTTACACCATATACCACACCATACTATCAATTTTTTTGTTCCAACAGTCTTGGAGGGATCTATCCAATATGGGTTAGTGTCAGACCAATAGCGGGGGTTTTGTTTGTTAACTTCACCATTCACATAAAAGTTTGCCTCATCACTAGTGTTGAGCGAACAGTTCGAGAATCGTTCGGGTCCGTACCGAATTTTGGGGTGTCCGTGACACGGACCCGAGCCCGGACATTTTCAAAAAAGTTCGGGTTCGGGTCCGGTGTTCGTCGATTACTTCCCGCTTTCTGAAGGGCTGCACATCAGCCAATCATCTAGCGTTTTACTTCTTGCCCTAAGAGCCCATCACAGCCATGCCTACTAATGGCATGGCTGTGATTGGCCAAGTGCAGCATGTGACCCAGCCTCTATTTAAGCTGTAGTCACGTAGCGCCGCACGTCACACTGCTCTGACTACTGTAGGGAGAGGATGCAGCTTCTGTGAGGGCGAGATAGGCAGGGATAAAGAAGCGATTGAATCATCTACCTTTCTACACCTGTGCATCAGAACAACTCAGCTGAGCTGTTCATTGAAAGTCACTATTTTGTTGAGACTGGCCAGAGCGATTTTTACTGGCACATGTAACTGGGCTGACCGGCGGTGGCCATTTTGGGACTTGAGGTGCGCCAGCACTTGCTGCCACAGAGTGTAAACCAAAGCTCCAAAGAAGTTAAAAATCTACACCTGTGAATCAGAACAACAGCGATTCAGCTGCTCAGTCAAAGTCAATTTTTTTTTCTGGCTGGGCAGACTGTTTTCTGGCACATGTTACTTGGCTGATAGGCGGCGGCCATTTTGGGACTTGTGGTGCTACAGCAAAAGCTGCCACAACGTCCATTAATCTAATGTAATAGTCGATTTTTTCATAGATATAATACATCAGGGGTTTGGCTGTGCTTGTGTCACCCATACTAACTGCAAAGATATTTAATATATCAGTGGTGAAACTGAAAGTAACACACTTGGATAGCAAATCCCATGAATGTGCTGTTCCAGCTAGGCTAGCCAGTGCCACTACTTTGTCCAATACTGTCAGCCAGAAATATTATTTTTTTTATGTGCCAGAAATATAAATTAGAAAAAGCTTTCACCGTAATAATAAAATTATTCTGGTGTTAGACCAGAAGAAGCACTCCTGTTGTAATTAATACTGTAAAAAGGCTTAGGCAATATTTCTCCCAGTGTGGGAAATTTATCTAGCAAAACTAGCATTTTAACAATTCCGGTGTTCTGAAATACCAGCAGTCCTCTTGTAATTAATACCGCCAAAAGGCATTATATCGTCCAGTGTTGTAATTTTGGTGAAAAAAAGGCCAATTTAATCAATCTGGTGTTTGTTAGACCAGAAAAACAAGGCCTCACGTTTTCACTCCTCTAAAAAGGAATTATATTTACCCGTGTGGGGATCTATGTAACAAAACTAGCATTATAAAAAATCTGGTGTCCAATTAGCAGCAGTGTTCTTGTAATTAATACCGCCATAAGGCATTATTGTCCAGTGTTGTAATTTTGGTGAAAAAAAGGCCAATTTAATCAATCTGGTGTTTGTTAGACCAGAAAAACTAGGCCTCACGTTTTTACTCCTGTAAAAAGGAATTATATCTCCCCGTGTGGAATCTATGTACCAAAACTAGCATTATAAAAAATCTGGTGTCCAATTAGCAGCAGTGTTCTTGTAATTAATACCGCCAAAAGGCATTATTGTCCAGTGTTGTAATTTTGGTGAAAAAAAGGCCAATTTAATCAATCTGGTGTTTGTTTGACCAGAAAAACTCGGCCTCACGTTTTTACTCCTGTAAAAAGGAATTATATCTCCCCGTGTGGAATCTATGTACCAAAACTAGCATTATAAAAAATCTGGTGTCCAATTAGCAGCAGTGTTCTTGTAATTAATACCGCCAAAAGGCATTATTGTCCAGTGTTGTAATTTTGGTGAAAAAAAGGCCAATTTAATCATTCTGGTGTTTGTTAGACCAGAAAAACTCGGCCTCATGTTTTTACTCCTGTAAAAAGGAATTATATCTCCCCGTGTGGAATCTATGTACCAAAACTAGCATTATAAAAAATCTGGTGTCCAATTAGCAGCAGTGTTCTTGTAATTAATACCGCCAAAAGGCATTATTGTCCAGTGTTGTAATTTTGGTGAAAAAAAGGCCAATTTAATCAATCTGGTGTTTGTTAGACCAGAAAAACTCGGCCTCACGTTTTCACTCCTCTAAAAAGGAATTATATTTACCTGTGTGGGGATCTATGTACCAAAACTAGCATTATAAAAAATCTGGTGTCCAATTAGCAGCAGTGTTCTTGTAATTAATACCGCCAAAAGGCATTATTGTCCAGTGTTGTAATTTTGGTGAAAAAAAGGCCAATTTAATCAATCTGGTGTTTGTTAGACCAGAAAAACTAGGCCTCACGTTTTTACTCCTGTAAAAGGAATTATATCTCGCCGTGTGGAATCTATGTACCAAAACTAGCATTATAAAAATCTGGTGTCCAATTAGCAGCAGTGTTCTTGTAATTAATACCGCCAAAAGGCATTATTGTCCAGTGTTGTAATTTTGCTGAAAAAAGGCCAATTTAATCAATCTGGTGTTTGTTAGACCAGAAAAACTCGGCCTCACGTTTTCACTCCTCTAAAAGGAATTATATCTCCCGTGTGGAATCTATGTACCAAAACTAGCATTATAAAAATCTGGTGTCCAATTAGCAGCAGTGTTCTTGTAATTAATACCGCCAAAAGGCATTATTGTCCAGTGTTGTAATTTTGGTGAAAAAAGGCCAATTTAATCAATCTGGTGTTTGTTAGACCAGAAAAACTAGGCCTCACGTTTTACTCCTGTAAAAGGAATTATATCTCCCGTGTGGAATCTATGTACCAAAACTAGCATTATAAAAATCTGGTGTCCAATTAGCAGCAGTGTTCTTGTAATTAATACCGCCAAAAGGCATTATTGTCCAGTGTTGTAATTTTGGTGAAAAAAGGCCAATTTAATCAATCTGGTGTTTGTTAGACCAGAAAAACTAGGCCTCACGTTTTTACTCCTGTAAAAGGAATTATATCTCCCGTGTGGAATCTATGTACCAAAACTAGCATTATAAAAATCTGGTGTCCAATTAGCAGCAGTGTTCTTGTAATTAATACCGCCAAAAGGCATTATTGTCCAGTGTTGTAATTTTGCTGAAAAAAAGGCCAATTTAATCAATCTGGTGTTTGTTAGACCAGAAAAACTAGGCCTCACGTTTTTACTCCTGTAAAAGGAATTATATCTCCCCGTGTGGAATCTATGTACCAAAACTAGCATTATAAAAAATCTGGTGTCCAATTAGCAGCAGTGTTCTTGTAATTAATACCGCCAAAAGGCATTATTGTCCAGTGTTGTAATTTTGGTGAAAAAAAGGCCAATTTAATCAATCTGGTGTTTGTTAGACCAGAAAAACTAGGCCTCACGTTTTTACTCCTGTAAAAGGAATTATATCTCCCCGTGTGGAATCTATGTACCAAAACTAGCATTATAAAAATCTGGTGTCCAATTAGCAGCAGTGTTCTTGTAATTAATACCGCCAAAAGGCATTATTGTCCAGTGTTGTAATTTTGGTGAAAAAAAGGCCAATTTAATCAATCTGGTGTTTGTTAGACCAGAAAAACTAGGCCTCACGTTTTTACTCCTGTAAAAGGAATTATATCTCCCGTGTGGAATCTATGTACCAAAACTAGCATTATAAAAAATCTGGTGTCCAATTAGCAGCAGTGTTCTTGTAATTAATACCGCCAAAAGGCATTATTGTCCAGTGTTGTAATTTTGGTGAAAAAAAGGCCAATTTAATCAATCTGGTGTTTGTTAGACCAGAAAAACTAGGCCTCACGTTTTCACTCCTGTAAAAGGAATTATATTTCCCGTGTGGGAATCTATGTACCAAAACTAGCATTATAAAAATCTGGTGTCCAATTAGCAGCAGTGTTCTTGTAATTAATACCGCCAAAAGGCATTATTGTCCAGTGTTGTAATTTTGCTGAAAAAAAGGCCAATTTAATCAATCTGGTGTTTGTTAGACCAGAAAAACTAGGCCTCACGTTTTTACTCCTGTAAAAGGAATTATATCTCCCGTGTGGAATCTATGTACCAAAACTAGCATTATAAAAAATCTGGTGTCCAATTAGCAGCAGTGTTCTTGTAATTAATACCGCCAAAAGGCATTATTGTCCAGTGTTGTAATTTTGGTGAAAAAAAGGCCAATTTAATCAATCTGGTGTTTGTTAGACCAGAAAAACTACGGCCTCACGTTTTTACTCCTGTAAAAGGAATTATATCTCCCCGTGTGGAATCTATGTACCAAAACTAGCATTATAAAAAATCTGGTGTCCAATTAGCAGCAGTGTTCTTGTAATTAATACCGCCAAAAGGCATTATTGTCCAGTGTTGTAATTTTGCTGAAAAAAAGGCCAATTTAATCAATCTGGTGTTTGTTAGACCAGAAAAACTAGGCCTCACGTTTTACTCCTGTAAAAGGAATTATATCTCCCGTGTGGAATCTATGTACCAAAACTAGCATTATAAAAAATCTGGTGTCCAATTAGCAGCAGTGTTCTTGTAATTAATACCGCCAAAGGCATTATTGTCCAGTGTTGTAATTTTGGTGAAAAAAAGGCCAATTTAATCAATCTGGTGTTTGTTAGACCAGAAAAACTAGGCCTCACGTTTTACTCCTGTAAAAGGAATTATATCTCCCGTGTGGAATCTATGTACCAAAACTAGCATTATAAAAATCTGGTGTCCAATTAGCAGCAGTGTTCTTGTAATTAATACCGCCAAAAGGCATTATTGTCCAGTGTTGTAATTTTGGTGAAAAAAGGCCAATTTAATCAATCTGGTGTTTGTTAGACCAGAAAAACTAGGCCTCACGTTTTTACTCCTGTAAAAGGAATTATATCTCCCGTGTGGAATCTATGTACCAAAACTAGCATTATAAAAATCTGGTGTCCAATTAGCAGCAGTGTTCTTGTAATTAATACCGCCAAAAGGCATTATTGTCCAGTGTTGTAATTTTGGTGAAAAAAAGGCCAATTTAATCAATCTGGTGTTTGTTAGACCAGAAAAACTAGGCCTCACGTTTTTACTCCTGTAAAAGGAATTATATCTCCCGTGTGGGAATCTATGTACCAAAACTAGCATTATAAAAATCTGGTGTCCAATTAGCAGCAGTGTTCTTGTAATTAATACCGCCAAAGGCATTATTGTCCAGTGTTGTAATTTTGCTGAAAAAAGGCCAATTTAATCAATCTGGTGTTTGTTAGACCAGAAAAACTAGGCCTCACGTTTTTACTCCTGTAAAAGGAATTATATCTCCCGTGTGGAATCTATGTACCAAAACTAGCATTATAAAAATCTGGTGTCCAATTAGCAGCAGTGTTCTTGTAATTAATACCGCCAAAAGGCATTATTGTCCAGTGTTGTAATTTTGCTGAAAAAAAGGCCAATTTAATCAATCTGGTGTTTGTTAGACCAGAAAAACTAGGCCTCACGTTTTTACTCCTGTAAAAGGAATTATATCTCCCGTGTGGAATCTATGTACCAAAACTAGCATTATAAAAATCTGGTGTCCAATTAGCAGCAGTGTTCTTGTAATTAATACCGCCAAAAGGCATTATTGTCCAGTGTTGTAATTTTGCTGAAAAAAAGGCCAATTTAATCAATCTGGTGTTTGTTAGACCAGAAAAAACTAGGCCTCACGTTTTTACTCCTGTAAAAGGAATTATATCTCCCGTGTGGAATCTATGTACCAAAACTAGCATTATAAAAATCTGGTGTCCAATTAGCAGCAGTGTTCTTGTAATTAATACCGCCAAAGGCATTATTGTCCAGTGTTGTAATTTTGCTGAAAAAAAGGCCAATTTAATCAATCTGGTGTTTGTTAGACCAGAAAAACTAGGCCTCACGTTTTACTCCTGTAAAAGGAATTATATCTCCCGTGTGGAATCTATGTACCAAAACTAGCATTATAAAAAATCTGGTGTCCAATTAGCAGCAGTGTTCTTGTAATTAATACCGCCAAAAGGCATTATTGTCCAGTGTTGTAATTTTGCTGAAAAAAAGGCCAATTTAATCAATCTGGTGTTTGTTAGACCAGAAAAACTAGGCCTCACGTTTTTACTCCTGTAAAAGGAATTATATCTCCCGTGTGGAATCTATGTACCAAAACTAGCATTATAAAAAATCTGGTGTCCAATTAGCAGCAGTGTTCTTGTAATTAATACCGCCAAAAGGCATTATTGTCCAGTGTTGTAATTTTGCTGAAAAAAGGCCAATTTAATCAATCTGGTGTTTGTTAGACCAGAAAAACTAGGCCTCACGTTTTTACTCCTGTAAAAGGAATTATATCTCCCGTGTGGAATCTATGTACCAAAACTAGCATTATAAAAAATCTGGTGTCCAATTAGCAGCAGTGTTCTTGTAATTAATACCGCCAAAGGCATTATTGTCCAGTGTTGTAATTTTGGTGAAAAAAGGCCAATTTAATCAATCTGGTGTTTGTTAGACCAGAAAAACTAGGCCTCACGTTTTTACTCCTGTAAAAGGAATTATATCTCCCGTGTGGAATCTATGTACCAAAACTAGCATTATAAAAAATCTGGTGTCCAATTAGCAGCAGTGTTCTTGTAATTAATACCGCCAAAGGCATTATTGTCCAGTGTTGTAATTTTGCTGAAAAAAGGCCAATTTAATCAATCTGGTGTTTGTTAGACCAGAAAAACTAGGCCTCACGTTTTTACTCCTGTAAAAGGAATTATATCTCCCGTGTGGAATCTATGTACCAAAACTAGCATTATAAAAAATCTGGTGTCCAATTAGCAGCAGTGTTCTTGTAATTAATACCGCCAAAAGGCATTATTGTCCAGTGTTGTAATTTTGCTGAAAAAAGGCCAATTTAATCAATCTGGTGTTTGTTAGACCAGAAAAACTAGGCCTCACGTTTTCACTCCTGTAAAAGGAATTATATCTCCCGTGTGGAATCTATGTACCAAAACTAGCATTATAAAAAATCTGGTGTCCAATTAGCAGCAGTGTTCTTGTAATTAATACCGCCAAAGGCATTATTGTCCAGTGTTGTAATTTTGCTGAAAAAAGGCCAATTTAATCAATCTGGTGTTTGTTAGACCAGAAAAACTAGGCCTCACGTTTTACTCCTGTAAAAGGAATTATATCTCCCGTGTGGAATCTATGTACCAAAACTAGCATTATAAAAAATCTGGTGTCCAATTAGCAGCAGTGTTCTTGTAATTAATACCGCCAAAAGGCATTATTGTCCAGTGTTGTAATTTTGGTGAAAAAAAGGCCAATTTAATCAATCTGGTGTTTGTTAGACCAGAAAAACTAGGCCTCACGTTTTCACTCCTGTAAAAGGAATTATATCTCCCGTGTGGAATCTATGTACCAAAACTAGCATTATAAAAATCTGGTGTCCAATTAGCAGCAGTGTTCTTGTAATTAATACCGCCAAAAGGCATTATTGTCCAGTGTTGTAATTTTGCTGAAAAAAGGCCAATTTAATCAATCTGGTGTTTGTTAGACCAGAAAAACTAGGCCTCACGTTTTACTCCTGTAAAAGGAATTATATCTCCCGTGTGGAATCTATGTACCAAAACTAGCATTATAAAAATCTGGTGTCCAATTAGCAGCAGTGTTCTTGTAATTAATACCGCCAAAAGGCATTATTGTCCAGTGTTGTAATTTTGCTGAAAAAAGGCCAATTTAATCAATCTGGTGTTTGTTAGACCAGAAAAACTAGGCCTCACGTTTTTACTCCTGTAAAAGGAATTATATCTCCCGTGTGGAATCTATGTACCAAAACTAGCATTATAAAAATCTGGTGTCCAATTAGCAGCAGTGTTCTTGTAATTAATACCGCCAAAAGGCATTATTGTCCAGTGTTGTAATTTTGCTGAAAAAAAGGCCAATTTAATCAATCTGGTGTTTGTTAGACCAGAAAAACTAGGCCTCACGTTTTTACTCCTGTAAAAGGAATTATATCTCCCGTGTGGAATCTATGTACCAAAACTAGCATTATAAAAAATCTGGTGTCCAATTAGCAGCAGTGTTCTTGTAATTAATACCGCCAAAAGGCATTATTGTCCAGTGTTGTAATTTTGCTGAAAAAAGGCCAATTTAATCAATCTGGTGTTTGTTAGACCAGAAAAACTAGGCCTCACGTTTTTACTCCTGTAAAAGGAATTATATCTCCCGTGTGGAATCTATGTACCAAAACTAGCATTATAAAAAATCTGGTGTCCAATTAGCAGCAGTGTTCTTGTAATTAATACCGCCAAAGGCATTATTGTCCAGTGTTGTAATTTTGGCTGAAAAAAGGCCAATTTAATCAATCTGGTGTTTGTTAGACCAGAAAAACTAGGCCTCACGTTTTCACTCCTCTAAAAGGAATTATATTTCCCCGTGTGGGAATCTATGTACCAAAACTAGCATTATAAAAATCTGGTGTCCAATTAGCAGCAGTGTTCTTGTAATTAATACCGCCAAAAGGCATTATTGTCCAGTGTTGTAATTTTGCTGAAAAAAAGGCCAATTTAATCAATCTGGTGTTTGTTAGACCAGAAAAACTAGGCCTCACGTTTTTACTCCTGTAAAGGAATTATATCTCCCGTGTGGAATCTATGTACCAAAACTAGCATTATAAAAAATCTGGTGTCCAATTAGCAGCAGTGTTCTTGTAATTAATACCGCCAAAAGGCATTATTGTCCAGTGTTGTAATTTTGCTGAAAAAAGGCCAATTTAATCAATCTGGTGTTTGTTAGACCAGAAAAACTAGGCCTCACGTTTTTACTCCTGTAAAAGGAATTATATCTCCCGTGTGGAATCTATGTACCAAAACTAGCATTATAAAAAATCTGGTGTCCAATTAGCAGCAGTGTTCTTGTAATTAATACCGCCAAAAGGCATTATTGTCCAGTGTTGTAATTTTGCTGAAAAAAGGCCAATTTAATCAATCTGGTGTTTGTTAGACCAGAAAAACTAGGCCTCACGTTTTCACTCCTGTAAAAAGGAATTATATCTCCCGTGTGGAATCTATGTACCAAAACTAGCATTATAAAAATCTGGTGTCCAATTAGCAGCAGTGTTCTTGTAATTAATACCGCCAAAGGCATTATTGTCCAGTGTTGTAATTTTGCTGAAAAAAGGCCAATTTAATCAATCTGGTGTTTGTTAGACCAGAAAAACTAGGCCTCACGTTTTACTCCTGTAAAAGGAATTATATCTCCCGTGTGGAATCTATGTACCAAAACTAGCATTATAAAAAATCTGGTGTCCAATTAGCAGCAGTGTTCTTGTAATTAATACCGCCAAAGGCATTATTGTCCAGTGTTGTAATTTTGCTGAAAAAAAGGCCAATTTAATCAATCTGGTGTTTGTTAGACCAGAAGAAACTAGGCCTCACGTTTTCACTCCTGTAAAAGGAATTATATCTCCCGTGTGGAATCTATGTACCAAAACTAGCATTATAAAAATCTGGTGTCCAATTAGCAGCAGTGTTCTTGTAATTAATACCGCCAAAGGCATTATTGTCCAGTGTTGTAATTTTGGTGAAAAAAGGCCAATTTAATCAATCTGGTGTTTGTTAGACCAGAAAAACTAGGCCTCACGTTTTTACTCCTGTAAAAGGAATTATATCTCCCGTGTGGAATCTATGTACCAAAACTAGCATTATAAAAAATCTGGTGTCCAATTAGCAGCAGTGTTCTTGTAATTAATACCGCCAAAGGCATTATTGTCCAGTGTTGTAATTTTGGTGAAAAAAAGGCCAATTTAATCAATCTGGTGTTTGTTAGACCAGAAAAACTAGGCCTCACGTTTTTACTCCTGTAAAAGGAATTATATCTCCCGTGTGGAATCTATGTACCAAAACTAGCATTATAAAAAATCTGGTGTCCAATTAGCAGCAGTGTTCTTGTAATTAATACCGCCAAAAGGCATTATTGTCCAGTGTTGTAATTTTGCTGAAAAAAGGCCAATTTAATCAATCTGGTGTTTGTTAGACCAGAAAAACTAGGCCTCACGTTTTCACTCCTCTAAAAGGAATTATATCTCCCGTGTGGGAATCTATGTACCAAAACTAGCATTATAAAAAATCTGGTGTCCAATTAGCAGCAGTGTTCTTGTAATTAATACCGCCAAAAGGCATTATTGTCCAGTGTTGTAATTTTGCTGAAAAAAGGCCAATTTAATCAATCTGGTGTTTGTTAGACCAGAAAAACTAGGCCTCACGTTTTTACTCCTGTAAAAGGAATTATATCTCCCGTGTGGAATCTATGTACCAAAACTAGCATTATAAAAATCTGGTGTCCAATTAGCAGCAGTGTTCTTGTAATTAATACCGCCAAAAGGCATTATTGTCCAGTGTTGTAATTTTGCTGAAAAAAAGGCCAATTTAATCAATCTGGTGTTTGTTAGACCAGAAAAACTAGGCCTCACGTTTTACTCCTGTAAAAGGAATTATATCTCCCCGTGTGGAATCTATGTACCAAAACTAGCATTATAAAAAATCTGGTGTCCAATTAGCAGCAGTGTTCTTGTAATTAATACCGCCAAAAGGCATTATTGTCCAGTGTTGTAATTTTGGTGAAAAAAGGCCAATTTAATCAATCTGGTGTTTGTTAGACCAGAAAAACTAGGCCTCACGTTTTTACTCCTGTAAAAGGAATTATATCTCCCGTGTGGAATCTATGTACCAAAACTAGCATTATAAAAATCTGGTGTCCAATTAGCAGCAGTGTTCTTGTAATTAATACCGCCAAAAGGCATTATTGTCCAGTGTTGTAATTTTGCTGAAAAAAGGCCAATTTAATCAATCTGGTGTTTGTTAGACCAGAAAAACTAGGCCTCACGTTTTACTCCTGTAAAAGGAATTATATCTCCCGTGTGGAATCTATGTACCAAAACTAGCATTATAAAAATCTGGTGTCCAATTAGCAGCAGTGTTCTTGTAATTAATACCGCCAAAAGGCATTATTGTCCAGTGTTGTAATTTTGCTGAAAAAAGGCCAATTTAATCAATCTGGTGTTTGTTAGACCAGAAAAACTAGGCCTCACGTTTTACTCCTGTAAAAGGAATTATATCTCCCGTGTGGAATCTATGTACCAAAACTAGCATTATAAAAATCTGGTGTCCAATTAGCAGCAGTGTTCTTGTAATTAATACCGCCAAAAGGCATTATTGTCCAGTGTTGTAATTTTGGTGAAAAAAGGCCAATTTAATCAATCTGGTGTTTGTTAGACCAGAAAAACTAGGCCTCACGTTTTCACTCCTGTAAAAGGAATTATATCTCCCGTGTGGAATCTATGTACCAAAACTAGCATTATAAAAATCTGGTGTCCAATTAGCAGCAGTGTTCTTGTAATTAATACCGCCAAAAGGCATTATTGTCCAGTGTTGTAATTTTGCTGAAAAAAAGGCCAATTTAATCAATCTGGTGTTTGTTAGACCAGAAAAACTAGGCCTCACGTTTTTACTCCTGTAAAAGGAATTATATCTCCCCGTGTGGAATCTATGTACCAAAACTAGCATTATAAAAATCTGGTGTCCAATTAGCAGCAGTGTTCTTGTAATTAATACCGCCAAAGGCATTATTGTCCAGTGTTGTAATTTTGCTGAAAAAAGGCCAATTTAATCAATCTGGTGTTTGTTAGACCAGAAAAACTAGGCCTCACGTTTTACTCCTGTAAAAGGAATTATATCTCCCGTGTGGAATCTATGTACCAAAACTAGCATTATAAAAAATCTGGTGTCCAATTAGCAGCAGTGTTCTTGTAATTAATACCGCCAAAAGGCATTATTGTCCAGTGTTGTAATTTTGGTGAAAAAAGGCCAATTTAATCAATCTGGTGTTTGTTAGACCAGAAAAACTAGGCCTCACGTTTTACTCCTGTAAAAGGAATTATATCTCCCGTGTGGAATCTATGTACCAAAACTAGCATTATAAAAATCTGGTGTCCAATTAGCAGCAGTGTTCTTGTAATTAATACCGCCAAAAGGCATTATTGTCCAGTGTTGTAATTTTGCTGAAAAAAGGCCAATTTAATCAATCTGGTGTTTGTTAGACCAGAAAAACTAGGCCTCACGTTTTCACTCCTCTAAAAGGAATTATATCTACCCGTGTGGGAATCTATGTACCAAAACTAGCATTATAAAAAATCTGGTGTCCAATTAGCAGCAGTGTTCTTGTAATTAATACCGCCAAAAGGCATTATTGTCCAGTGTTGTAATTTTGCTGAAAAAAGGCCAATTTAATCAATCTGGTGTTTGTTAGACCAGAAAAACTAGGCCTCACGTTTTTACTCCTGTAAAAGGAATTATATCTCCCGTGTGGAATCTATGTACCAAAACTAGCATTATAAAAAATCTGGTGTCCAATTAGCAGCAGTGTTCTTGTAATTAATACCGCCAAAAGGCATTATTGTCCAGTGTTGTAATTTTGGTGAAAAAAGGCCAATTTAATCAATCTGGTGTTTGTTAGACCAGAAAAACTAGGCCTCACGTTTTTACTCCTGTAAAAGGAATTATATCTCCCGTGTGGAATCTATGTACCAAAACTAGCATTATAAAAATCTGGTGTCCAATTAGCAGCAGTGTTCTTGTAATTAATACCGCCAAAAGGCATTATTGTCCAGTGTTGTAATTTTGGTGAAAAAAAGGCCAATTTAATCAATCTGGTGTTTGTTAGACCAGAAAAACTAGGCCTCACGTTTTACTCCTGTAAAAGGAATTATATCTCCCGTGTGGAATCTATGTACCAAAACTAGCATTATAAAAATCTGGTGTCCAATTAGCAGCAGTGTTCTTGTAATTAATACCGCCAAAAGGCATTATTGTCCAGTGTTGTAATTTTGCTGAAAAAAAGGCCAATTTAATCAATCTGGTGTTTGTTAGACCAGAAAAACTAGGCCTCACGTTTTACTCCTGTAAAAGGAATTATATCTCCCGTGTGGAATCTATGTACCAAAACTAGCATTATAAAAAATCTGGTGTCCAATTAGCAGCAGTGTTCTTGTAATTAATACCGCCAAAAGGCATTATTGTCCAGTGTTGTAATTTTGGTGAAAAAAGGCCAATTTAATCAATCTGGTGTTTGTTAGACCAGAAAAACTAGGCCTCACGTTTTCACTCCTCTAAAAGGAATTATATTTACCCGTGTGGGATCTATGTACCAAAACTAGCATTATAAAAATCTGGTGTCCAATTAGCAGCAGTGTTCTTGTAATTAATACCGCCAAAAGGCATTATTGTCCAGTGTTGTAATTTTGCTGAAAAAAAGGCCAATTTAATCAATCTGGTGTTTGTTAGACCAGAAAAACTAGGCCTCACGTTTTTACTCCTGTAAAAGGAATTATATCTCCCGTGTGGAATCTATGTACCAAAACTAGCATTATAAAAAATCTGGTGTCCAATTAGCAGCAGTGTTCTTGTAATTAATACCGCCAAAAGGCATTATTGTCCAGTGTTGTAATTTTGCTGAAAAAAAGGCCAATTTAATCAATCTGGTGTTTGTTAGACCAGAAAAACTAGGCCTCACGTTTTTACTCCTGTAAAAGGAATTATATCTCCCGTGTGGAATCTATGTACCAAAACTAGCATTATAAAAAATCTGGTGTCCAATTAGCAGCAGTGTTCTTGTAATTAATACCGCCAAAAGGCATTATTGTCCAGTGTTGTAATTTTGGTGAAAAAAAGGCCAATTTAATCAATCTGGTGTTTGTTAGACCAGAAAAACTAGGCCTCACGTTTTACTCCTGTAAAAGGAATTATATCTCCCGTGTGGAATCTATGTACCAAAACTAGCATTATAAAAATCTGGTGTCCAATTAGCAGCAGTGTTCTTGTAATTAATACCGCCAAAAGGCATTATTGTCCAGTGTTGTAATTTTGGTGAAAAAAAGGCCAATTTAATCAATCTGGTGTTTGTTAGACCAGAAAAACTAGGCCTCACGTTTTCACTCCTCTAAAAGGAATTATATTTACCCGTGTGGAGATCTATGTACCAAAACTAGCATTATAAAAAATCTGGTGTCCAATTAGCAGCAGTGTTCTTGTAATTAATACCGCCAAAAGGCATTATTGTCCAGTGTTGTAATTTTGCTGAAAAAAGGCCAATTTAATCAATCTGGTGTTTGTTAGACCAGAAAAACTAGGCCTCACGTTTTTACTCCTGTAAAAGGAATTATATCTCCCGTGTGGAATCTATGTACCAAAACTAGCATTATAAAAATCTGGTGTCCAATTAGCAGCAGTGTTCTTGTAATTAATACCGCCAAAAGGCATTATTGTCCAGTGTTGTAATTTTGGTGAAAAAAAGGCCAATTTAATCAATCTGGTGTTTGTTAGACCAGAAAAACTAGGCCTCACGTTTTTACTCCTGTAAAAGGAATTATATCTCCCGTGTGGAATCTATGTACCAAAACTAGCATTATAAAAATCTGGTGTCCAATTAGCAGCAGTGTTCTTGTAATTAATACCGCCAAAAGGCATTATTGTCCAGTGTTGTAATTTTGGTGAAAAAAGGCCAATTTAATCAATCTGGTGTTTGTTAGACCAGAAAAACTAGGCCTCACGTTTTTACTCCTGTAAAAGGAATTATATCTCCCGTGTGGAATCTATGTACCAAAACTAGCATTATAAAAATCTGGTGTCCAATTAGCAGCAGTGTTCTTGTAATTAATACCGCCAAAAGGCATTATTGTCCAGTGTTGTAATTTTGCTGAAAAAAGGCCAATTTAATCAATCTGGTGTTTGTTAGACCAGAAAAACTAGGCCTCACGTTTTTACTCCTGTAAAAGGAATTATATCTCCCGTGTGGAATCTATGTACCAAAACTAGCATTATAAAAATCTGGTGTCCAATTAGCAGCAGTGTTCTTGTAATTAATACCGCCAAAAGGCATTATTGTCCAGTGTTGTAATTTTGGTGAAAAAAGGCCAATTTAATCAATCTGGTGTTTGTTAGACCAGAAAAACTAGGCCTCACGTTTTTACTCCTGTAAAAGGAATTATATCTCCCGTGTGGAATCTATGTACCAAAACTAGCATTATAAAAAATCTGGTGTCCAATTAGCAGCAGTGTTCTTGTAATTAATACCGCCAAAAGGCATTATTGTCCAGTGTTGTAATTTTGGTGAAAAAAGGCCAATTTAATCAATCTGGTGTTTGTTAGACCAGAAAAACTAGGCCTCACGTTTTTACTCCTGTAAAAGGAATTATATCTCCCGTGTGGAATCTATGTACCAAAACTAGCATTATAAAAATCTGGTGTCCAATTAGCAGCAGTGTTCTTGTAATTAATACCGCCAAAAGGCATTATTGTCCAGTGTTGTAATTTTGCTGAAAAAAGGCCAATTTAATCAATCTGGTGTTTGTTAGACCAGAAAAACTAGGCCTCACGTTTTTACTCCTGTAAAAGGAATTATATCTCCCCGTGTGGAATCTATGTACCAAAACTAGCATTATAAAAATCTGGTGTCCAATTAGCAGCAGTGTTCTTGTAATTAATACCGCCAAAAGGCATTATTGTCCAGTGTTGTAATTTTGGTGAAAAAAAGGCCAATTTAATCAATCTGGTGTTTGTTAGACCAGAAAAACTAGGCCTCACGTTTTTACTCCTGTAAAAGGAATTATATCTCCCGTGTGGAATCTATGTACCAAAACTAGCATTATAAAAATCTGGTGTCCAATTAGCAGCAGTGTTCTTGTAATTAATACCGCCAAAAGGCATTATTGTCCAGTGTTGTAATTTTGGTGAAAAAAAGGCCAATTTAATCAATCTGGTGTTTGTTAGACCAGAAAAACTAGGCCTCACGTTTTACTCCTGTAAAAGGAATTATATCTCCCGTGTGGAATCTATGTACCAAAACTAGCATTATAAAAATCTGGTGTCCAATTAGCAGCAGTGTTCTTGTAATTAATACCGCCAAAAGGCATTATTGTCCAGTGTTGTAATTTTGGTGAAAAAAAGGCCAATTTAATCAATCTGGTGTTTGTTAGACCAGAAAAACTCGGCCTCACGTTTTCACTCCTCTAAAAGGAATTATATTTACCCGTGTGGGAATCTATGTACCAAAACTAGCATTATAAAAATCTGGTGTCCAATTAGCAGCAGTGTTCTTGTAATTAATACCGCCAAAAGGCATTATTGTCCAGTGTTGTAATTTTGCTGAAAAAAGGCCAATTTAATCAATCTGGTGTTTGTTAGACCAGAAAAACTAGGCCTCACGTTTTACTCCTGTAAAAGGAATTATATCTCCCGTGTGGAATCTATGTACCAAAACTAGCATTATAAAAAATCTGGTGTCCAATTAGCAGCAGTGTTCTTGTAATTAATACCGCCAAAAGGCATTATTGTCCAGTGTTGTAATTTTGGTGAAAAAAGGCCAATTTAATCAATCTGGTGTTTGTTAGACCAGAAAAACTAGGCCTCACGTTTTACTCCTGTAAAAGGAATTATATCTCCCGTGTGGAATCTATGTACCAAAACTAGCATTATAAAAATCTGGTGTCCAATTAGCAGCAGTGTTCTTGTAATTAATACCGCCAAAAGGCATTATTGTCCAGTGTTGTAATTTTGGTGAAAAAAGGCCAATTTAATCAATCTGGTGTTTGTTAGACCAGAAAAACTCGGCCTCACGTTTTCACTCCTGTAAAAAGGAATTATATCTCCCGTGTGGAATCTATGTACCAAAACTAGCATTATAAAAATCTGGTGTCCAATTAGCAGCAGTGTTCTTGTAATTAATACCGCCAAAAGGCATTATTGTCCAGTGTTGTAATTTTGCTGAAAAAAAGGCCAATTTAATCAATCTGGTGTTTGTTAGACCAGAAAAACTAGGCCTCACGTTTTCACTCCTCTAAAAGCAATTATATTTCCCGTGTGGAGATCTATGTACCAAAACTAGCATTATAAAAATCTGGTGTCCAATTAGCAGCAGTGTTCTTGTAATTAATACCGGAAAAAGGAATTATATCTTCCAGTGTGGGAATTTTGGGGCTAAAAAATAATATATTTTATTGTTGTGCGAGTTGAATCGCAACAATGAGGAAACATTCTATTAAGGGACGAGGACGCGGTCGTGGTGGTGTCCGTGGAGCCTCTGTTGCTGGCAGAGGACGTGGCCGTTCGGCCTCAGGCGCACAAAGTAGTGAAACAACTCCCTCAAGTAGCCGGCAGAATTTACAGTGATATTTGGTGGGGCCCAATGCCGTTATGAGGATGGTAAGGCCTGAGCAGGTACAGGCATTAGTCGATTTGGTGGCCGACAGTGCTTCCAGCACGTTCACCACATTGTCTTCCGCCCAGTCTTCTGCGGAAAGCGCACAGGTGGCACCTGAAAACCAAGCCCATCAGTCTGTCACATCACCCCCATGCATATCAGGGAAACTGGCTGAGCCTCAAGTTATGCAGCAGTCTCTTCTTCTGTTTTAAGACTCTGCTCCCACGGTTTTCCAGGGGCGTCCACCTATCCCTTCCCCAGCGGTGGAAGACATTCCATGCACTGACGCACAACCACTTATGTATCCAGATGATGAGGACATGGGAATACCACCACAGCAGAGTGACCGAGTGTCTGATGATGAGGAAACACAGGTGCTCACTGCCGCGTCTTATTGCAGTGTGCAGACTGAACAGGAGGAGGTCAGGGAATAAGACTGGGTGGAAGACGATGCAGAGGACGATGAGGTCTTAGACCCCACATGGACTGAAGGTCGTGCCGCTGGCTTAAATAGTTCAGAGGAAGAGGCAGTGGTGAGACCGAGACAACAGCGAAGCCAAAGAGGGAGCAGGGGGTAAAAGCAGAACAGCCGCCGTCCAGAGAGTTCGCCTGCTATTGGCCAGCGCCAACAGGGACCCAGCACCCCAAAAGCATCTTCAAGGAGTTCCCTGGCATGGCACTTCTTCAAACAATGTGCTGAGGACAAGACCAGAGTGGTTTGTACGCTGTGCCATCAGACCCTGAGGCGAGGCATTAACGTTCTTAACCTGAGCACCACCTGCATGAACAGGCATCTACATGCAAAGCATGAACTGCAGTGGAGAACACACCTTAAAAACAAGGAACCCGCTCAGGCTCCCCCTGCTCCCTCTACCGCTGCTGCCTCGGCTTCCGCCTCGAGAGGAATGTTGCCACCTGCCGAGCAGCAAACAGAGGATGTGCAACCGACACCACCACCACCACCGTCACCTAGCGTCTCCACTATTTCACACAGCAGCGTTCAGCTCTCCATCTCTCAAACCTTTGAGAGGAAGCGCAAATTCCCACCTAGTCACCCTCGAGCCCTTGGCCTGAATGCCAGCATTTGTAAACTACTGGCCTTTGAAATGCTGTCATTCCGGCTGGTGGACACAGACAGCTTCAAACAGCTGATGGCCATGGCTGTCCCCCAGTATGTGGTTCCCAGCCACCACTACTTCTCCAAGACAGCCGTGCCTTCCCTGCACATGCAAGTGTCCGATAAAATCAAGTGTGCACTGCGCAACGCCATTTGTGGCAAGGTCCACCTAACCACAGATACGTGGACCAGTAAGCACGGCCAGGGACGCTATATCTCCCTAACTGCACACTGGGTAAATGTAGTGGCGGCTGGGCCCCAGGCGGAGAGTTCCTTGGCGCACGTCCTTCCGCCGCCAAGGATCACAGGGCATCATTCTTTGCCTCCTGTAGCCTCCTCCTCCTACTCGGCTTCCTCCTCCTCCTCCTCTGCTTCCACCAGCTCATCCAGTCAGCCACACACCTTCACCACCAACTTCAGCACAGCCCGGGGTAAACGTCAGGAGGCCATTCTGAAACTCATATGTTTGGGGGACAGGCCCCACACCGCGCAGGAGTTGTGGCGGGGTATTGAACAACAGACCGACCAGTGGTTGCTGCCGGTGGGCCTCAAGCCCAGCCTGGTGGTGTGCGATAATGGGCGAAATCTCGTGGCAGCTCTGGGACTAGCCGGTTTGACGCACATCCCTTGCCTGGCGCATGTGCTGAATTTGGTGGTGCAAAAGTTTATTCACAACTACCCAGACATGTCAGAGCTGCTGCATAAAGTGCGGGCCGTCTGTGCGCGCTTCCGGCGTTCACATCCTGCCGCTGCTCGCCTGTCAGCGCTACAGCGGAACTCGGCCTTCCCGCTCACCGCCTAATATGCGACGTGCCCACCCGGTGGAACTCCACCTTGCACATGCTGGAGAGACTGTGCGAGCAGCAGCAGGCCATAGTGGAGTTTCAGCTGCAGCACGCACGGGTCAGTCGCACTGCGGAAAAGCACCACTTCACCACCAATGATTGGGCCTCCATGCGAGACCTGTGTGCCCTGTTGCGCTGTTTAGAGTACGCCACCAACATGGCCAGTGGCGATGCCACTGTTATCAGCGTGACGATACCAATTCTATGTCTCCTAGAGAAAACGCTTAGGGCGATGATGGAAGAGGAGATGGGCCAGGGCCAGGAGGAGGAGGAGGAGGATGACGGGTCGTTTTTAGCACTTTCAGGCCAGTCTGTTAGAAGTGGCTCAGAGGGAGGTTTTTTGCAACAGCAGAGGGCAGGTTCAAATGTGGCCAGCCAGGGACCACTACTGGAGGACGAGGAGGATGAGGAGGAGGTGGAGGAGGATGAGGATGAAGCAGGTTCACAGCGGGGTGGCACCCAGCACAGCGCAGGCACATCCCTGGTGCGTGGCTGGGGGATACAGAGGATGATGACGATACGCCTCCCACAGAGGACAGCTTGTCCTTACCTCTGGGGAGCCTGGCACACATGAGCGATTACATGCTGCAGTGCCTGCGCAACGACAGCAGAGTTGCCCACATTTTAACGTGTGCTGACTACTGGGTGGCCACCCTGCTGGATCCACGGTACAAAGACAATGTGCCCACTTTACTTCCTGCACTGGAGCGTGATAGGAAGATGCGCGAGTACAAGCGCACACTGGTAGACGCACTCCTGAGAGCATTCCCAACTGTCACAGGGGAACAGGTGGAAGGCCAAGGCCAAGGCAGAGGAGGAGCTAGAGGTCGCCCACGCAGCAGTGTCACGGCCAGCTCATCTGAGGGCAGGGTTAGCATGGCAGAAATGTGGAAAAGTTTTGTCTCCACGCCACAGCTAACTGCCCCACCACCTGATACGGAACGTGTTAGCAGGAGGCAACATTTCACTAACATGGTTGAACAGTACATCTGCACACAACTCCACGTACTGACGGATGGTTCGGCCCCATTCAACTTCTGGGTTTCCAAATTGTCCACGTGGCCAGAATTAGCATGTTATGCCTTGGAGGTGCTGGCCTGCCCGGCGGCCAGCGTTTTATCTGAACGTGTATTCATCACGGCAGGGGGCGTCATTACTGACAAACGCAGCTGCCTGTCCGCAGCCAACGTGGACAAGCTGACGTTTATAAAAATGAACCAGGCATGGATCCCACAAGACCTGACCCTCCCTTGTGCAGAGTAGTCCTTAATAACTGCCTTAAACCATGTTGTCTTGTACTCCTGGCCACTTCTTCATTGAAAAATCAATTTTTGAAATTAAGTAGGATCTTGGGGTGCAACCCAGAGTTGAATGAACCTTCCCTCTGTCTGGGTGCCGGGGCCAAAGTACATGAAAGTGTCCTTCTCCTGTGCTGGGTGATATGAATGTTATACTTTTGCTTTCTGACATGTCTCCTTTGTGTGGGTGCAGGGGGCCAAAGTCACTGAAAGCGGCCTTCTCCTGTGGTGGCTGATATAAATGCCTGATTCACTGCTGTGGGACCTCTCTCCTCTTTCTGGGTGCAGGGGTCAAAGAAACAAAAGTTGGCCTACTCCTGTGGTGGTTGACATGATGCCTGATTCTCTGCTGTGGGACCTCTCTCCTCTTTCTGGGTGCAGGGGTCAAAGTCTCTAAAAGTGCCCTTCTCTTGTGGTGGTTGATGTGAAACTGATGCTTGTGCTATCTGACCTGTCTCCTCTGTGTCGGTGCTAAGGCCTAAGTCACTGAAAGCGGCCTTCTCCTGTTCTGGCTGATATAAATGCCTGATTCTCTGCTGTGGGACCTCTCTCCTCCGTGTGGCTGCAGGGGTCAAAGTCTCTGAAAGTGCCATTCTCCTGTGGTGGTTGATGTGAAACTGATGCTTGTGCTATCTGACCTGTCTCCTCTGTGTCGGTGCTAAGGCCTAAGTCACTGAAAGCGGCCTTCTCCTGTTCTGGCTGATATAAATGCCTGAATCTCTGCTGTGGGACCTCTCTCCTCTTTCTGGGTGCAGGGGTCAAAGTCTCTAAAAGTGCCCTTCTCCTGTGGTGGTTGATGTGAAACTGATGCTTGTGCTATCTGACCTGTCTCCTCTGTGTCGGTGCTAAGGCCTAAGTCACTGAAAGCGGCCTTCTCCTGTTCTGGCTGATATAAATGCCTGATTCTCTGCTGTGGGACCTCTCTCCTCCGTGTGGCTGCAGGGGTCAAAGTCTCTGAAAGTGCCATTCTCCTGTGGTGGTTGATGTGAAACTGTTGCTTGTGCTATCTGACCTGTCTCCTCTGTGTCGGTGCTAAGGCCTAAGTCACTGAAAGCGGCCTTCTCCTGTTCTGGCTGATATAAATGCCTGATTCTCTGCTGTGGGACCTCTCTCCTCCGTGTGGCTGCAGGGGTCAAAGTCTCTGAAAGTGCCCTTCTCCTGTGGTGGTTCATGTGAAACTGATGCTTGTGCTATCTGACCTGTCTCCTCTGTGTCGGTGCTAAGGCCTAAGTCACTGAAAGCGGCCTTCTCCTGTGCTGGCTGATATAAATGCCTTAATCTCTGCTGTGGGACCTCTCTCCTCTTTCTGGGTGCAGGGGTCAAAGTCTCTAAAAGTGCCATTCTCCTGTGGTGGTTGATGTGAAACTGATGCTTGTGCTATCTGACCTGTCTACTCTGTGTCGGTGCTAAGGTCTAAGTCACTGAAAGCGGCCTTCTCCTGTTCTGGCTGATATAAATGCCTGATTCTCTGCTGTGGGACCTCTCTCCTCCGTGTGGCTGCAGGGGTCAAAGTCTCTGAAAGTGCCATTCTCCTGTGGTGGTTGATGTGAAACTGATGCTTGTGCTATCTGACCTGTCTCCTCTGTGTCGGTGCTAAGGCCTAAGTCACTGAAAGCGGCCTTCTCCTGTGCTGGCTGATATAAATGCCTGATTCTCTGCTGTGGGACCTCTCTCCTCTTTCTGGCTGCAGGGGTCAAAGTCTCTGAAAGTGCCCTTCTCCTGTGGTGGTTGATGTGAAACTGATGCTTGTGCTATCTGACCTGTCTCCTCTGTGTCGGTGCTAAGGCCTAAGTCACTGAAAGCGGCCTTCTCCTGTGCTGGCTGATATAAATGCCTTAATCTCTGCTGTGGGACCTCTCTCCTCTTTCTGGGTGCAGGGGTCAAAGTCTCTAAAAGTGCCCTTCTCCTGTGGTGGTTGATGTGAAACTGATGCTTGTGCTATCTGACCTGTCTCCTCTGTGTCGGTGCTAAGGCCTAAGTCACTGAAAGCGGCCTTCTCCTGTTCTGGCTGATATAAATGCCTGATTCTCTGCTGTGGGACCTCTCTCCTCCGTGTGGCTGCAGGGGTCAAAGTCTCTGAAAGTGCCATTCTCCTGTGGTGGTTGATGTGAAACTGATGCTTGTGCTATCTGACCTGTCTCCTCTGTGTCGGTGCTAAGGCCTAAGTCACTGAAAGCGGCCTTCTCCTGTTCTGGCTGATATAAATGCCTGATTCTCTGCTGTGGGACCTCTCTCCTCCGTGTGGCTGCAGGGGTCAAAGTCTCTGAAAGTGCCATTCTCCTGTGGTGGTTGATGTGAAACTGATGCTTGTGCTATCTGACCTGTCTCCTCTGTGTCGGTGCTAAGGCCTAAGTCACTGAAAGCGGCCTTCTCCTGTGCTGGCTGATATAAATGCCTGATTCTCTGCTGTGGGACCTCTCTCCTCCGTGTGGCTGCAGGGGTCAAAGTCTCTGAAAGTGCCCTTCTCCTGTGGTGGTTGATGTGAAACTGATGCTTGTGCTATCTGACCTGTCTCCTCTGTGTCGGTGCTAAGGCCTAAGTCACTGAAAGCGGCCTTCTCCTGTGCTGGCTGATATAAATGCCTTAATCTCTGCTGTGGGACCTCTCTCCTCTTTCTGGGTGCAGGGGTCAAAGTCTCTAAAAGTGCCCTTCTCCTGTGGTGGTTGATGTGAAACTGATGCTTGTGCTATCTGACCTGTCTCCTCTGTGTCGGTGCTAAGGCCTAAGTCACTGAAAGCGGCCTTCTCCTGTTCTGGCTGATATAAATGCCTGATTCTCTGCTGTGGGACCTCTCTCCTCCGTGTGGCTGCAGGGGTCAAAGTCTCTGAAAGTGCCATTCTCCTGTGGTGGTTGATGTGAAACTGATGCTTGTGCTATCTGACCTGTCTCCTCTGTGTCGGTGCTAAGGCCTAAGTCACTGAAAGCGGCCTTCTCCTGTGCTGGCTGATATAAATGCCTGAATCTCTGCTGTGGGACCTCTCTCCTCTTCCTGGGTGCAGGGGTCAAAGTCTCTAAAAGTGCCCTTCTCCTGTGGTGGTTGATGTGAAACTGATGCTTGTGCTATCTGACCTGTCTCCTCTGTGTCGGTGCTAAGGCCTAAGTCACTGAAAGCGGCCTTCTTCTGTGCTGGCTGATATAAATGCCTGAATCTCTGCTGTGGGACCTCTCTCCTCTTTCTGGGTGCAGGGGTCAAAGTCTCTAAAAGTGCCCTTCTCCTGTGGTGGTTGATGTGAAACTGATGCTTGTGCTATCTGACCTGTCTCCTCTGTGTCGGTGCTAAGGCCTAAGTCACTGAAAGCGGCCTTCTCCTGTGCTGGCTGATATAAATGCCTGAATCTCTGCTGTGGGACCTCTCTCCTCTTTCTGGGTGCAGGGGTCAAAGTCTCTAAAAGTGCCCTTCTCCTGTGGTGGTTGATGTGAAACTGATGCTTGTGCTATCTGACCTGTCTCCTCTGTGTCGGTGCTAAGGCCTAAGTCACTGAAAGCGGCCTTCTCCTGTGCTGGCTGATATAAATGCCTGAATCTCTGCTGTGGGACCTCTCTCCTCTTTCTGGGTGCAGGGGTCAAAGTCTCTAAAAGTGCCCTTCTCCTGTGGTGGTTGATGTGAAACTGATGCTTGTGCTATCTGACCTGTCTCCTCTGTGTCGGTGCTAAGGCCTAAGTCACTGAAAGCGGCCTTCTCCTGTTCTGGCTGATATAAATGCCTGAATCTCTGCTGTGGGACCTCTCTCCTCTTTCTGGGTGCAGGGGTCAAAGTCTCTAAAAGTGCCCTTCTCCTGTGGTGGTTGATGTGAAACTGATGCTTTTGCTATCTGACCTGTCTCCTCTGTGTCGGTGCTAAGGCCTAAGTCACTGAAAGCGGCCTTCTCCTGTTCTGGCTGATATAAATGCCTGATTCTCTGCTGTGGGACCTCTCTCCTCCGTGTGGCTGCAGGGGTCAAAGTCTCTGAAAGTGCCATTCTCCTGTGGTGGTTGATGTGAAACTGATGCTTGTGCTATCTGACCTGTCTCCTCTGTCTCGTTGCTAAGGCCTAACTCACTGAAAGTGGCCTTGTCATGTGCTGGGTGATATAAATGTGATACAAGTGCCATCTGACATGGTTGCCGGGGTCCCATTAAATGATGGCCTACTCCTGTGGTGGGTGATCTAAATGCCTGATTCTCTGCTGTGAAAACCTCTCTCCTCCGTCTGGGTGCAGGGGTCAAAGTCTCTCAAAGTGGCCTTCTCTTGTGCTGGGTGATGTGAAGCTGATGTTTGTGCCATCTGACATGGTTGCCGGGGTCCCATTAAATGGTGGCCTACTCCTGTGGTGGGTGATCTAAATGCATGATTCTCTGCTGTGAAAACCTCTCTCCTCCGTCTGGATGCAGGGGTCAAAGTCTCTCAAAGTGGCCTTCTCTTGTGCTGGGTGATGTGAAGCTGATGTTTGTGCCATCTGACATGGTTGCCGGGGTCCCATTAAATGGTGGCCTACACCTGTGGTGGGTGATCTAAATGCATGATTCTCTGCTGTGAAAACCTCTCTCCTCCGTCTGGGTGCAGGGGTCAAAGTCTCTCAAAGTGGCCTTCTCTTGTGCTGGGTGATGTGAAGCTGATGTTTGTGCCATCTGACATGGTTGCCGGGGTCCCATTAAATGGTGGCCTACACCTGTGGTGGGTGATCTAAATGCATGATTCTCTGCTGTGAAAACCTCTCTCCTCCGTCTGGGTGCAGGGGTCAAAGTCTCTCAAAGTGGCCTTCTCTTGTGCTGGGTGATGTGAAGCTGATGTTTGTGCCATCTGACATGGTTGCCGGGGTCCCATTAAATGGTAGCCTACTCCTGTGGTGGGTGATCTAAATGCATGATTCTCTGCTGTGAAAATCTCTCTCCTCTGTCTGGGTGCTGGTCCAAAATACATGAGAGTGGCCTTCTCCGTTGGTGGTTGATATGAGGCATGATTCCTTGCTGTGGGACCTGTATCCTCTGTCTGGGTGCTGGGCCAAAATAAATGAGAGTGGCCTTCTCCAGTGGTGGATGATATGACGCATGATTCCTTGCTGTGGGACCTCTCTCCAATTGATATTGGTTAATTTTTATTTATTTTATTTTATTTTAATTCATTTCCCTATCTACATTTGTTTGCAGGGGATTTACCTACATTTTGCTGCCTTTTGCAGCCCTCTAGCCCTTTCCGGGAATCTTTTACAGGCTTTTTAGTGCCCAAAAGTTCGGGTCCCCATTGATTTCTATGGGGTTCGGGTTCGGGATGAAGCTCGGGTTGAGTTCGGATCACGAACCCGGACATTTTCCGGATGTTCGGCCGAACCTCTCGAACCTGAACATCCAGGTGTTCGCTCATCTCTACTCATCACTGAACAAAATCTTCTGCGTAAACTGAGGGTCCTGTTCCAATTTTTGTTTTGCCCATTCTGCAAATTCAGTGCGCCGATCTGGGTCATCCTTGTTGAGATGCTGCGGTTGCTGGAGTTTGTAAGGCTACCATTTGTGAGTAGCTATTATCCGCCGAAGGGATGTTCGACTAATGCCACTCTCCAGTGACATGCGGCGAGTGCTACTCTGTGGGCTCTTGCTGAATGAAGCTAGGACAGCCACTGATTTTTTTTCATTAGTGACTGATTTCATGCATCTACATTTTGTCAAATCCAACACTGAACCAGTTTCACGAAATTTAGCAAGCAGTTTGCTAACTGTAGCATGGGAGATGGGTGGTCTCGTATGGTGTCTTGCATTGAAATCTGCTGCAATGACCCGGTTACTGCGTTCACCAGACATCAACACAATTTCTATCCACTCCTCACATGTTAACCTCGGCGACATGTCAATGGCTGTAAACAAAGCAAAACTTGTAAATAACTCATGAAAGAATAAAGTTATGTTAAAACCAAGCACACCATTGTTTTTCTTGTGAAATTCCCAATAAGTTTGATGTGTCACATGACCATCTTCCTATTGAAAAAACAAAAGTTGGATTCAAAATGGCCGACTTCAAAATGGCCACCATGGTCACCACCCATCTTGAAAAGTTTCTCCCCTCACATATACTAATTTGCCACAAACAGGAAGTTAATATCACCAACCATTCCCATTTTATTAAGGTGTATCCATATAAATGGCCCACCCTATATAACACAAAAGAGTGAATCTGGATTGCACATCCTCAGTACTATGCTTTTGATATAACGACTGTCCTTCAGTATAATTACATGGCATCTCAGCCCAATTCGTAATATATTCTATGCTGTGCATAAATGAGGCATTAGTATACAGTTTGATCAAAGAGCATAGGCCCACTTACCGCGACAAGATTGCCTCTACAAGTGGGAACCTACTCTAATTTTATCCCGCAGCAGTGTGCGGCAACCACCGGCGCCCCAGCACAGCACCAGCAGCAGACAGCGGGACCCAGAAGCCACACCGCACCCCCACTGTGCAGCAAAGCTTTCTTGGCTCTAGGCCCCACCACCCCACCAGAACAGCACCGAGGCAGCAATGGCAGACACGCAGTACTGCACTATGTGAACGAGTGAAAGCGTTTACCCAGTCACAACCCTCAGGAAATCCATCTGAGAGCTAGTAGGAATTTATAGACCCTTTGCAGACTCAGGCTAAAACAATTATTAGTGATGAGCAAAGTTTAGAGAAAATCCAATTCAGTCGATTTCCTTAACTTCAACAAGAAATTTGATTCATTATGAATTAATTTGTCTCAAATCGCTATAAATAAGTTATTCCCATTAGTGGCTAAGGGAATGAATGAAGTGGGCTACTGCATTGAGCCCGCTCCATCACACATCAGACACCCACTGCAATAATGGAGAATGGTGATTCGGGTGAATAGGAAAAGGGGTCAAAAGATCTCAGGTTCACTAAGAGGGTTAAAAGTTGTCACTGTAAAAGTTAAAAAAAAGTTTTAAATCATAATTATTGTTGTGACTAGTGTTTCACACTAGCGTTTTAGTTTTCCGCTATTAAGATCCGTCATAGGGTCTCAATACCGGAAAAAATGCTTCAGTTTTGTCCCTATTCATTGTCAATGGGGACAAAACTGAACTGAACAGAACGAGATACTCCAAAATGCATCCCATTCCGTTTAGTTGCGTTCCCATACCAGACAGCAAACTGCAACATGTTGTAGTTTGCTTTCTGTCCTGGGATGCGGAGCAAGACAGATTCGTCATGACCCCCAATGCAAGTCAATGGGGATATATCTGTTTTCTCTGCCACAATCTGCCACAATAGAAAACTGATCCATCCTCTATTGACTTTCATGACGGATCCGTTTTGGCAATGTTAAAGATTATACAACCGGATCCATTCATAACGGATGCAGATGGTTGTATTTATCAGTAATGGAAGTGTTTTTGCTGAATCCTGCCGGATCAAGTAAAAACGGTAGTGTGAAAGTAGCCTAAGGGGGATTGTGTGAGCAGTTCAACAAGATGCAGATGACTATATATTAGATTGCCTTTTAATACTGAGGCACAGTTATTCTATGTAATGTATAAACTGATTAACTGCAAATGTGTCAGCAGTTCAAGATGCTGACTGATATCTTATACCATCCTTTAATTCTGAGGCTTAGTAATTCTGTAGAAAAACTAACAGATTGCATAAGATTGTGGCAGCAGTTCAACAAGACGCACATGGCGATTACTCTTAACATGCACTGTCCCTGCAGTCTCCCTATGCTCTCCCTACAGTGTCTAAAAACTCACCCTACGTTTCCCTACACTGTCCCTGCACTGTGCCTACACTCTCTCTATCCGATATTCTACAATCAAAAGCTTTCAGCAACACTGTCCTTAGTGCATATATCACGCTTATATCACATGCCGCAGCCATTTAAAAAACAAATCAGATTCGTTACCATGAAGCGTGAGTGAATTCAGCTTCATAGTGAATACAATTTTTCCTAAAGTTTGGATCGAATTCTCATTATATATTGTACTAATGAAAAAATGCTTCATGAAAACAATATTGAGCAATGTAGGGACTCCCTGGACACGTAAAGTCCATCTCACATATGCTGAACTACAGCAACTTTAGTGTGCCCCTGTCCTTTAGGTTTCTTCACAGCAATTTTAGGGCACCATGAACATGAAGATTCTTTATAAGTAATCTCTGTGCTTGCAGTGATTATTCTAAAATTTCATGCTGATGCTGGAGTTACAACACTGATTTGTAGAGATATTTTAGTCCAGCAATATTCTGCAGCAAACAATTTACACTTCTACTTGTCAATTTTCACTATGAGAAGCTCTCATGCTGGGGGATTTGAGAAAATAATTCTTCCCCAAAATGAGCCCTTGTTATACTGATGATGTGTTTTCTATTCTTCACCACAAAATCTAACAGTTTGTTCTAAAAATGTCATGGCAGGTCAAGTGGGAAGCAAAAAATAATGTGCAATAAAAACACACTTGCCTTGTCCGCTTAACTCCCAGGAGACCTATTCACTAAACTCAAAAGTGTCTTCTTCACCTGCGGTATTAGGCAGAAACAGAATAGATGATGGCAAGACTGTAGTAGAACAGTCTTAAGGAAGATACTTTCTGCTATTCCCTGAAGAAATAAAAACAAAGTCCTTAATCTAGGACAATGTTTCCTTAACTACAGGTGACTTCCAATTGTCTGTATTATTTTTGTACATGTACTCTTTATTAATTTTCTGTAGAGATGAGCGAACAGCTGGAAGTTCGGGTTCGGGAAGTTCGGCCGAACTTCCCGAAAATGTTCGGGATCCGAACTCAACGCGAACTTTATCCCGAACCCGAACCCCATTGAAGTCAATGGGGACCCGAACTTTTAGGCACTAAAAAGACTGTACAATAGTCAGGGCTGCCTTTAGAAATTTTGGGGCCCCTTACACAGCTCAAGGTCTGGGCCCCACCCCCGACACTGCCCCAGTGGCGGATCCCGAGCCTGGTCTTTGGAGGGGCACTTCCCCCAGGAATAGGAGATCATGGGGCCCCTGTGTCCCCGTCCACCTTCAAGCTACACCCACACAGCCCCACCCATATATCGCGCCCATACCTCTTACATCCAAGGACGTCTCCCACACGGCCCTCCACTATGTAGTTCGCCCGCCACACTGCCTCCCACTGAGTGATTTGCCCCCCCAAGTTAATTTTTCCCCCACACAAGTTAATTTTGCCCCCAGGCAGCCCTGCATTATGTAATTTGCCCCACACGGTTCTCCATTATGTAGTTTGCCCGCCACACTGACACCCTACTGACTAATTTCCCCCCCCCCTCACAAGTTAATTTTGCCCCAGACAGCCCTGCATTATGCAAGTTGCCCCCACTAAGCAATTTTCCCCAACACGGCCCTCCATGTACATTGCCCGCCACACTGACCCCCACTGAGTAATTTGCCCCTACCCCACAAGTTAATTTAACCTCCAGACAGCCCTGCATTATGTCATTTTGCCCCCACATGGCCCTCCATGTAGTTTGCCCGCCACACTGACCCCCACTGAGTAATTTGCCCCTCCCACACAAGTTAATTTTACCCCCAGACAGCCCTGCATTATGTAATTTGGCCCCACACAAGTTAATTTTGCCCCCAGACAGCCCTCCATTATTATTCACTCCACTTGAACCCCACTGTTCCTGAGTGCTCCACCTGCCCCCTCATACATGAGCTGCCCCTTACCTGCTCTCCATGAAGCTCTGTGGACTCCAGGACTGCAGCACATCCTCCATCACTGAGCAGCCTGCAGGCACACAGCCCCTCCTCCCTCCACAAGCTGCTGCTGCTGCTGTCGGGGTTTGTCCATGTGACTATGAAGGAGCATGTGACCAGTGATGTCACAGACCTCCTTCTAGCAACTACATTCTACCCATGGATCTCCTGAGACTCCAGCTATCTTGTTCTCAGAACAAGATAGCTGGGCCCCTGGGCCCCGGGAGGTAAGGGACAGGCTGCAGAAGGAAGAGGGGGAGGAGCACTGGGCCCCAGAGTCGGCTGCCACAATAAAAAAAAAAAATAATAAAAATAAAAAAAAGTTTCAGGACTGGCCGGGCCCCCCCAGGGTCAGGGCCCCTTACTGGGGTATGCGCTGTACCCCCCTGATGGCGGCCCTGACAATAGTCCAGGAAAGGGCTAGAGGGCTGCAAAAGGCAGCAAAATGTAGGTAAATCCCCTGCAAACAAATGTGGATAGGGAAATGAATACAAATAAAATAAATAAAAATTAATCAATATCAATTGGAGAGAGGTCCCACAGCAAGGAATCATGTGTCATATCACCCACCACTGGAGATGGCCACTTTCAGTTATTTCGGCCCCAGCACCAAGACAGAGGAGAGAGATCCCACAGCAATGAATCATGCATCATATCACCCACCACTGGAGAAGGCCACTTTCAGTTATTTCGGACCCAGCATCCAGACAGAGGAGAGAGGTCCCACAGCAAGGAATCATGCGTCATATCACCCACCACTGGAGAGGGCCACTTTCAGTTATTTCGGCCCAGCACCCAGACCGAGGATACAGGTCCCACAGCAAGGAATCATGCGTCATATCACCCACCACTGGAGAAGGCCACTTTCAGTTATTTCGGCCCCAGCGCCCAGATAGAGGTCCCACAGCAAGGAATTATGCGTCATATCACCCACCACTGGAGAAGGCCACTTTCAGTTATTTCGGCCCCAGCACCCAGACAGAGGAGAGAGGTCCCACAGCAAGGAATCATGCGTCATATCACGCACCACTGGAGAAGGCCACTTTCCGTTATTTAGGCCCCAGCTGTCGGCCACCCAATTGACTAGCGCCTGTACCTGCTCAGGCCTTACCATCCTTAGAACGGCATTGGGCCCCACCAAATATCACTGTAAATTTTGGCAGGTACTGAAACCTGAGGTAGTTGGTTCACTAGGACGTGGGGCTGTGGCAGAATGGCCACGTCCTCTCCCAGCACAAGAGGGTACACTAACACCACCACGACCGCGTCCGCGTCCCTTACTAGATGTTTTGCTCATTGTTACCGTTCACCAAGCACCACAATAAGAAAAAAAATATTTGGCCCAATGTATTGATTTCAAATTCAGGCCTTTTTTTACAGGCACCTAACACTATCTGCCTATTTATGTAGCGTATTACACTAATCCAGGCACAGCAGTAACCACTGATTTAGGGGAATATCTCTTTTAGGGCTAGTATTTAGGCCCTGGATGAAAGGTATCCTTTTATGGACAGATTTACAATTGGCCTGCAACAGCTCGAACACCAGATTCAGAGTATTGCTATTTTGGCAATTGAATTTCACCCCAGAACAAAATATATGTTTTTATGGACACTATGAAACTTTGCCAGCCACAGCTGAAACCACTGATTTATGGTATTGCTATTTTGGCAATTGAATTTCACCCCACAACAAAATATATGTTTTGGCAGACATTATTATACTTTGCCATTCACAGCTGTGACACCAGATTTATGGTATTGCTATTTTGGCAATTGAATTTCACCCCACAACAAAATATTTAATTTGCAGGACACTATGAAACTTGGCCAGCCACAGCTGAAACCACTGATTTATGGTATTGCTATTTTGGCAATTGAATTTCACCCCAGAACAAAATATATGTTTTGGCGGACACTATTATACTTTGCCAGCCACAGCTGAAACCACTGATTTATGGTATTGCTATTTTGGCAATTGAATTTCACCCCAGAACAAAATATACCCTTTTACGGACAGATTAACACTTGGCCTGCAACAGCTGGGACACCAGATTCAGGGTATTGCTATTTTGGCAATTGAATTTCACCCCAGAACAAAATATATGTTTTGGCGGACACTATGAATCTTGGCCTGCAACAGCTCGAGACACCAGATTCAGGGTATTGCTATTTTGGCAATTGAATTTCACCCCAGAACAAAATATATGTTTTGATGGACACTATTATACTTTGCCAGCCAGAGCTGAAACCACTGATTTATGGTATTGCTATTTTGGCAATTGAATTTCACCCTACAACAAAATATATGATTTGGCAGGACATTATGATACTTGGCCATTCACAGCTGAATGACACTAGATTTATGGTATTGCTATTTTGGCAATTGAATTTCACCCCAGAACAAAATATTTAATTTGCAGGACACTATGAAACTTGGCCAGCCACAGCTGAAACCACTGATTTATGGTATTGCTATTTTGGCAATTGAATTTCACCCCAGAACAAAATATATGTTTTGGCGGACACTATTATACTTGGCCAGCCACAGCTGAAACCACTGATTTATGGTATTGCTATTTTGGCAATTGAATTTCACCCCAGAACAAAATATACCCTTTTACGGACAGATTAACACTTGGCCTGCAACAGCTGGGACACCAGATTCAGGGTATTGCTATTTTGGCAATTGAATTTCACCCCAGAACAAAATATATGTTTTGGCGGACACTATGAATCTTGGCCTGCAACAGCTGAGACACCAGATTCAGGGTATTGCTATTTTGGCAATTGAATTTCACCCCAGAACAAAATATATGTTTTGGCGGACACTATTATACTTTGCCAGCCAGAGCTGAAACCACTGATTTATGGTATTGCTATTTTGGCAATTCAATTTCACCCTAGAACAAAATATATAATTTGCAGGACACTATGAAACTTGGCCAGCCAGAGCTGAATGCACTGATTTATGGTATTGCTGTTTTGGCAATTGAATTTCACCCCAGAACAAAATATATAATTTGCAGCACACTTTGAAACTTGGCCAGCCACAGCTGAAACCACTGATTTATGGTATTGCTATTTTGGCAATTGAATTTCACCCCACAACAAAATATATGTTTTTGCTGACACTATGAAACTTGGCCAGCCACAGCTGAAACCACTGATTAATGGTATTGCTATTTTGGCAATTGAATTTCACCCCAGAACAAAATATATGTTTTTACGGACACTTTGAAACTTTGCCAGCCTCAGCTAAAACCACTGATTTATGGTATTGCTATTTTGGCAATTGAATTTCACCCCAGAACAAAATATATGTTTTGGCAGACACTATTATACTTTGCCATCCACAGCTGTGACACCAGATTTATGGTATTGCTATTTTGGCAATTGAATTTCATCCCAGAACAAAATATATGTTTTTGCGGACACTATGAAACTTGGCCAGCCACAGCTGAAACCACTGATTTATGGTATTGCTATTTTGGCAATTGAATTTTACCCCAGAACAAAATATATAATTTGCAGGACACTATGAAATTTGGCCAGCCACAGCTGAAACCACTGATTTATGGTATTGCTATTTGCCAGACTGCAGACAGTATTATACTTGGCTAGCCAAAGCCGGAACACCAGATTTAGGGGATTGGTATTTGGGCAATTGTATTTAACCCCTCAATAAAATATAGAAATTGCTATCCTGAGTTTCTAGGGGTGACAATTTGCACAGCCAAGCCCCTGATGTAGGATATAGCAAAAGAAAACTAGCATTGATGGATTGATGGACTTGGTGGCAGCTTGTTCTGGTGCACCACAAGTTACAAAATGGCCACCGATCACCCCAGAAAATAAGTGACAGAAAAACGCTCTGTGCAGCCTAAAAACCATTGAGCAAGTAACTAGCAGAAGTTCAATCATTCACAGCTGTAGATCGATCAGTTCATTAGGTGCTGTTGCTGACTTTCCCTGCCTATTCTCGCCCTCACAGAAGCTGCGTCCTTTCCCTACACTAATCAGAGCAGTGTGACGTGCGGCGCTACATGACTCCAGTTTAAATAGAGGCTGGGTCACATGCTGCACTTGGCCAATCACAGCCATGCCATTAGTAGGCATGGCTGTGATGGTCTCTTAGGGCAAGAAGTAAAACGCTAGCTGATTGGCTGCTGTGCAGCCCTTCAGAAAGCGGGAAGTAATCGCCGAACAACGAACCCGAATCCGAACTTTTTTGAAAATGTTCGGGTCTGGGTCCATGTCCCGAACACCCCAAAATTCGGTACGAACCCGAACTATGCTCGAACTGTTCGCTCAACACTAATTTTCTGGTGTGGTGCAAGGACCAAAAAAAAATTAAAAATCATTGCAACTCAACAATTTATCTAATATGCATGTGTAAAAGAAAAATGTTACTGTTCACAATACTGAACTACTGCTTTATTCAGAATTGTTAGAAAAGTCATTAACAAAATGTTCCAAAAATGTTGAGGGCTTAAACGGATTGACAGTAAACCATGATGCTTTGCCTTGCAGTCCATTTCCACCTACCACACCACTATGTTAATTAAATACAGAACAATAACTAGAATTTTTTGGAATCTATGTGGTCAAACAGGTTGTGACCCATCTATAGTGAATATTGACTTACTGAGTTTCAACCATAATAAAGCTTGGACAATCTTTTTAGCATCAGAGACTTCCAATTATAGTGGAATATGTACAATACATTATAAGACGCACCGGCGCATAAGACACACCTATGTTTTAGTGGAAGACAATAAGAAAAAAATATTTTTCATAAGACCTCAGATCAGATCAGCAATCAGACCCCCAATATTAATCAGTCCTCATCTGACAGCCCAAATCAGATCCTCAATGTTAATAAGACCTCAGATTAGAGTCCAATATAAAGAAGACCCCCAGTCAGACCTCAGATGAAACCCCCATGCCTCATATCAGCCCCCAGCCATTTATAGGCAGCACCCTCCTGCCATGTATAATCAGCCCCCAGCAATGTATAAGCAGTCCCCAGTACAGTGTTCATTTTAGGACATTGTCAGATATCTTTGTCAAATATCAAAATAATGCCAGTGTGACACCTGACTCTGACACCTGACTCTGAAACCTGACTCTGACACCTGACTCTGACACCTGACTCTGACACCTGACTCTGACACCTAAGTTTGAATTATGCTCTTCATAAGTCAGGGTCAGAGAGAGAATAATTATAGATATACTATGTATTTGTATGCAAAATCACATAGATGAATAAAATCCTAGGCTAACACTAAGCAAGCCTATAGTTTAGTGGTTATTTTAATTCAAACGGTGCCCAGGAACACCCTCAATCCAGTGCTCAGCCCCCCCCCCAACAGAGCCCAGACCGCCCCTCTCTATGCTTATACAATATGTCCCCAGCATTGCGCTTGCCTTCACGCCCTGCCCTCACTGGCTACGTCACTAGTAGCCGATAACCCCGCCCACTCCTTCCCTTCAGCTTAACTAACGAGCCAGCTCCTGCGCTCTTCCTGTTTAACAAAGCGCATGGTCAGTGAAACACTTGAGGCTGATGAGCTCAGTTAAACAGGAAGAGTGTAGGAGCCGGTTCGGTGGCTGTTAGTGAAGCTGAAGGGAAGGAGTGGGCGGGGTTATCGGCTACTAGTGACATAGCCAATGAGGGCGGCGCGTGACGGCAATCGCAATGCTGGGGATAGATTGTATAAGCGTAGAGAGGGGCAGGCCTGGGCTCTGTTGTGGAGGGAGGGGGGGCGCTGGCCTGAACACTGGATTGAGGGCATTCCTAGGCACCTTTTAAATGAAAATAACACCCCTCTGGGCATCTTCATGGATCATTAGCATAAAGATAAAAGTGGATTTTTATGAAGATAGAAAGCCAGATCCAAGTGAAAAGAACACCTATGGAAAGAAGGTATGAAGAGCTATAAGGACCAATGTTTGGTGTAATATTGATTTTCCAGGTGACAAGTTAACATTTTATTAAAGGCTGAAATGGGTCTTGAACCCTGGCCCTCTTAACTCAAGGAAATTGCATTACCACTGAGCTATAAGCTGGCTTAGTGTTAGCCAGGGATTTTATTAATCTATGCCATTCAGTACATAAAAAGTAGAATGAACCTAAAATTAATAGTGAGGCTGATGCCTGACTCAGGTCAGTAGTCAGCGTCACACATGACTTGAATTTGCCTCATATGTAGGGCTTAATACAATGTTAAATTTTTGAGAGGCTGAAAGGGGTCTTGAACCCAGGCCTACTGGACTCGAAGCAAGGGCATTACCACTGAGCTATTAGCTTACTTAGGCGTAGTCTGCAATTTTAATAATCTATGTGATTTTGCACACAAATATACAGTATATATATAACTTATTCTCACTTTGACCCTGACCTATGAAGAGCATAATTCAGTGTCAGGTGTCGGGGTCAGGTGTCAGACTGACATTATTTTAATACTTGACTATGATATCTCACCATGTCCTAAAATGAACACTGTACCCCAGCCATATATCAGTTCCCAGCAGTGATATTTCAGCCCCCACCAGCCTCAGATCACAAAATAAAAAAACTCTTAAAGCTCTCCTGCTCCTGAACGCCGTGCTCCTCGCCCACAGCGTGATTCTCTTCATCTTGCCGCCGGCTGTGCTGTGAAGGCTGCCGCACAGCGTGAGATCACAGAGCGCACTCACGCTTTGCGCAGACTTTACAGCTGAGGACCAGGAAGCAGTGAGTACAGAGCCTTCACCGCTTCCAGGGTCCTCCAGTACTAATGAGTGCTTCCATAATGGAAGCAGCTCATAGTATTCACCCCATAAGACGCAGGGGCATTTTTCCTCCACTGCGTCTTATGAGGCGAAAAATACGGTAAGTACAATCCTATGTGTCCCTGGACAAATTATATTAATGCAACTTTTTATATATGATAATACACCTCTTAATAATATTATACAGTTAAATAATACCACTATACAAGTAACAAATATCATAATACGGTTCCTAAACAAGCTTAGTATACAAAGAGCAATATTACCAATAAAAACCGTGGCCAAATAAGACCACCAGACGATAAACACAAATTACCGCCATATAAAGATTGAAATACCATACTGATATTGAATAGAATGCAATATGAAAATTATCACCACATAGTGGGAAATACAATTCTACATGGGCACTCTGCACTCTACATAAGTTAGTATAGCACAGTTGAAATCATTCTGGTTGAAATCATTCACCTCCCCTTTTCTTCCAGACTGCCATGAAGACTTCCTCCAGCCATAATGTGTGTCTGCAGAGTATAATGCAAATACCGTACATCTATGTTTCTCACTTTTGCAGCACACTCAGTAGTTATTTGTGTCAACTTTATGTACTCATTCAGTAGTATGGTTCCCCTTTGTGCTAGCTGCAACAGTAATGTGCCCCTTTGTACGACCATACAATAGTAATGTCTCCCGTTGTGCCTGCATACAAAAGTAATGCTCCCCTTGTGTAGTGATGAGCGGCACAGGCAATATTCATTTTCGAGATTTTTTCTAGAATTCGCGATCTCCATCATTATTTTCGCAAATCGGCACTAATGATGGACATTATTTTGGCCCAATACGTGCAACTTCACATTTTATCAGGTCTGAGTAGATATTACTGATTGGTGCAAGTATTGTTGTAACTAGTGTTGAGCAAGCATGCTCGGCCGAACACTTGTTCGGCTCAAGCATCTCTATGCTCGGCACATGGCAGAATCCGGTCGAATACCGCATGTGCTCGAGCGCAATGTTCGAGTCTCCTCCACGCACGTTTCTTGGCTGCTATGCAGCCAAAAAACGTGCGGGTAAGTACTGCCCTCACTGTAATGCCATAGCAATGTTGGTTACTGGTATTACAGCGATTGGCTGGCCGGAACACGTCATCGGGTGCTATATAACACCCCATGGCGCGTGTTCGTCTCAATCTTAGTCAGGGAGAGCTGTGCATAGAAAGGGACAGACAGTGCAGGGAGTGATATTGGACTATTTGTATTAGAAAAACTTTTCAGAGATCTAAAAGTCCTTTTAAGGACTATTATGTGTGTGTCAGCAGCATTTTATATATGTAGCGCAACCTGCGCTAAATTGCTAAAACTTTACAGACCCAAAAGTCCTTTTTAAGGACTATTGTGTGTGGCAGTAGCAATATATTTTTTTAGCACACCCTGAGCTAAATAGCGTCTAATAGGCTGCTGCAGACAGTTAAATTATCTGCGTGGTGCAACATCTCTTGTGTAAAGTGTGCGCATCCCATCCCATTTGTGACATCCAGTGTACTTTTTCCCTAGACTGTGTCCGCTGCGGACAGTGACAATAGTTGCGCCACATCTGCAGTGTAACGTGTGTGCTAAAAAAAATTATCTGTGACATACAGTGTACTTTTTCAGTAGACTGTGTCTGCTTCTGACAGTGACATTATCAGGGGTACATCTCTAGTGTAACGTGTGCGCTTAAAAAATGTTTCTGTGACATACAGTGTACTTTTTCCATAGACGCTAGGAACAGTGACATTACCTGTGGTACCTGTCGTGTATAATGTTTCCTCAGCCAAAATACCTATTATATTCCCTTTAATTTTTTATTAGCCGCTGGTAACAGCATTGACATTATCTGCGGGATAGCTCCTGTGTTATGATTCCACATCCAAATAGCTTTTCCAAATAGCGTTTTACATTTTTTTTCGCATAAACTTCCAAATCCTACGCTACTGTACGTGTGACATACTTTCAAGCATATATAACATTTAAAATGAAGAAGGCGAACAGTAAGGGACGGGGAAGTGGCCTCGTTGTTGATGGTGCACGCAGAGGCCGTGGCCCTGGACGCGTTGAAACTGTGCCTGTTGCCAGAGCACAAGAAAAACAATGAAAGACGATTCCTAGCTTCATGTCCCAGTTTGCAAGGCGGTGCAGGACACCACTCTTGAAGTCAGACCAGGTGGTCAGTTGGATTGCAGCAGATAATGCTTCCAGTCCGTTAAGCACCACCCTGTCTTCCACCAAGTCCAGTCTCAGTAGCCAGGAGTCTGAAGAGTTACACTGATCCTCCTTCCTCCCACCATGGAGAGTCTGGCCAAACAAGTGATCCCACACTCGGATATTCAGAGGACCTCTTTTTGTCGCCATTCCTTCAATGGGCCCTCTTGCCAAGCACGCTTGAGGAGGGACAGATCTTGTGCCCTGATTCCCAACCTCTTGAGCATCCACAGTCACAAGAAAATGACGGTGGGGAATGGCAATTACTGTTTGATGAGTTGGATGATGATGAGACACAGTTGCCAATAAGTCAACGGCAATTACTGTCTCAAAAGGTTGATGAACAGGATGAGACACAGTTGTCAATCACAGTTTGTGGTTAGGTCAACACGTCAGGAAGATGAGCAGAGTGAGGAAGTGGAAAAGGAAGTGGTGGACAATAAAGTCACTGACCCAACCTGGGAAGGTGGAAAGCCGAGTGAGGACAGCAGTACAGAGGGGGAGAGATCTGCAGCACCTCAACAGACCTGAAGAGGCAGTGGGGTGGCAAAAAGAAGAAGGCGGGCCTGTTTAGTGTTCCACGGAGCACCCCCTTGCGGAAATCTCCCTTGCCAAGGGGTAGGTGTACTGCAGTATGATGCTTTTTTGAGGAAAGTGCGGACGACAAAGGAATAGTAGTTTGCAACCTGTGCCTTGCCAAAATGAGCCGGGGTGTTAACACTAGCAACCTCAACACGACCAGCATGATCTGCCACAAGGCATCCAAGCTCCCTAATAAGTGGGACGAACGCTTGGGTCCACAATCTGTGTCTGCGAGTCACACCACTGCCTGCTCTTCCCCTATGTTACGTGCTGGCCTGTCGAAGCATCATCAGTAACCGCCTCCACTTCTTTCTCCCTGTGAAGTGTCCAAATGTCCTTACCCCAGGCCTTTGAACGCAAGCGCAAATACCCAGCCACCCACCCACAGACCATAGCTCTAAAAGTGCAGCTTTCCAAATTACTGGCCCTGAAAATGTTGCCATTTTGATTTGTGGAAACTGAGGCCTTTTGCAGCCTGATGTCGGCAGCCGTCCCATGCTACGTAGTCCCCAGCTGCCACTATTTTTCAAGGTGTGCCATGCCAGCCTTACGCCAGCATGTGATCCGTAACATCACACATGCCCTGACTAATGCAGTTACTGGGAAGGTCCACTTAACCACGGACACATAGACAAGTGCATTCGGCCAAGGACGCTACATTTCACTGACGGCATACTAGGTGATTGTTGCGGAGGCCAGGAGCGAGTCGTAGCCTGGGATGGCACAGGTGCTACCGACGCCAAGGATTGCGTGCCCTACGTCGATCAGGGTTTCCGCCAGCACCTACATTACTGGCTCCAACCTCCACTTCTCCTCCTCCGCTTCCATATCCGAATTATCCGCGTGCAGCACCAGTTGGTAGCTGGAAGCAGTGTAGCACTGCAGTAGGGAAGCGGCAACAGGCTGTGCTGAACCTGATATTCTTAGGGGACACATCACCACAAAGCTATGGCACGGGATAAGAGACCAAACTGAGCTGTGGCTCTCGCCACTCAACCTATAACCAGGCATATGGGAAACTAAGAAGACAGGCACTCTATCAGGTCACCAGCAGATATCAACAAAAGACAGAGATAGTATAGGTATGTTAAAAAATAACTATATTTATTTTAGTAGTAGTAATGATAAAAAAAAAAACGTATTTCAATATAGGTCACTCCCAATGTACAGGGAGAGGGGAATAGTAGTGAAAAATTGGATAAAAAGGTAAGAATTAAACGGGGATAGGAAAAAAGATAAAAAGAGGGGGTTGTGAAAAAATGATGGTGTTAAAATGATATTAAAACACCCTGTATTGGGCTATATGTCAGAGAAAAAAAAATAATAATGATAAAATATTGTAAAAGTATAGTCAATGCTCTGGGATGAGTTCAGTGGAAAAAAGTTCAGCAGCAGCCTTCCAGACCCAATGTATAAGTATATGCAGCTGTGAAAGTGATTTTCATATATGCGAAAATAATTTTTAGCGAACCAGTGCCTGGTGGCATCCCACTGAAAATTGTCTCACTGGTCGCTGTTACCTTACCTCTAAGATCACAGGTTCTTTTCTGCGTAGGATCCTCTGTGTGCTGTGGAGCAGACCGTCGATACGAATGTTGCTGATGCAGCCTGATGAGGACATTTAAACCCTGGCAGGCTAGTGTACGGGCTACCACTGATGAAGAAGGCTGCAATCCTTCGAAACGCGTATGGTTTCTCAAGCCCTGGGAAGCGCTTTCAAACTGCCCTGCACCATCAGGCATCCTCCACCCACCGACGATACCGGGAACTGAATGTGCGTGAAAAAATTGCCGCACGTGGCAAGATCGTCAGACACAGCGAACAGCCCTCTGATTGGAGGAAAAAGAGCGCAACATTCGTATCGACGGTCCGCTCCGCAAACAGCAGCTTATCGCGATCATCGCATCCTCCTGCAATCACGCTGCCAGCCGCACCAGGTACCCACAGCACACAGAGAATCCTACGCAGAAAAGAACCTGCAGTCTTCGAGGAAAGGTAACAGCGACCAGTGAGCCAATTTTCGGTGGGACGCCCACCGAACATAACAAAGAAAATGAAGGTGACGAATATCACGAATTCACGAATATAGCACTATATTCTCAATCTTCGTTATCTTCTAGCAATACAACCATTAGCAACTCAGCTCTAACTTTAAATCGCGAAGAGAACATATACTCGCATTGCGCATTCAATTAAGAGCTGAGTTCCTAATAGTTGTATTGCTAGAATATAACGAAGATGACGAATTCACGAATATAGCACTATATTCTAAATCTTCGTTATATTCTAGCAATACAACCATTAGGAACTCAGATCTAAGTTGAATGCGCAATGCAAGTATATGTTCGCTTCGCGATTTCAACTTAGAGCTGAGTTCCTAATGGTTGTATTGCTAGAATATAACGAAGATTGAGAATATAGTGCTATATTCGTGAATTTGTGATATTCGTCATCTTCGTTATATTTTAGCAATACGAGTCAACCATTAGGAACCCAGCTCTAAGTTGAATTCGCAATGCGAGTAATTCATGTTCTATTAATCGCATTGCGATTAAAACTTAGTCAAATTTGTGAAATCGTGATTCTCACATCCGACAGTACATTTTAGCATGGAGGCGTTCCCATACACACAGAAAGTCGGCAGAAGCGGCAACGGACATTGACTGGAGCGGGCAGGGAGCCAGGAATCCTCCGGACAGGTAAGAACAGCTTTTGGGAAGTAGGAAGACAACCAGAGAGCAACAAGGATTAACAACTTAAAAAAAAAAAACACGAATATTCGAAATAGCGAATATATAGCGCTATATTCGCTATAATTACGAATTAGCGAAGTGCTGATATACGCAAACAAAAATTTGCTATTCGAATATTCGCGCTCAATACTACTCATCACAGGCGTCTATGCCCCTTTTGATGCAACCCATTATCTTATTGGCCTTGGCGGCAGCTGCCTGCCACTGGTTTTTGCAGCTTAGTTTGCTGTTTAATAAAATTCCTAGATCCTTTTCCATGTCAGTGTTACTGAGTGTTTTACCATTTAGTATGTAGGGGTAACGTGCATTATTCCTTCCCATGTGCATAACTTTATATTTGTCAGTGTTAAACCTCATCTGCCACTTATCTGCCCAAGCCTCCAATCTATCCAGATCCCTCTGTAGCAGTATATTGTCCTCTTCAGTGTTAATTACTTTACACAATTTAGTGTCATCTGCAAAAATTTATATTTTACTATGCAAGCCTTCTAAAAGATCATTAATAAATATATTGAAGAGAATAGGGCCCACTACTGACCCCTGAGCATGGGCGTAGCTACAGGTGATGCAGAGGTAGCAGTCGCTACCGGTCCCAGGAGCCTGAGGGGGCCCAAAGACCCTTGTGCCGCATAAGAAGACACACAAAGCCCTGAGGGAAGGGGGGCCCAGGCGGAACTCTTGCACCAGGGCCCATGAGCCGTTAGCTATGCCCCTGCCCCTGAGGTACCTACTAGTGACAGTGACCCAATCTGAGTGTGTACCGTTAATAACCACCCTCTGTTTTCTGTCACTCAGCCAGTTACTTACCCACTTAGACATTTTCTCCCAGTCCGAGCTTCCTCATTTTATATACTAACCTTTTATGTAGTACAGTGTCAAATGCTTTGAAGAAGTCCAGATATACGACATCCATTTATTCGCCGCTGTCAAATCTAGAACTTAACTTCTCATATAAAAGGAATAAAATTTGTTTGGCATGACCGATTCCCTCATGAAGTCATGCTGATATGGCGTTATTTGCTTATTTCCGTTGAGATCCTCTAAGATAGCATTTCTTAGAAAACCTTCAAACAGTTTACTCACAACAGATGTTAAACTTACCGTCCTATAGTTTCTGGGCTCTTTTTTTGGACCCTTTTTGAATATTGGCACCACATGGACACTTTTAGGGTCCATTCACACGTCCGTGTGTGTTTTGTGGATCTGCAAAACACGGACATCGGCGATGTGCGTTCCGCAATTTGCGGACCGCACATCTCCGGCAAAACACAGAAAATGCCTTTTTTTGTCCGCAATTGCGGACAAGAATAGGACGTGTTCTATTTTTTTCTGGAACGCGATTGCGGACCCGGAAGTGCGGATCCGCAATTGCGGACCCGGCCGGGACATCGTCTGTCCCCATTGAAACTAATGGGTCCGCAAAATGCGGAACAGAATTGTGGGCGTGTGAATGGACCCTTAATGGGGGATTTATTTGTACATTCAGCATTTCATCTGACAGTTTATTTTCCTCAGTGAATACATTGGAGAAAAAAATATTTAACAGCTTTTCTTTCTCCTTGTCGCTCTCTGCAACTCCCCCTCATTACTCTTTAAAGGGCCGACACCTTCAGATTTATACTTTTTAACATTTATATAATTGAAGAACATTTTAGGGTTAGTTTTACTCTCTTTGGCAATTAATCTCTCGGTCTCTAGTTTGGCCGCTTTTTATTTGTTTTTTACATGTTCTATTTTTTTCCTTCTAGTTTTTCAGTGCTTCCTCGCTACCCTCCTTTTTTAGTGATTTATATGCTTTCTTTTTGTCATTTATTGCTTTCTTTACATTTTTACTTATCCACATTGGTTTCTTTTTGTTCCTTAACCTTTTATTCCCATAAGGTATGTACCTCTCACAATGAGATTTTAGGATGCTTTTAAAGATATCCATTTTGTGGCTGTATTTTTGTTTTTGAGGACTTTGTCCCAGTTAGTTAGGCCTATGGCCTCAGTTAGCTGGCTAAATTTAGCTTTTTTGAAGTTTAGTATTTTTGTTCCTCTCTGTAGAAATGCTCTTTTGAATAAAAATTGGAAGGTTATTACTTTATGGTCACTATTTCCAAGGTGTCCCCCAACCTGCACATATGTTGTTCTGTCAGGTCTATTGGCTAATAGTAAGTCCAATATGTACGTCCCTCTAGTCGGGTCCTGAACCAGTTGGGAAAGGTAATTGTCTTTGGTTATTACCAAGAACCTGTTTCCTTTATGCAATGTACAGCTTTCAGTTTCCCAGTCTATATCTGGGTAGTTGAAGTCCCCCATAATAACCACCTCATTATGATTTGTAGCCTCGTCTAGCTCGTTTAGTAATAGATTTTCTGTGGACTCTGGTATATTAGGTGGTTTATAGTAAACTCCTATTAGTAATTTATTATTGTTTTTGGCTCCCTGTATCTCTACCTACAGTGACCACATGTTCATGTCCCTCACTTATATCTTCTCGGACTGTGCACTTTAGATAGGACTTTGCATAAAGGAAGACCCCTCCCTCTCTCCGGTTTTGACGATCCTTTCTAAACAGACTGTATCCTTGTACATTAACTGCCCAGTCATAGCTATCATCCAGCCAAGTCTCACTTATTCCCACTATATCATAGTCCTCCTCACACATCACTAAATCCAGTTCCCCAGTTTTGTTAGTCAGGCTTCTGGCATTGGTGTACATACAATTAAGAGGGTTTTGTATATTTTTAACCCTACATCTTTCCTTCTGAACAGTTTTAGTCCCTCCTTCCATTCCTCCCCTAGTCCCACTACCTTGCCCCCGGTCTCTATCTGCACTATCTTTCCCTCCTATAACGTAAGTACCCTCCCCCACCAGTCCCTATTTTATACACTCCTCCAACCCTCTAGCCATCTTTCTCCCCAACACCGCTGCCCCTTCCCCATTGAGGTGCAGCCCATCTCTACGAGCCTGTAGCCGACAACGAAGTCAGCCCAGTTCTTCAGGAACCAAAACCCCTCCTTCCTACACCAATTCTTGAACCACTTGTTAACTTCCCTACTCTCCCGCTGCCGTTTCTTGTGTGGCTCTTGGTACAGGCAGTATCTCAGAAAATACTACCTTTTGAGGTCCTTGCCCTAAGCTTTTGACCTAAATCTCTCAAATCATTTTTAAGGACGCGCCACCGACCTCTAACTTTACTGTTGGCTCCGATATGGACCATGATCGCTGGAACTTCTTTAGCCCCTCCCAGTAATCTGTCAACCCGATCCACGATATGTTGAACTTTAGCTCCGGGAAGACAGCACACTCTTCGGCTATCACGGTCTTTGTGACAGATTTCCCTATCTGTTCCCCTAATAATGGAGTCTCCAACTACCAGCACCTGTCTGGCCTGCCCTGCTCTCCAGTTCCCCTGCTTACTGGAGCCAACATTCCCTTGACTGGCAGAGGAAGTGTCCTGCTGCAGCAGTGCCATCCCTGAACTGACATCCTACTCATCTACCATCCGTGCAAACTTGTTGGGGTGTGTCAGATCAGGGCTAGCCTCCCTGGCACTTTTCACTCTACCCCGCTTTCTAACTGTTACCCAGCTAGCTACCTCACTTTCCTCATCCTCCTCACTGTCACCGTCCCCCTCATCTACCCCAAAGAGTACTTGCTCGGTGAGAAGCAAACTTTGTTGCTAATTCTCAATGCCTCTCAGTGTTGCAACTCGCCCGTTTAGAGACTTGATTTGCAATTCCGAACGGGTAATTTACTCACATTTTGAACAAAGATATACACCCTCGAACGGCTGTTTCAGGACATCATACAAGATGTGCACTGGATGGCGTTGTCAATTCTGCAACACATACTAAATGGCGATTACACAACAAAAGCGAAAAATACAATATAATGTAATAATAAGAAACTGACTAATTGCAGTCCCCCACTGAAGTCCCTGAATCTGAAGTCAATTAATCTTAAGTCACACACTTAATCAAACACACGCCGCTCAAACTCGCATTATATGCCTGTTTTAAATGGAGTTCTCAGAACCAGCCTGTTTTTTCCCACTCTGGATTCAAAGCATGCATTGGGCGATTTGCCAAGGTGACTCGGAGGGACTCCCTGCCTCCATCTCCACCGCATACTGCCATGGTGTGTCTGGGTCCTCTGCCTCCTCTTATTCATGGCCTTGTAGCTCATTTGGCTGCTCCTGCTCCTCATCTCCTGTCAACGGTGTAGAAAAGCCACCCATTTCTCTACACATTGCTTGTGCTTGCTTGAATGTCCTCCTCCTCTAGATATAGAGGAGATGTGGACATGTAGTGTCCACGTCTCCTGTCCCCTGGTTAGCCAGATTTAGCAGCATCTGTTCCAGGACATAAATCATTGGAATAACATTGTTCATACCGTAGTCCTGGTGACTGACAAATAAAGTGGCCTCCTCAAAGGGCCCGAGCAAATGGCAGATGTCACTCACGAGCTGCCACTGGCTAACATCGAAGTTACACAGGGGAGTACCTGTGTAAAGGGTTGAGCAAACCCTAACTGTATAGTTCAGGTTCGTACCGAATTTTGGGGTGTTCCGGACCCGAACCCCAACATTTTCATAAAAGTTCGGGTTCAGGTCCGTTGTTCGGTGATTTGTCCCGCTTTTTGAAGAGCTGCAGTTAATTAGCAGTGTAGGGATAGGATGCTGCCGCTTCTGTGAGGGATAGATTAGGGAAGAAATCTGCAGAACCTGTTGTACATTAATCCACAAGATACAGCAAATAAAGAAGGAGGGAGCTTTAGCAAACCTACATTTCTGTGCCCAGCCACTGCCAAGGAATTTTTAAATCCATCTGTTACAGAGGTGGAGGTCTTTGGCCATTTTAGCCACTGCAGTGTACTGCATGTCTGCCAGCCTGGCAGGAACATCTGCTTAATCCTTTTTGGTAGCTCAGTGAAGGAGAAAATGCTTTTTTTTCTGGCTGCTCAAGTCCCCTACATTACTTTTAGTATAATTAAGGGGTGATGTAGTCCATTTGTCTAGTCTGGGACCTGTGGTGCCACAGAGCACTTGTGTATACAATGCACTATACTGCATATTCAATTTCTGCAGTATTTTTGTGATAAAAAGCTGTGATCCTGGTCCCCAAAGCAGTTTAAAATACACCGCCCAAATACACATTTGACATTTCTGCAGTGAAATAGTGAATAATTTTTTTTTTGTGGGAAAAAATCTATATTCTTGCTTTACAAAGCAGTCGTGCATACAGCGTACAAATACATATTTCATATTTCTGCAGGGAAATAGTGCATCAGTGTGTTTCAGGGAAAAAAAACGTTACTCTTGGTCCACAAAACAGTTTGAAATATACCGCCCAAATACACATTTGACATTTCTGCCGTGAAATAGAGCCTCAGTGTATTTTTGGGAAAAATAGAAGTATTCCTGGTCCACCAAGCAGTGTTAAAACACCGCCCAAATGTATATTTTACATTTCTTCAGTGATATAGAGAATCGGTGTATTTTTGGCAACAAAAAAAAACGTGTTCCTGGTGTTCAAAACATTTGTGCAGACAAATACATATTTAATATTTCTGCAGGGAAATCGTGCATCAGTGTGTTTCCTGGGGAAAAAAATTGTTATTCCTGGTCCACAAAACAGTTTAAAATACCGTGCCCAAATACACATTTGACATTTCTTTTTTTTCTTTCTTTTGTGGGGAAAAAAGCAATATTCTTGCTTCACAAAGCAGTTGTGCATACAGCATAGAAATAACAACGTTTTTCTGTGTTTTATAAAAAAAAATCAGTGTTCTGGCTCCACAAACCACTTTTGCATAAACTGCAGGGATAGCTACATTTTATTATTAGCAGTGAAATACTGCTTTTCTGTGTTTTATTACAAAAATCCATGTTCTTGGTCCACAAACCAATTGGGCATACAGCGTACAAATACCAATTGTAAATTACAGCATGAAAATAGTGCTTTACTGTGTTTTACTGAAAAAAAAAAAAAAACGTGTTGTGCATACAGCGTACAAATACATATTTTTAATTTCTGCAGTGAAATTAAGTATCGGTGTGTTTTAGGCCAAAAAAACTTTCTTGGTCGACAGAGCATTTTTATGACACGGGCACTGCCTTAGTGAACTTAATTGCTGACAATTGGCAGTTAAATTGACACCGGAGAGAAACCATCTTTCAGCTTGGTGGGTGAATGCTAACAATGAGGAGAACATCAAATAAGGGACGTGGGCATGGTCGTGGTGGTGTTGGTGGAGCTCCTGTTGCTGGGAGAGGACATGGACGTTCAGCGCCAACTACCAGTCCAAGTGAAACACCTTCCTCTGGTGCGAATAGGCGACAGAACCTGCAGCGTTATTTGGTAGGCACGAATGCCACTCTACGGATGGTGAAGCCAGAACAATACAGGACATAGTATATTGGGTGGCTGACAGTGCCTCCAGTTCCTTCAGTGTCTCCCACCCAGTTTCCCCTGCCCATCCACCTAGCCCTGCCCCAGAAGTGGAAGACCTTGAATGCACTGATGCCCAACCACTTATGTTGCAGGATGAGACCATGGGAAGACCGCCGCAGCACATCTCTGAGGATAACGAAATGTGCCAGGGTGGAAGATGATGTGGAGGATGATGAGGTCCTAGATCCAGACTGGACTGAAGGTTGTGCTAGTGACGTGTGCAGTTCTGAGGAAGAGGCGGTGGTAGCACAGAGGCAACAGCACAGCAAAAGAGGGAGCAGGGTGCAAAAGCGGAGTGGCCGTTCCATAGACAGTACGCCTGCTACTGCCCACCGCACCCAGGGACCGAGCACACCAAGGCCTGCTCCAAGGAGTTTATTGGCGTGGCAGTTCTAGACACAATGTCGTGACGACAAGACACGAGTGGTTTGCACGTTGTGCTATTAGAGCCTAAAGCGAGGCATAAATGTTCCTAACCTGAGCACAACCTGCATGACCAAGCATCTACATGCAAAGCACGAACTGCAGTGGAGTAAACACCATAAAAACCACGAAAGGTCTCAGGCTCCTCCTGCTCCCTCTTCTGCTGCTGTCTCTGCCTCTTCCTCCACCTCTGGCATCAATGTGGCAACTGGCAACCAGCAAACAGCGGATGTCCCACCAACACCACCACTACCTCATCACCATTACCAAGCATCTCCACCATGTCGCAGGCAAGCGTTCAGCTGTCCATCTCCCAAGCACTGGAGAGAAAGAGAAAATGCCCACCTACCCACCCTCGATCCCTGGCCCTGAATGCCAGAATTTCAAAATTGCTGGCCTTTGAAATTCTGTCATTCCATCTGTCATCTGGTGGAGACGGACTGTTTCAAACAGCTGATGGCAGTCAGGCGATTTTAAAACTCATGTGTTTGGGTGACAAACCCCACACCGCACAGGAGCTTTGGAGGGGCATAGTACAACAGACCAATGAGTGGTTGCTGCCAGTGAGCCTCAAGCCCGGCCTGGTGGTGTGGGATGATGGGCGAAATCTCGTTGCAGCTCTGGGACTTGCCGGTTTGACGCACATCCCTTGGCTGGCGCATGTGCTGAATCTGATGGTGCAGATTTCTTAAAAACTACCCAGACATGTCAGAGCTGCTGCTGAAAGTGCGGTCTGTCTGTGCTCTCTTTCGGCGTTCTTACCCAGCTGCTGCTCGCCTGTCTGCGCTGCAGCGTAACTTCGGCCTTCCAGCTCACCACCTCATATGCGACTTGCCCACCAGGTGGAACTCCACCTTGCATATGCTGGAGAGACTGTGCGAGCAGCAGCAGGCGATAGTGGAGTTTCAGCTGCAGCACACACAGGTCAGTCGCTCTGTGGATCAGCACCACTTCACCACCAGTGACTGGGCCTGCATGCGAGACCTGTGTACCTTGTTGCAGTCTTTTGAGTTCTCAACCAACATGGCCAGTGCTGATGACACAGAACATGGGTGAACTTGGTCTGTTGGTACCATGGGAAATGGATCCAACTGTGGCCTTGTTCAAAAGAAAACACTATACAGGCGCCACTCCCAATGGATGTAGAGAAAGTGCGAATAGTAATCAGTGTCTCCTCATCTCTGGAGGGAAGTTGTTATATAGAATAAGTGTTAACTTCTGATGGAGGTGCTCAAAATGTAGATACTTACAGGGGGGGATAGTCACAGGATAAATCTCAAGACACCTGTGACTAACTGCCCCCCTGGCCAGGATCGCATATCGCCAACAACCAAAGTCTTCTGATCAATGTAGTTTATTATAATAAAAGCTGGCCAGTGCTGATGACGCCATTGTTAGCATTACAATACCACTTCTATGTCTCCTTGAAAAATCTATTACGTCAATAATGGAAGAGGATGTGGCAGAGGAGGAGTAGGAGGAGAAAGAGGGGGCATTTCAGGGGGTTTCAGGCCGGTCATTCCCAAGTGGCTCAGAGGGTGGGTTCCTGCACCAGCAGAGGCCAGGTACACATGTGGCCAGCCAGGGCACAGTACTAGCGGACGAGGAGGAGGAGGATGAGATAGAAGCGGAGGAGGAACTGGGTTCATTGCATGGTGCCACCCAACGCAGCTCAGGGCCATTACTGGAGCGTGGCTGGGGGAATACGGAGGACACAGACGATACACCACCTAAAGAGGACAGCTTATCCTTACCTCTGGGCAGCCTGGCACACATGAGCGACTACATGCTGCAGTGCCTGCGCAAAGACAGCAGAGTTGCCCACATTGTAACTTGTGCTGACTACTGGGTTGCCACCCTGCTCTATCCCCGGTACAAAGACAATGTGTCCACCTTAATTCCCGCACTGGAGCGTGATTGGAAGATGCCAGCTCCTCAGAAGGCAGGGTTAGCATGGCCGACCTGTGGAAAAGTTTTGTCACTGCGCCACAGCAACCTGGACCACCAGCTGATATGGAATGTCTTAGCAGGAGGCAGCATTTGAACAACATGGTGGGTGCATTGGTGGGTGACATGAAGCCTCTTTTGCCGTGCATTGCCCTCTCCTCTGTCTGGGTGCCAGGGGTCTACATTTTTAGATAATCATCTGTTGCTTTGGTGGGTGACATTAACCTCTTTTTGCCGTGCATTGACCTCTCCACTGTCTGGGTGCCTGCGGCCTACATTAATGATAATCGTCTGTTCTATTGCTGAGTGACATTAAACCTGTATTGCTGTTAAGGGACCTCTCTCCTCTGTCAGGGGGCTAGGGCCTAAATTACTGGAAGTGGCCTGTTCTATTGCTGGGTGACATGAAGCCTGTTTTGTTGTGCATTACCCTCTCCTCTGTCTTGGTGCCAGGGGCCTACATTTCTGATAATCACCTGCTGCATTGCTGGGTGACATGAATCCTGTTTTGCCGCGCATTGAAACCTCCTCTGTCTGGGTGCTAGGGGCCTAAAATTTCTGAATATCACCTGTTCTATTGGTGGGTGACATTAACCCATTTTTGCCAGTGATAAGCCACAGCTGTGCATTGCTGGCAGGAAACCTAATTTTGTAAAAACATATGTTACTGATCAAAAGATGCGTGACTACTGACTACAAAACGCACGCTGGTAGACGCACTGCTGATAGCATTCGCACCTGACGCCTCCCCAACCTCCTATTCCACCTCCTCCTCAGAGTTGCCAATTAATATTATTTAGTAACATAGTAACATAGTATATAAGACCGAAAAAAGACATTTGTCCATCCAGTTCGGCCTGTTTCCTACAAGTTGATCCAGAGGAAGGCAAAAAACCCCTGTGAGGCAGAAGCCAATTTTCCTCACTTAAGGGGAAAAAAAATTCCTTCCCGACTCCAATCAGGCAATCAGAATAACTCCCTGGATCAACGACCCCTCTCTAGTAGCTGTAGCCTGTAATATTATTACACTCCAGAAAAAAATCCAGTCCCCTCTTGAATTCCTTTATTGTACTCACCATCACCACCTCCTCAGGCAGAGAGTTCCATAGTCTCACTGCTCTTACAGTGAAGAATCCTTTTCTATGTTTGTGTACAAACCTTCTTTCCTCCAGACGCAGAGGATGTCCCCTTGTCACAGTCACAGTCCTGGGGATAAATAGATGATGGGACAGATCTCTGTACTGACCCCTGATATATTTATACATAGTTATTAGATCTCCCCTCAGTCGTCTTTTTTTCTAAAGTGAATAACCCAAATTTTGATAACCTTTCAGGGTACTGTAGATCCCTCATTCCAGTTATTACTTTAGTTGCCCTCCTCTGAACCCTCTCCAGCTCTGCTATGTCTGTCTTGTTCACAGGAGCCCAGAACTGTACACAGTACTCCATGTGTGGTCTAACCAGTGATTTGTAAAGTGGTAGGACTATGTTCTCATCACGGGCGTCTATGCCCTTTTGATGCAACCCATTATCTTATTGGCCTTGGCAGTAGCTGCCTGACACTGGTTTTTGCAGCTTAATTTGCTGTTTATTAAAATTCCTAGATCCTTTTCCATGTCAGTGTTACCGAGTGTTTTACCATTTAATATGTACGGGTGACTTGCATTATTCCTTCCCATGTGCATAACCTTTACATTTGTCAGTGTTAAACCTCATCTGCCATTTTTCTGCCCAAGCCTCCAATCTATCCAGATCCCTCTGTAGCAGAAAACTGTCCTCTTCAGTGTTAATTACTTTACACAGTTTAGTGTCATCTGCAAAAATAGATATTTTACTGTGCAGGCCTTCTACAAGATCATTAATAAATATATTGAAGAGAATAGGGCCCAATACTGAACCCTGAGGTACCCCACTAGTTACAGTGACCCAATCTGAGTATCTACCGTTAATAACCACCCTCTGTTTTCTGTCACTCAGCCAGTTACTTACCCACATACAGACATTTTCTCCCAGTCCGAGCATCCTCATTTTATATACTAACCTTTTATGAGGTACGGTGTCAAATGCTTTGGAGAAGTCCAGATATACGACATCCATTGATTCGCCGCTGTCAAGTCTAGAACTTACCTCCTCATAGAAGCTGATTAAATTTGTTTGGCATGACCGATCCCTCATGAAGCCATGCTGATATGGCGTTATTTGCTTATTTTTATTGAGATACTCCAAAATAGCATCTCTTAAAAACCCTTCAAACAGTTTACCAACAATAGATGTTAAACTTACCGGCCTATAATTTCCAGGCTCTGTTTTTGGACCCTTTTTGAATATTGGCACCACATTTGCTATGCGCCAATCCTGTGGAACATTCCCTGTTATTTTAGAGTCCGTAAATATCAGAAATAATGGTCTGGCTATGACATCACTTAATTCCCTTAGGATACGGGGGTGTATGCCATCCGGTCCTGGCGATTTGTCTATTTTAATCTTTTTAAGTTGCTGTTGTACTTCTTCCTGGGTCAGACAGGGCACTTTTAATGGGGGATTTATTTTTACATTCTGCATTTCATCTGACAGTTTATTTTCCTCAGTGAATATAGTGGAGAAAAAAATATTTAATAGTTTTGCTTTATCCTCGTCGCTCTCTGCAACACCCCCCTCATTGCTATGTAGAGGGCCGACTCCTTCAGATTTATATTTTTTACTATTTATATAATTGAAGAACATTTTAGGGTTAGTTTTACTCTCTTTGGCAATTAATCTCTCGGTCTCTAGTTTGGCAAGTTTTATTCGTTTTTTACATATTCTATTTTTTTCCTTATAGTTTATCAGTGCTTCCTGACTGCCCTCCTGTTTTAGCGATTTATATGCTTTCTTTTTGTCATTTATTGCCTTCTTTACGGTTCCATTTATCCACATTGGTCTCTTATTGTTCCTTAGCCTTTTATTCCTATAAGGTATGTACCTCTCACAATTAGATGTTACAATGCTTTTAAACATCTCCCATTTTATGGTTGTATTTTTATTTTTGAGGACTTTGTCCCAGTTAGTTAGGCCTATGGCCTCGCTTAGTTGGCTAAATTTAGCTTTTTTGAAGTTTGGTATTTTTGTTCCTCCCTTTAGAAACTCTCGTTTGAAGGATAATTGGAAGGTTATAACTTTATGGTCACTATTTCCCAGGTGTCCCCAACCTGCACATCTGTTGTTCTATCAGGTCTATTGGTTAATACTAAGTCCAGTATGGCCGTCCCTCTAGTGGGGTCCTGAACCAGTTGGGAAAGGAAATTGTCTTTGGCTATTGCCAAGAACCTGTTTCCTTTATGGGATGTACAGCTTTCAGTTTCCCAGTCTATATCTGGGTAGTTGAAGTCCCCCATGATAACGACTTCATTATGATTTACGGCCTCGTCTATCTCGTTTAGTAATAGATTTTCTGTGGACTCTGGTATATTAGGTGGTTTATAATACACTCCTATTAGCATTTTATTATTGTTTTTTGCTCCATGTATTTCTACCCACAGTGACTCCACATGTTCATGTCCCTCAGAGATGTATTCTCGAATTACGGGATTTAGACACGACTTCACGTAGAGGCAGACCCCTCCACCTCTCCGGTTTTGAAGATCCTTTCTAAACAGATTGTAACCTTTTATATTAACTGCCCAGTCATAGCTATCATCCAGCCATGTCTCAGATATTCCCACTATGTCATTTTTAGTTATTTTATTTTAAGTTATTTCCCTATCCACGGTTGTTTGCAAGGCACTTACCCACATTTTTTTGCCTTTTGCAGCCCTCTATCCCTTTCCAGGGCTATTTTACAGCCATTTTAGTGCCCCAAAATTCCGGGCCCTATTGACTTCAATGGGGTTCGGGGTCAAGTTCGGGTCATGAACCTGAACATTTCCGTGAAGTTCGGCCGAACATCTTGAACCGGAACATCCAGGTGTCCGCTCAACTCGACCTCTGTCCACCTGTATCATCAAGAAATTGTTTATGGCTTTTCTCTGTTTATATAGTCGGTCCAACATATGGAGGGTGAAATTCCAATGGGTGGAAACGTTGCATATCAGCCTACGTGTATGTTGGGGAATGCCGTTCTGTCGCTGCCGCTCAAGGAGCGTGTGCTTTGCGGTGTACGAGTGGCTGAAGTGCATGCAAAGTTTCTTGGCCATTTTAAGGATGTCTTGCAGATGGGTGGAAGATTCAGGAACCGCTTTACAACCAGATTGAAACAAATGCACCATGCAGGGCACATGGCTCAGCCCTCCTTGACGCAGCGCCGACACCATGTTCTTCCCGTTGTCAGTCACCATGGTTCCGATTTTGAGTTGTCGAGGAGAAAGCCAGGATTCGATTTCTTGATGAAGGACGCAGAGCAGTTCCTTCTCTTTGTGACCCTGTTCGCCCAGGCAAACCAGGTGCAGAACAGCATGATACCGCCGTGCCCTGCACATGTGGTATGCAGGTGGGGCACTGTGAACAGTCCCTGCAGTGGAGGCTGAGGACACAGTGGAGAATGAGGAGGCAGAGGCGGACATTGTTAAGTACCAACAGTGTGAGAACATGGAGACGGAAGCGGCATCACCTGGCCACCTGGCCAAGTTGCTGGTGTGGCTGGGCCGAAACCACATTTACCCAGTGGGCTGTAAAGGACATACATATTGTCCTTGACCGTAGTTGCATCTCCACACGTCGGTGCTGCCATGCACTTTGGCAGACACCAACAGGCTCAAGGACTTGCCCACCTTCTGTTCTACATATGTTTGCAGAGCTGGTACTGCCTTTTTGGCAAAGAAATTATGGCTTGGGAATTTCCACCTCGGCTTGGCACAAGCCATCACTACTCTGAAAGATTCCACCACTCTTCTTCTGAGGAAGCACCTTCTTCACCCGGCTCCCAAGTGCGATCGGCTTCATCATCATCCACTACTATCTGCACTTCACTGATGTCCCCCTAATGGTCTCAGGGCCAGGAATCCAACAGCTCGCAACATCATCCCCCATGCGACTCTCATCACCACTACTTGCCCGCCTACCAGAGGAAATGGCAGATCTCTACTCCAGATCTTAGCAAATAGTGGCAGTGAGATAAGAAAGGCGCTCATAGGGTGAGTACGTCAAGTGAACATTAGTTGCACAGATAATCAAAAAGTGGCTTGCTCACCTCTTTGGGTTGTACCAAATTGGGCACAACCACAATGAAGGCAGAATAAAAGTAGTTTAAGGTTGGTGCAGATTGGACTTGTCCAATTGCCTTGGGCGGGAGCCACACCGCTGGTCAGGTAGACAGTAAAAGTTGGAGAGTAGAGTTGAGCGAACACCTGGTTGTTCGGGTTCGAGAAGTTCGGCCGAACTTCCTGAAAATGTTCGGGTTCGGGATCCGAACTTGACCCGAACTTCATCCCGAACCACATTGAAGGGACCCGAACTTTTGGGCACTAAAAAGGCTGTAAAATAGTCCAGGAAAGGGCTAGAGTGCAGCAAAATGTAGGTAAATCCCCTGGAAACAAATGTGGATAAGGAAATGAATTAAAATAAAATAAATAAAAATTAAGCTATATTAATTGGATAGAGATCCAATAGCACAGAATCAGGCTTCAAGTCACCCACCAATGGAGAAGGCCACTTTCATTTATTTAGGCCCCAACACCCAGACAGAGGACAGAGGTCTCATAGCAGAGAATCAGGCGTCATGTCACCCACCAATGGAGAAGGCCACTTTCATTTATTTAGGCCCCAGCACCCAGACAGAGGACAGAGGTCTCATAGCAGAGAATCAGGCGTCATGTCACCCACCAATGGAGAAGGCCACTTTCATTTATTTAGGCCCCAGCACCCAGACAGAGGACAGAGGTCGCATAGCAGAGAATCAGGCATCATGTCACCCACCAATGGAGAAGCCCACTTTCATTTATTTAGGCCCCAGCACCCAGACAGAGGACAGAGGTCGCATAGCAGAGAATCGGGCGTCATTGTCACCCACCAACGGAGAAGCCCACTTTCATTTATTTAGGCCCCAGCACCCAGACAGAGGACAGAGGTCGCATAGCAGAGAATCAGGCGTCATGTCACCCACCAATGGAGAAAGCCACTTTTTGATAATTAGGCCCCTGGCACCCAGACGGAGGACAGAGGTCGCATAGCAGAGAATCAGGCGTCATGTCACCCACCAATGGAGAAGGCCACTTTTCGATAATTAGGCCCCTGGCACCCAGACGGAGGAGAGAGGTCGCATAGCAGAGAATCAGGCTTCATGTCACCCAGCAATAGAGAACGCCACTTCCAGATATTTAGCCCATGGCACCCAGACAGAGGACAGATGTCGCATAGCAGAGAATCAAGCGTCATGTCACCCACCGCTGGAACAGGCCACTTTCAGATAATTAGGACCCTGGCACCTAGACGGAGGAGAGGTTCATTCAACTTTTGGTTGCACCGCAATATAATGGTAAAATTAAAAAAGAGGATGCAATAAAGAAGTGCCCCGGAGTATAAGAATATATGGTTGAGGGGGAGGCAGTTATAAATGTCTATTCTGCAGAAGGGATAGACAGATCCTGTGGGATCCATGCCTGGTTCGTTTTTATGAACGTCAGCTGTGACGGACACTATTAAACTTGTTCAGCCACAGCTTAAACCACTGATTTATGGTATTGCTATTTTGGCAATTAAATTTCACCCCAGAAAAAAATATACCCTTTTACGGACAGATTTAAACTAGGTCTGCAATAGGTGGAACAACAGATTTACTGTATTTCTATTTTTGCAACTGTATTTTACCCCAGAAAATAATATATCCTTTGACGGACACTTAGGAAATTGTCCAGTCAAAGCTGGAACACCAGATTCAGGGTATTGCTATTTTAGCAATTGAATTTCACCAAAGAACAAAATCTATCCTTTGACGGATACTATTAAACTTGTTCAGTCACAACTGGAACACCAGATTCAAGGTATTGCTATTTTGGCAATTAAATCTCACCCCAGAAAATAATATATCCTGTGACGGACACTATTAAACTTGGCCAACCACAGCTGAAACCACTGATTTATGGTATTGCTATTTTGGCAATTGAATTTCACCCCAGAAAAATAATATATCCTTTGCCGGACACTATTAAACTTGACCAGCCGCAGCTGGAAGACCAGATTTACTGTATTTCTATTTTTGCAACTGACTTTCACCCCAGAAAATAATATATCCTTTGACGGACACTTGGGAAATTGTCCAGTCACAGCTGGAACACCAGATTCAGGGTATTGCTATTTTGGCAATTAAATTTCACCCCAGAAAAAATATACCCTTTTACGGATAAATTTAAACTGGGCCTGCAACAGCTGGAACACCAGATTCAGGGTATTGCTATTTTGGCAATTAAATTTCACCCCAGAAAAAAATATACCCTTTTACGGACAGACTTAAACTAGGCCTGCAACAGCTGGAACACCAGATTTACTGTATTTCTATTTTTGCAACTGTATTTCACCCCAGAAAATAATATATCCTGTGACGGACACTAGGGAAATTGTCCAGTCACAGCTGGAACACCAGATTCAGGGTATTGCTATTTTGGCAATTAAATTTCCCCACAGAACAAATTCTATCCTTTGACGGATACTATTAAACTTGTCCAGTCACAGCTGGAACACCAGATTTACTGTATTTCTATTTTGGCAACTGAATTTCACCCCAGAACAAAATCTATCCTGGGACGGACACTATTAAACTTGGCCAGCCACTGCTGGGACACCAGATTTACTGTATTTCTATTTTTGCTACTGACTTTATCCCCAGAAAATAATATATCCTTTGACGGACACTAGGGAAATTGTCCAGTCACAGCTGGAACACCAGATTCAGGGTATTTCTATTTTGGCAATTAAATTTCACCCCAGAACAAAATCTATCCTGTGATGGACAGTATTAAACTTGGCCAGCCACAGCTGAAACAACTGATTTATGGTATTGCTATTTTGGCAATTGAATTTCACCCCATAAAAAAAATATATCCTTTGCCAGACACTATTAAACTTGTCCAGCCACAACTGGAACACCAGATTTACAGGATTGCTATTTTTGCAAGTGTATTTCACCCCAGAAAATAATATATCCTATGCCGGACACTATGAAACTTGTCCAGTCACAGCTGGAACACCAGATTTACGGTATTGCTATTTTGGCTATTGTATTTCAACCCAGAGCAAAATATTTCCTTTGCCAGACACTATTAAACTTTGCCAGCCACTGCTGGGACACCAGATTTAGGGGATTGCTATTTTGGCAATTGAATTTCACCACAGAAAAAAATCTATCCTTTGCCAGACAGCAGACAGTATTACACTTGGCTAGCCACAGCTGGAACACCAGATTTATGGCATTGCTATTTTGGCAATTGAATTTAACCCCTTAATAAATTATAGAAATTTCTATCCTGAGTTTCTAGGGGTGACAATAAGCACAGCCAAGCCCCTGATGTAGGATATAGCAAAAAAAAAAAAAAACTAGTATTAATGGATTGATGGACTTGGTGGCAGCTTGTGCTGGTGCACCACAGGTCACAAAATGGCCGCCGATAACCCCAGAAAATAAGTGACAGAAAAACGCTCTGTGCAGCCTAAAATCAGTGAGCAATTAACTAACAGAAGTTGAATGATTCACAGCTGTAGATCGATCACTTTATTAGGTGTTTTTGCTGACTTTTCCCTGCCTAATCTCGCCCTCACAGCAGCTGCGTCCTCTCCCTACACTAATCAGAGCAGAGTGACATGCGGCGCTACGTGACTCCAGCTTAAATAGAGGCTGGGTCACACGCTGCACTTGGCCAATCACAGCCATGCCATTAGTAGGCATGGCTGTGATGGCTTCTTAGGGCAAGAAGTAAAACGCTAGCTGATTGGCTGCTGTGCAGCACTTCAGAAAGCGGGAAGAAATCACCGAACAACGGACCCGATCCCGAACTTTTTTGAAAATGTTCGGGTCCAGGTCCCGAACACCCCAAAATTCGGTACGAACCTGAACTATCCAGTTCTGGTTCGCTCATCCCTATTGGAGAGCACTGGACCTGGGAGGTCAAGCATATGGACAACAAAGGGCGCACTTTCACAACCAGTTAGAAGAAAAGTTTCAGTTTATTGTACACAATACAATAAACTGAAACTTTTCTTCTAACTGATTGTGAAAGTGCGCCCTTTCTTGTCCATATGCTTGATGTTCCAGGTCCAGCACTCTTCAACTGTTACTCAAGATCTTGGCTGGGCAGTAGCTGCTGACTGTCCTCTAGTAGCTCGTCCTCGCTGAAAAGTGGAGCAGAGCCTATGGTATATAATACTTCTCTAACAGAGGGAACATAAAAAAACAATGGCAGGTTGAGGACAGGTGAAGGCACAGGGCCTGCTCCCGGGCCATGCCAACTAAGCATTGTGTCTGAGGAACCCACCGACTCTTGGCTGAGGGTGTCTGATGTCACTTGCAACAAAGTAGATGACCGAGTCAACCATTCAAGCACCGCCACTGGGTTGCTGGTCAAGACACAATCTCTAGGTAACATTTTCGCTGCGACTCCTGCTACCACCCCCCCCCCCCCTTCTTCTGCTGCGTGCAACAGAAACATTTTGGCCACTGCCTATTCCATTTGAAGGGCCTGTCACTTGTCTGTCTGACATACTGTTAGATAAAATAATTAAATTAAAAGGTAATTAATACGCTCCAAAAAAGCTGTAGAACAAACTTGACCGCAGAGTGGCAAATAAAACTTACTTGTTTTTTTTCCCTAATATACCTCAAAAAAGGCTGTAGTACAAAGTAACTGCACTGCAGAACTGCAAATAAGACATACTTTTTTTACACTAATACACCCCAAACGAAACTGTAGAACAATTTAAGTGCACCGCGAATGGTTAATATGTCGTATGTATATTTCCTTTAAATAAACCCTGCAACATAGCACTTGCACCCCAATAACAAACAAGGTTTGCTGGAATTACAGAGGTATTATCTAGTGCAAACCTAAAAGCAGCAGTATAATAGCAATTTGGATCCCCATTAAGTGCAGCAAGGTGTAATAGAATCGCTCCTATTACCCAGGCTGTACACTCTCCTATTGCACCCTGTTCTTCTTATATAGCAACGATGATGCCTCCCTATTAGAGATGAGCAAACCCGAACTGTATAGTTCGGGTTCATACCGAATTTTGGGGTGCTCGGGACACGGAACCGGACATTTTCAAAAAAGTTTGGGTTCATTGTTCGGCGATTTCTTCCCGCTTTCTGAAGGGCTGCCCTAAGAAGCCATCACAGCCATGCCTACTAATGGCATGGCTGTGATTGGCCAAGTGCAGCATGTGACCCAGCCTCGTAGTCACGTAGCGCCGCACGTCACTCTGCTCTGATTAGTGTAGGGAGAGGACGCAGCTGCTGTGAGGGCGAGATTAGGCAGGGAAAACTCGGCATAAACACCTAATGAAGTGATCGATCTATAGCTGTGAATCATTTAACTTCTGTTAGTTAACTGCTCACTGGTTTTTAGGCTGCACAGAGCATTTTTCTGTCACTTTTTTATGGGGTCATCGACGGCCATTTTGTGTCTTGTGGTGCACCAGCACAAGCTGCCACCAAGTCCATCAGCAATCAATACTTTTTTTTGCTATATCCTACATCAGGGGCTTGGCTTTGCTTATCGTCACCCCTAGAAACTCAGGATAGAAATTTCTATATTTTATTGAGGGGTTAAATTCAATTGCCAAAATAGCAATCCCCTAAATCTGGTGTTCCAGCTATGGCTAGCCAAGTGTAATACTATCTGCTGTCTGACAAAGGATAGATTTTTTTCTGTGGTGAAATTCAATTGCCAAAATAGCAATCCCCTAAATCTGGTGTCCCAGCAGTGGCTGGCCAAGTTTAATAGTGTCCGGCAAAGGATAGATTTTGTTTCGGGGTGAAATTCAATTGCCAAAATAGCAATACCATAAATCAGTGGTTTCAGCTGTGGCTGGCGAAGTTTAACTCCTTAAGGACGAAGGGAGTACATGTACACCCTGCGAATATCCGATCACCGCTGCACACGTGGCGGTGATCGGAACAAGATGCCTGCTGAAATCAATCAGCAGGCACCTTGGCACAATGCCCAGGGGGGTCCTGTGACCCCCCCATGTCAGCGATCGCAGCAAACCGCAGGTCAATTCAGACCTGCGGTTTGCTGCGCTATCTGTAGGGGATCAGAGACTAAAATATGCCCCAAACTTATAAATATTAACCCCCCCCCCCCCCCGGCACCTCGCCATGTTTGTGTCCCCCCGGGCGGTGCAGGGGGGGATGATTGCGGGCGGTGCTGCGGGTGGGAAATGCTTTCCCTGGTGTCTAGTGGGTATAGCAGGGGGTCAGCACATTGCTGACCCCCTGCTATATACTGCTGACATCTGTGCTGCAGATGTCAGCAGTTTAACCCCTTCTATACCGCGGTCCGTACGGGTATGGAAGGTGTTAACAGGGAGGGAGCTCCCTCCCTCTCCCATCGGGGGGCTGCTGTACCTTTGCAGCCCCCCCGAAAGGATAGGATAGCAGAAGGAGGGAGCTCCCCTCCCTTCCCATCACCTGCTGCTCTGTTATGGCAGCGGGTGATGGTTACCATGGCAGCAGGACGCTTTCAGAAGTTAGCACTGAAACTCTGAATAGGCTTTTGCTAAAGGCAAAAGCCTATTCTGACTTTGTAAAGTAAAAAATACAGTAAGTACACTATATAGTGTACTTACTGTATTATATAGACACCAGATCCACTGGATCTACAAGAACCAAGTGGGTCTGGGTCAAAAAAAAGAAAAGAAAAATACATATCACTGAATAAAAATAAAAAAAATCAAATAAACTACACATATTGGGTATCGCCGCATCCATAAAAATCTCCTCTATAAAAATATCACATGACCTAACACCTCACGCAAATACCGTAAAAAAAAAAAAAAATTGTGTAAAAAAGCCATTTTTTGTCACCTTGCATCACTAAAAGTGTAATACCAAGTGATCAAAAAGGCGTATGCCTCCCAAAATAGTACCAATAAAACTGCCATCTCATCTCGCAAAAAATGAGTCCTTACATAGGACAATCGCCCAAAAAAATAAAAAAATATGGCTCTCAGATTATGGGGACACTAAAACATAATTCTTTTTCTAAAATGCTATTATTCTGTTAAAGTAAAATAAATAAATAAAAAGTATACATATTATGTATCGCCGCGTCCGTAAAAACCTGCTCTATAAAAATATCACATTATCTAACCCCTCAGGTAAATACCGTTAAAAAAATAAAATAAAAACAATGTAAAAAAAAACATTTTTGTCACCTCACATCTCAAAAACTGTAAGCGATCAAAAAGTTATATGCACCCAAAAATAGTGCCAATCGGGCAGAGGCAGTGTGGCGTGATGACGTGAAGTAACGCACGTTGCGCTCTCCTTCTCGTGCTCTCCCCCCCCCGCCCCCGATCCCTAACCGATGCCTGAAGCCCTGCTCTCCTGTTGATGCCTAAACGTGCCGAAAACACGCCGAACCTCCTACAGCCCCCGGCAGCCGTGATCAGCCCTGAGCCCACTAGATCTTTCCACCGCTCCAGTTTGCGGTTGCTTGTTGCCGTTCGTGGTGGACGCTAGCTTCTGGAGGGAGTCTGCTGCATGCTGCCGGCTGCATCTCTTACCCTTGTCCTGGGTCTGCTGGATTTCTCCGCTTCTCCCTTCCTGTGCTGGCTTGGTCGTTCCTGTTCCATCCTTTCTCCCCTTTGCTGGAGCTGGTGTCTGGGTCCTGGCTGTTTTGGCTCCTCTCGCTGGGTTGTAGCTCCTGCTTCTCCTCCGGCTCCTGCTCCTGCTTCTGCCTGTGCCCGGTTCTTGGGCGAAGACGCCGGACACGTGAATCCACCTTGCAGAGAAATGTTTTTTTTTTTTTTTTTCTTGTTCTAATTGATGTCAATCAGAATTGTCTCCTGGAATGTTAGCGGTCTTGGGGAAAGGACTAAGAGGCAAGCCATTATGGACGCAATAAAAAGATATCTTCCTGCAATTATTTGCATATTGGAAACCCATCTTACCAAAGAGTCTGTGACCCGCCTGATGACGGGATGGCACTCTCAATCCTACCATTCCACTTTTAGTAGTGCCTCTAGGGGTGTGTCGGTGCTGATTCATAACTCTGTAGATTTTAATTTAATAGAATCCTATATAGACGATCAGGGTAGATTTATTTTTTTGTACGGTAAGCTTTATGGCCATAATTATACTCTTGCCTTTTTTTATATTCCTCCGCCATTTTCGATGTATCCACTTAACCAATTATTGCTTTTTCTTGAAAAGAGACCTGAATGTCGGCTTGTTCTGATGGGAGACTTCAATGCTGTTATGGATCCTAAAAAGGACAGACTGCCTTTAGATTCAGATCGGGGAAGGGATAACTGCAACTCTCCTTTGCCTCAATTTTGCTCGGAAACTGGATTGGTGGATATATGGGAACATCTTGGCGGAGGAAAGAGAGTATACTCCTGTGTCAGCAGGGGTGGTAGAGCAATGTCCAGGATCGATCTAGCACTCACCAATGAGAGTAATTTAAATATTATTAGAAGGATACGATACGGAGTAAGAACAGTTTTAGATCACTCACCCGTATCAATTGAGGTTCGCATTGGGGAGAATAAAGATAATAGGGGGTCCGGCTTTAAGTTGAATCCTTATTGGCTTACCATTATGGATAAATATCAGTCTATTGAATTACTTATTTCCTCCTTTTGGGAGGTGAATCTCCCCTCTGCTAACATCAATGTAGTTTGGGACGCTTTGAAAGCATATTTGAGGGGGGTCCTTATAAGTGATATTACTGCTATGAAGAGAACATTTAGGAAAAAGGAGGAGGAACTGGTCAAGACTGCGGCATCTACAACAGAGTGATTTATCAATCAACCTACCGAATGCAATAAGGGAGAGATGCAGAGGGCTAGCTGTTCTCTGGAGGAATATATGATTGAGAAAGCAAACCATAGTCTATTTTTTAAGGGACAAAAATATTTCTCAGAGTCCGGACGTCCCGGTAAGCTCCTAGCTAAAATAATTTCACAACAAGATAGGAAAAGGAAAGCTATTACCTCGATACGTAACTTAGATGGTGTAGTTATATCAGATTCAGAGGGAATTGGAGATACCTTCCTGCAATATTTTTCCCAGATATATACAGCTTCACTCGATTTGCCACCTGACCTGGCGAGGCAATTCCTAGAGAAAATCTCTCTTCCGATGTTAACGGAAGCCCAAAAAAATTTCTTGGAAAGAGAGCTGTCTCTCTTGGAGATTAAGGAGGCCTTGGGGTCTATCTCTGGGAATTCATCGCCAGGGTTAGATGGTCTTCCGTATGAATTCTACCGTAAGTATAGCGATGCCATTCTTCCCCATCTATTGGAGGTGTTTTCTCGGGCATTGCAGGGAGGGGGTCTGCCGCAGTCTATGATGGAGGCTTTGATAGTCTTAATTCCTAAAAAAGATAAAGATCTGGCGGATTTGAGCTTATATAGACCAATCTCATTATTAAATACGGACGTTAAAGTTACTATCAAAAGTCCTGGCTAGGAGGCTCTCCCGGGTTATGTCTTCTGTTATTCAACCAGACCAAAATGGCTTTATGCCAAAAAGGGGCACTCATCACAATTTGCATAGGTTTTTCACCAACATCCAGTCCCCTGGGAGTGACACCCGCTCCATCCTGTCGTTAGACGCCACTAAGGCATTCGACAGGGTCGAGTGGACGTTCCTCTGGGAGGTGATGAAAAAAATGGGTTTTGGCCCCAAATTTATGGCGATGGTTCACTTGTTGTATAAATCTCCAGTTGCTAGAATTAGGATTAATGATATGCTGACAGAGGAAGAGGAAGAGGCACCCGTCAAGGATGTCCTCTTTCCCCCTTTTTATTTAATATCTACATTGAACCTCTGGCAGCCAGTGTAAGGCAGGACTTGGGAGTGGCTGGTTTTGGTGTAATGGGGAAGCTGGATCGTATATGCAGATGATATCTTGTTCTTCATTCACCAAACAGAAAAGACACTTCCTCGAATAATGGAGCTAGTTAACTTATTTTCTGACTCTTCTGGCCTGGAGGTTAACTGTGAGAAGACCGCTCTCCTCCCTATAGACGAATTGCGAGGATCTATGGAAAATTTGACTAATCGGTTATTGATTTCTGATTCAAAAAGGTATCTGGGGAAGACAGTTTCCGCCAAAATTCAAGAATATGTACAACTTAATTTGATCCCGTTATTGTCTAAAGTGAGATCTAAAATTAAGATATGGCAGAAAATTCTGCCCGCCAGAGCGGACAGAATCTCAATAATAAAAATTGTGGTGCTGCCCCAGGTTCTTTATGTTCTCCGTAATTCGCCTGTATGGATTGAAGATAAATATTTTAGATTGATAGAGCGGATGATTAATGATCTACTATGGGGGAGGAAGCGTGTTAGATTAAAGGCGCTTTACTTTTCTATGCCCTACAATCGGGGAGGTCTTAACCTCCCCCATTTTAGGGGTTATTTTATGGCCTCTCAACTCTGCTTTTTTAACGATTTGGAAAGTAGTCAACTCTGTAGAAAATTGGTGAAAGATTCAGGCTTTTTGGATTTATTTACAGTACTAGAGTCTGACTACTTGCTCAATACACAGAATGGCTACAGACCCTTTGTCACGACCGCTATCCCAGCAGCGGTCGTGTCGCACCAGACGGAGGGGAAGGGGGACCCTTATCTACGGATGGGAAATAGAACGGCCACCCCTGACAAACCGTAAGCTGGCACCTGTCTGCCCTGATACCCTAGACGGGGTGTGAACCCGTGCGGCGAGCAGGATGCCTAAACCCTGAGTCACCCTCAGAAGACTAGACTGGGGAAAGGCAGATGGGAGCACTAGTCACCATCACTCATGTCTAGGAAAACAACAGGGGAAGACAGGGGAAGACAGCAACAAACAAACAATCTCCAGCAGAGATAGACTTATCCAGTCATGAGCAGAGAAGATGATCCCAATAACGACAGTCCACACCAGACAAGAGCTCCACAGCAATACCGTCAAACGATCTCCTTCAAAGGTCAGAATAGCACTGGAAGTAAGGACTATATCTGGCAATGACTGCAAATGAAACTGAAACTAATATAGTAGTTGGGAGTGGCAGACAGCACTCACCTGAGAAGAATGCCTACAAACTCCCAGTCAGGACAAAAAGGTTCACAAGGCAAAACCCGGATGACATACCCTGAACCACGGAGCAAACTCACAAGCTATCGCGAGTAGCAAGTCGCTGCGACCATCTCTTGCCAGACCTATCTGGATCAGTCACAGTCGTGACAGTACCCCCCTTTCTATGAGGGGCCACCGGAACCTCAAGACCAGGCCTCTCCGGGTGGGACCTATGAAAAGCCCGAATGAGTCTGTCCGCCTTTATCTCTGATGCTGGCACCCACATTCTCTCTTCGGAACCATAACCTTTCCAGTGCAACAGGTACTGAAGAGAGCTGCGAACATATCGTGAATCAACAATCTTTTCTACCTGAAACTCAAGACTGCCATCAACAACCACCGGTGGAGGCGGTAGTGGCAATGGTTCAGGAGGTTCTACATATCTCTTAAGCAGAGATCTGTGGAAGACATTATGGATCCTTAGAGTCTGAGGTAGCTCTAGACGAAAAGCCACCGGGTTAATGATCTTAATTACCCTATAAGGACCAATAAATCTCGGACCTAATTTCCATGAGGGAACCTTCAACTTGATATTTCTGGTAGACAACCACACCAAGTCATTCACCCCAAGGTCCGGACCTTCAGAGCGCTTCTTATCAGCCACACGTTTGTATCTACCACCAATTCTCTTCAAACTTTCTTGCACACTCTGCCACACTGATGAAAGTGAAGACGCAAATCGTTCCTCCTCGGGAATCCCAGACGGCCCCCCCTCACTAAACGTACAAAACTGAGGATGGAAACCATATGCACCAAAAAATAGTGACTTATCGGTGGATTCTTGACGACGATTATTAATGGCAAACTCGGCTAACGGTAAATAAGATGACCATTCCTCCTGATTTTCGGAAACAAAGCATCTCAAATAGGTCTCTAGGTTTTGATTGGTACGTTCAGTCTGACCGTTGGACTGTGGATGGAAAGATGAAGAAAACGACAGATGAACCCCTAAACGAGAACAAAAAGCTTTCCAAAATTTAGAAACAAATTGGGTACCACGATCCGAAACAATATCGGAAGGGACCCCGTGAAGCTTCACGATGTGGTCAATAAAAACCTGAGCCAGTGTGTTAGCATTTGGCAATGCGGTCAGAGCAATAAAGTGCACCATTTTACTGAATCTGTCAACAACAACAAGAATAACAGTCTTCCCCACTGATACTGGTAGATCAGTAATGAAATCCATTGATAGGTGCGTCCAAGGCCTGTTGGGGATGGCCAGAGGTAAAAGACGCCCTGCCGGACGAGTATGATCCACCTTACAACGAGCACAGGTAGGACATGCAGACACAAAATTCAACACCTCCTGGCGCCACTTAGGCCACCAGAACCGACGAGACACTAATTCAGAGGTTGCCTTACTACCTGGGTGTCCTGCCAGTGCGGAGTTATGGTGTTCTTTTAGTATCTCCAGGCGTAAATTTTCTGGCACAAACAGTTTATCCGAGGGGCAGGAGGCCGGGCGTCCCCTGAGCTTCCAACACCCTCCCTCTAAACCTGAGTGCAATGCAGAGACCACCACCCCCTTTGCAAAATAGGCTCTGGAACATCATCATCACCCCCTCCAGGAAAACTTCGAGACAATGCATCCGCCTTAGTATTTTTTGCCCCCGGGCGGGTTATTACAAAATTAAACCTAGTAAAAAATAACGACCACCGAGCCTGTCTAGGGGTGAGACGTTTAGCAGACTCCAGATATACTAAGTTTTTGTGATCAGTAATCGCTGTGACGGGATGAACCGCCCCCTCCAAAAAATGACGCCACTCCTCTAAGGCCAACTTAATAGCCAAAAGTTCCCTGTTGCCAATGTCATAGTTCCTTTCTGCAGTAGATAATTTCTTCGAAAAGAAAGCACAAGGACGCCATTCACCAGGGGACGGGCCCTGAGATAGTACCGCTCCCACCCCCACCTCTGATGCGTCAACCTCTACAATAAAAGGAAGCGAGACATCTGGCTGTACGAGAATAGGAGCCGAGGTGAATCTTTCCTATAGAGATGTAAAGGCAGTTTTGGCTGCATGTGACCATTTGGAAAAATCGGATCCCTTTCGGGTCATGTCCGTCAGTGGTTTGACCACCAAGGAATAGTTCTTTATAAACTTTCTATAAAAATTGGCAAACCCCAGGAAGCGTTGCAATGCCTTCAGGTTCTCAGGCAGATCCCAGTCCATAATTGCCCGGACTTTCTCTGGATCCATGCGGAAACCTGAATCTGACAACACATACCCCAGAAATGGCAGTTCTTTTACGGCGAACACACATTTCTCTAATTTGGCAAACAATTTGTTGGCCCTTAATATCTGCAGCACTTGTCTCACATGGATCTTATGTGTATCCAGATCCGGAGAATAGACCAGGATGTCATCAAGATATATCACAACAAATCTCCCGATAAGGTGACTAAAAATATCGTTGACAAAATGTTGGAACACCACAGGCGCATTAGTAAGACCAAATGGCATGACCAGATTTTCATAATGCCCTTCCGGAGTATTAAAGCCGTCTTCCACTCATCCCCTCTTTGATGCGAACCAGGATATAGGCTCCTCTGAGATCCATTTTGGAGAACCATTTAGCACCAGCAACCTGATTAAAGAGGTCGGGAATGAGAGGAAGAGGATAGGGGTCTCGGATAGTTATCCGGTTTAATTCCCGGAAATCCAGGCAAGGACGCAGGCCCCCATGTTTCTTTTTAACGAAAAAGAACCCTGCAGCCACGGGTGAAGAAGAGGGTCTGATGTGTCCCTTAGCCAAACTCTCCGAAATATAATCTTTCATAGCCTTCCTCTCCGGGCCGGAAAGATTGTATAACCGGGTTTTAGGTAGTTTTGCCCCAGGTAACAGATTAATTGGGCAATCATATGGACGATGAGGTGGTAACCCTGACAACCCTTCTCAGAGAACACATCCATAAAATCTGACAGAAAGGAAGGTAGAGATGTTACAGAGAGTGTTGAGCACCTACTACTCATGCAGTTGTCCTTACAATGTTCACTCCACTCCACAATCTCCCCGGCCTGCCAATCCACCACTGGATTGTGAGTCACCAGCCAGGGAAGCCCCAATACCATAGGAGCCGGAAGACCGTCCAGGACATAACAAGAGATATGCTCTTTATGGAGGTCCCCTACCTGCAGATGGATATTATGGATGACCTGAGTTAACTCTCTCTGAGTAAGAGGGAGGAGTCGATGGCAAAAACAGGAATAGTTCTGCGTACCGGTTCCGGAGTAAAACCCAGAGCCTGAGCAAACCGTGAATCCACCAAGTTGACCCCCGCCCCACTGTCCAAAAAGACGGAACAGATCTCAGTCTTATTGCCCGCCACAACGGTAGCGGACAACAAAAATTGAGACATGCGTATGGAGGAAACGAATACGCCCAGACTGTTATCCTCCGCACAGTCTGGGGACTCTAGTTTTCCGGCGGCTCCTTTGTTTGTGATCTCTTGGGTTCTGAGGGACATACCTTCACAAAATGACCCCTCCCCCCACAACTAAAACAAACCTTTGACCTATGGCGGACCTTAGGAGGATTCACCCGTCTAGTGGCGCCCCGTATTTGCATTGGTTCAACTAGATCACAACAAACCGATCCCTGCCCTATAGAGGCCTCTGTAGAATTTAATAGTCTCTCCCTGAGTCGTCTGTCGATTCTTATGGACAGAGACATAGCAGCTTCAAGAGACCCAGGGACCTCATATACCGTCAGCACGTCTTTTAATTTTTTCAGACAACCCCTGGCAGAACTGACTCCTAAGGGCTGGGTCGTTCCATAATGTATTAGTAGCCCACCTACGGAATTCGGAACAATATAGTTCAGCTGACCGGATCTCTTGCAGAAGTCTACGTAGCTTAGATTCAGCCAGTGAGACCCTGTCCGGGTCATCATATACGAGACCCAAGGCTTCAAAAAACTCCTCCACAGATCGTAAGGCCGGAGAGTCTGATGGTAAGGAGAAAGCCCAAGCCTGCGGATCTCCTTGCAGGAGAGAAATTACAATGCCCACCCGTTGTTCCTCACCGCCGGAGGATCTAGGGCGTAACCTGAAGAACAATTTACAAGCTTCTCTGAAGGTTACAAATTGGTCTCTCCCTCCTGAGAACCTGTCAGGAAAAGCCACTTTTGGCTCAGGAGTACCTTGGTTTCCCGTAGCAACGGTGGAACCCAAGGATTGCTGCTGCTGCTGCAGCACTGTTGCTTTTAATCCTGCCACTTCAAGGGATAACCCCTGTAATTGTTTCGCCAAAACCGTAACCGGATCCATAGTGGAACAGAAAAATACAAAGCAAAACAGCCAGATATACTGTCACGACCGCTATCCCAGCAGCGGTCGTGTCGCACCAGACGGAGGGGAAGGGGGACCCTTATCTACGGATGGGAAATAGAACGGCCACCCCTGACAAACCCTAAGCTGGCACCTGTCTGCCCTGATACCCTAGACGGGGTGTGAACCCGTGCGGCGAGCAGGATGCCTAAACCCTGAGTCACCCTCAGAAGACTAGACTGGGGAAAGGCAGATGGGAGCACTAGTCACCATCACTCATGTCTAGGAGAACAACAGGGGAAGACAGGGGAAGACAGCAACAAACAAACAATCTCCAGCAGAGATAGACTTATCCAGTCACGAGCAGAGAAGATGATCCCAATAACGACAGTCCACGCCAGACAAGAGCTCCACAGCAATACCGTCAAACGATCTCCTTCAAAGGTCAGAATAGCACTGGAAGTAAGGACTATATCTGGCAATGACTGCAAGTGAAACTGAAACTAATATAGTAGCTGGGAGTGGCAGACAGCACTCACCTGAGAAGAATGCCTACAAACTCCCAGTCAGGACAAAAAGGTTCACAAGGCAAAACCCGGATGACATACCCTGAACCACGGAGCAAACTCACAAGCTATCGCGAGTAGCAAGTCGCTGCGACCTTCTCTTGCCAGACCTATCTGGATCAGTCACAGTCGTGACACCCTTCTGCAGAATGGTTATAGAAGCCTGGACGACTATAAAGAGCTGGTTTAAAGTTAAGGCATCACTTATTTGTACTCCACTATGGCATAACTCGAAGTTTTTGAACTTAGATGATTTAAACTGCCGGCAATATTGGAGGATGAGAAATGTTCAGTATCTGAGCCAGGTGGTTTAAGATGGACAAATCGTGTCTCTTATGGAGCTAAAACAAAAGGAAAACTTAGGTGAGATGGCTTGGTATGCATATTTTCAGTTGAGGTCAGCACTCTTTAGCATTACTGATAGTCTATCACTTAATATAGACACTCCTGAATTTTTACACGATTTGATTTATAAGAAAGGTGGTAAGAAAGTTAAAGTTTCACATTGTTATATGCACTTGATGAAAAATCTATTCTTGGAATGTTTCTCCAGGACAGGGATCCTGGTCTGTTTCACTTTCAGAGGTGGGTTTGCCGGATTGGGAGAATGTAGGGGATAACTTAAGTCAGGTTTCGCACAATTTTAATCATACGGTGGTACAGTTCAATATTATGCACAAAATATATGTGACACCATTATGGCTTCATAGGAGAGGTTTTAGAGCCTCCGCTGATTGTCCCCGTTGTGGTGACCCCGGGGCAGATCATTTACATCTGTTCTGGGGTTGCCCGATAGTGAGCAATTATTGGAGAATGGTTCAAACAACTTTGGCTCAGAGGCTGAATATCGATATTCCTCTATCTCCTAAAGTTTGGGTCTTGGGGGACTTATCAGATGTTGATTGTCAGCCTATGATGCGCCGACTGTTGATCAAAGTGATGTTTTTAGCCAGGCTTCTAATATCTAGAAGATGGTTTTCTTCCTCCGCTCCAGATAGTAACAACTGGTTGTGTCTGGTTACGAAGGTAAAAAGCTATGAGAAGATTTTGTATAGACAAAGAGGGTCCTATGCAAAGTGGGATGGTATTTGGAAGGAATGGGACGGTTAAGGAATAAAAACTTTTTTTTTTTTTTTCTTTCTCTGCAGGGTGGGGGGAGTGGTGTTGGGTGGTGAGGATTTTGTAATTTGGTCTTTTATGAAATTGTAATTGTTTTGAGATGATTAAAAATAAACTCTAATAAATAAAAAAAAAAAAAAATAGTGCCAATCAAACCGTCATCTCATTCCGCAAAAAATGATACCCCACATAGGACAATCACCCAACAAAAATAAAAAAAAATATGGCTCTCAGACTATGGAGACACTAAAACATGATTTGTTTTGTTTTAAAAAATGATAATATTGTGTAAAACTTAAATAAATAAATAAAAAGTATACATATTTGGTATCGGCGCGTCTGTCTCAACCTGCTCTATAAAAAAAACACATGACCTAACCCCTCAGGTGAACACAAGAAAAAAATAAATAAATACGGTGTCAAAAGCCATTTTGGTCACCTTACATCACAAAAAGTGTAATAGCAAGCGACCAAAATGTCATATGCACCCCAAGATAGTTCCATTCAAACCGACATCTCATCCCGCAAAAAATGAGCCCCTACATAAGACAGTCGTCCAAAAAATAAAATAAAAATATGGCTTTCAGAATGTGAAGACACTAAAAAAATCATTTTTTTCAAAAATGCTGTATTATGTAAAACTGAAACAAACCCCCCAAAAAAAGTAGCCATATTTGGTATTGCCACGTCCGTAGCAACCTGCTCTATAGAAATAGCACACAATCTAACCTGTCAGTTCAACGATGTAAATAACAAAAAATAAAAACGGTCCGAAAATAGCTATTTTTTTGCAAATTTTCCATTTTAATCAATTTTTCCAGTAACAAAGCAAGGGTTAACAGCCAAAAAAACCTCAATATATATTTCCCCGATTCTCTAGTTTGCAGAAACACCCCATATGTGGTTGTAAACTGCTGTACGGCCAAACGGCAGGGCATAGAAGGAAGGGAATGCCATATGGTTTTTGGAAGGCAGATTTTGCTGGACTGGTTTTTTGACACCATGTCCCATTTGAAGCCCCCCGATGCACCTCTACAGTAGAAACTCCAAAAAAGTGACCCCATTTTGTAAAGTACAGGATAAGGTGGTAGTTTTGTTTGTATTATTTTAAGATAAATATGATTTTTGGTTGCTCTATATTACACTTTTTTTGAGGCAAGATAACAAAAAATAGAAATTCTGAGATTTCATCTCCATTTGCCAATAACTCTTGTGGAACACCTAAAGGGTTAACAAAGTTTGTAAAATCGGTTTTGAATACCTTGAGGGGTGTAGTTTCTTAGATGGAGTCACTTTTTTGGAGTTTCTACTCTATGGGTGCATCGGGGGGCTTCGAATGGGACATGGTGTCAAAAATCCAGTCCAGCAAAATCCACCTTTCAAAAACCATATCGCGTTCCTTTCCTTCTACGCCCTGTCGTTTGGCCATACAGCAGTTTACGCCCACATATGGGGTGTTTCTGCAAACTACAGAATCGGGGCAATAAATATTGAGTTTTGTTTGGCTGTTAACCCTTGCTTTGTGGAAAATGGATTCAAACGGAAAAATTTCCAAAAAATCGAAATTCTGAAATTTTATCTCCATTTGCCATTAACTCTTGTGGAAAAACCTAAAGGGTTAATGATGTTTATAAAATCAGTTTTGAATACCTTGAGGGGTGTAGTTTCTAGAATGGGGTCATTTTTGGGTGGTTTCCATTATGTAAGCCTCACAAAGTGACTTCAGACCTGAACTGGTCCTTAAAAAGTGGGTTTTTGAAAATTTATGAAAAATTTCAAGATTTGCTTCTAAACTTCTAAGCCTTGTAACGTCCCCAAAAAATAAAATGGCTTTTCCAAAATGATCGATACATGAAGTAGACATATGAGGAATGTAAATCAATAACTTTTTTGGGCGGTATTACTATATCTTATAGATGTAGAGAAATTGAAACCTGGAAAATTGCAAATTTTTCAAAATTTTTGGTAAATTTGATATTTTTTTATAAATAAAAATGAAATTTTTCGACTTCATTTTACCAGTGTCACGATGTACAATATGTGACGAAAAAACTATCTCAGAATGGCCTGGATAAGAAAAAGCGTTTTAAAGTTATCACCACATAAAGTGACACTGGCCAGATTTGCAAAAAATGGCCTGGTCCTAAGGTGAAAATGAGCCCGATCCTTAAGGGGTTAATAGTGTCCGGCAAAGGATATATTTTGTTCTGGGGTGAAATTAAATAGTCAAACTAGCAATCCCCTAAATCTGGTGTCCCAGCAGTGGCTGGCCAAGTTTAATAGTGTCTGGCAAAGGATAGATCATTTTCTGGGGTGAAATTCAATTGCCAAAATAGCAATACCGTAAATCAGTGTTTTCAGCTGTGGCTGGCCAAGTTTAATAGTATCCGGCAAAGGATATATTTTGTTCTGGGGTAAAATTCAATAGCCAAAATAGCAATACCGTAAATCAGTGGTTTCAGCTGTGGCTGGCCAAGTTCAATAGTGTCCGGCAAAGGATATATTTTTTTCTGGGGTAAAATTCAGTTTCAAAAATGGAAATACCGTAAATCTGGTGTTCCAGCAGTGGCTGGCCAAGTTTAATAGTGTCCGGCAAAGGATATATTTTGTTCTGGGGTGAAATTCAATAGCCAAAATAGCAATCCCCTAAATCTGGTGTCCCAGCAGTGCCTGGCCAAGTTTAATAGTGTCCGGCAAAGGATATTTTTTTTTTGGGGGTGAAATTCAATTGGCAAAATAGCAATATCATAAATCAGTGGTTTCAGCTGTGGCTGGCCAAGTTCAATAGTGTCCGGCAAAGGATATATTTTTTTCTGGGTGAAATTCAGTTTCAAAAATAGAAATACCGTAAATCTGGTGTTCCAGCAGTGGCTGGCCAAGTTTAATAGTGTCCGTCAAAGGATATATTTTTTTCTGGGGTGAAATTCAGTTTCAAAAATGGAAATACCGTAAATCTGGTGTTCCAGCAGTGGCTGGCCAAGTTTAATAGTGTCCGGCAAAGGCTATTTTTTATTCTGGGGTGAAATTCAATTGGCAAAATAGCAATACCATAAATCAGTGGTTTCCCAGCTGTTGCTGGCCAAGTTTAATAGTGTCCGTCAACACAGTCCCTAGCACCTGCTGACGTCTCTCCCTGCACTAAGCATTCTGGAAAATGGCATAATCCAAGATGGCTGAGGCTATTTATAGGGCTGTGACATCACAGGGGCTGGCTGGCTACTGATTGGCTACATGCATGGTATTGTGGGTGATTCTCATTGCCAGTTCTTTGCTCCATGTCCTAACATATGCAGCAGCCATTTTAGGAAAAAATGTGATTCGTTACCACGAAGCGTGAGGAAAGTATGACTCGGTGCAAATCAAATTTTTCCTGAAATTCGGATCGAATTCCACTTCATCAACTTTGATTCGCTCATCACTAGTTACCATGAAGCACCAGGAAATTCGGATTAATTGCAAACTGAATTTTTCCTAAATTATTAAATGAATTCCACTTCAGATGATTCAATTCGCTCAAACTAGTTGGTATGGAAGAGGCTTAATGGTTGCTACTTTCCAAATCACATCCGGGATCAGATCATTATTTGGCTGCAATATGTTCTCTTAGCCCTGGGAGTGAATTCAAAACTGCTGTGTTACAGTTGTTTAAAGCTTTTATTCTTCTGAGCAACTAAATATTTTGAGGCAGAAAGAAAAGTGTGAATGATGTTGGTTACTCAAAGCTGGGGTATTCAGTGCCAGGTGACCTGGCTCCTCTACAGGTAAATGGGGTTAAGTTGGAAGTCCATTATAAATCACCAACTTCCTATTTGTAAAAACAAGTGCACACAATTAGATGCAATTAGACTACAGTTCAGAAAACGCAGATGCAATGCATGAATCAGTTTAAAAAGCCTATAAAATGTGCAAATGTATTAAAAGCTTAAGGAAATAGCTAGGTGTAATTTTTCACATCACTTTTTCAGAAGGCATTGCCACTGAAGCTTTTTTGGTATCATATAGCTTGTACATCTTTTAATTCACATCTAATAACTATGTATAAATATATCAGGGGTCAATACAGAGATCTCTCCCATCATCTATTGATCCCCAGTACTGTGACTGTGACAAGGGGACATCCTCTGCGTCTGGAGAAAAGAAGGTTTGTACACAAACATAGACGAGGATTCTTTATGGTAAGAGCAGAGACTATGGAACTCTCTGCCTGAGGAGGTGGTGATGGTGAGTTCACTAAAAGAGTTCAACAGTGGCCTGAATGTATTTCTGAAATGTAATAACATTATAGGTTATAGTTACTAGAGATGGGTTGTTGATCTAGGGAGTTATTCTGATTGCCTGATTGAAGCTGGGAAGGAATTTTTTTTGTCCCATAAAGTGAGGAAAATTGGCTTTTACCTCAAAGGAGTTTTTTTTGGCCTTTCTATGGATCAGCTTGCAGGATAACAGGCTGAACTAGATGGACAGATGCCTTTTTTCAGCCTTATAAACTATGTTACTATCTTTCTTTACGGAATACAAAAACAAATAGCAGCACATCCAGCAGCAGAAGATGAGACTAAGAAGTTTGCTAGCTGACAATGTCTCTCTCCTTATTCCTTCTCCTATGGATGCACTCTGGAATCTGTGGCTGTAGTTGTCCATATATAATTGTCCATATATAATGCAGGTGTCACAGGTAGGTGGGAATGTGAGGAACACCAAATAAACAAACAGCGACAGAAAGTAGACTAAGCCTCAAATCTAGGGAAAAGGGAATGGTAACCTCCTAACAATCCCTGAGCTTTTCCCTGACTGACAGTATGGGCAAGCCCTGATGGTGAACGAACTCGTACGCTGGAACCTATGCCTTGCTGATACTGTAGCACACCCTAACTAGTGATGTCGTGAAGATAAAATTTTCCGTTTGTGAACGGCGAACGAGAACTTCCGCAAATGTTCGCGAACGGGCGAACCAGGCGAACCGCCATAGACTTCAATAGGCAGGCGAATTTTAAAACCCACAGGTACTCTTTCTGGCCACAATAGTGATGGAAAAGTTTTTTCAAGGGGACTAACACCTGGACTGTGGCATGCCGGAGGGGGATCTATGGCAAAACTCCCATGGAAAATTACATAGTGGACGCAGAGTCGGGTTTTAATCCATAAAGGGCATAAATCAACTAACATTCCTAAATTGTTTGGAATAACATGCTTTAAAACATCCAGTGTGTGGATACGATCAGGTATGATGTTGTATCGATCAGGTAGTGTAAGGGTTACACCCGCTTGACAGACATTGACAGACCAAACTCCCCTATTAATGCACCCCAAACAGTCCATTTGCACAACCGCAAACTCCCCATTTGCACAAGGTTAGATACCAAGCTAGCCATGTCCCGGTGATGTCATTGAAGGTTTCTTCCTCCACCCAGCCACGTACAACACCAAGGGTCCCCGAAAGGTGAATTGAATTAATTTTTCGAACGGGGAGATGGTTAAAAAAACGCTGGCTCCCTCCCCTTTGTTTTAATCCATGGTCACTGCGCCTGCTCCGTGCAATTTACTGTCACACCCGATATGAGTGGTATTTTCTGTAGTATTATTCTCATCAGTTTAATCCCTGTTACATCCCCAATCTGGGGTCCATTTATTGAATTGATTTTTCGAATGGGGAGATGGTTAAAAAAACGCTGGCTCCCTCCCCTTTGTTTTAATCCACGGTCACTGCGCCTGCGCTGTGCAATTTACTGTCACACCCGATATGAGTGGTGTCTTAACTAGTACTATTTCTATGAGATTAATCTCTGTTACGTCCCAAATTAGGGATTGCCTTTTATGAAAAAAAATTTAGGCCGGGTACCTTTGACTGCCTTCACAGTGACAGACCAAACTCTCATACACCAAACTGAATTGATTTTAGGAACCGGGAGATGGAAAAAGCAGCTTGGTCGGTCCTCTTACTCCCAAATTGGGGCACTGCGTGTGCACAGAGCAATGTGCTGTGACACCCTATATGAGTGGTGTCTTAACTAGTACTATTCCTATCAGTTTAATCCCTGTTACGTACCCTATCTGGGGACGTGTGTCGAATTGATTAACCATTGTCGAATTAACGAACCATTACGACATCATGAAATAATTTAGTTCTGAGCTCTGTACTTGCTTTGTATTGGAATTGATGGGGATATTTTTAATTGTCTGCATTATTTCTAATAAACTATTAAGAGACTTTATTATGATTTTTTTATTTTATGTATTAAAAACTCATACAACTTAAAAAAAAAAGGTAAATTAATGTTTTTTCTATGAAATATTATCCAGCCGTCCGATCGCTTTTGGTCTGACCATAATGAAGCAACGGCCTTATCATCTGGGGTGTGGCAACATTGCCAACACACTCATAGAGGTGATGATTGCTTCATTGTGATACGTAAGCCCCTTCACCACAACAAGGTAACGATCACGAAGGGGAATTGACACTTGTATGTGCCTTTTTTTTTTTTGAAGCCACAGTGATGCACCATAGGACAGAAAAATTAGGCATGTACACATGCCTGAAAAATAATGGCACTGTTGCAGCCGCTGTTGTAGCAGCGGCCGGAAAAATTGATGTTTTCCAGGCAGAAAAGTGACTAAAACATTGCGGCTTGAACACTAGTTGGTGGCGGAGAATTCACGAAAGTCATCCGGTATGCAGACATTAAATACAGCAGCGTGGGGACCATTTTGAGGCCAAGGCATGTCATCAGGCCTTTTGTTAGTCAAACGTATCCCCCACTGTCAGTCCCTCCGGGATCCATGCCTCATTCATATTTATGAAGGTGAGGTAATCAACACTTTTTTGACCGAGGCGACCTCTCTTGTCAGTGACAATGCCTCCTGCTGCACTGAAGGTCCTTTCTGACAGGAAACTTGAAGCAGGGCAGGCCAAAAGTTATATCGCAAACTGTGATAGCTCAGGCCACAGGTCAAGCCTGCACACCCAGTAGTGAAGGGGTTCATCGCTCCTCAAATGTAGATATCTACTGTTAAGGCGAGGTAGTCTGCTACCTGTCGGTCGAGTTGTTCTCTAAGGCTGGATCCCGAAGGGCTGTGGCGATGTGTAGGACTGAAAAAGCTTTGCATGTCCTCCATCAACAACACATCTGTAAATCGTCCAGTCCTTGCCGCCGTGGTAGGAGGAGGATTACATTCATCTCTTCCCCTGTTGGATTCCCGTTGTGCTGTGACATCCCCCTTATAAGCTGTGTAAAGCATATTTTTTAGTTTGGTTTTGAACTGCTGCATCCTTTCCAACTTTCGGTAATTTGGTAACATTTTTGCCACTTTCTGCTTATACCCGGGGTCTAGTAGCGCGGCCACCCAGTACAGGTCGTTCTCCTTCATCCTTTTTATATGAGGTTCCCTCAACAGACATGCCAGCATGAAAGACCCCATTTGCGCAAGGTTGGATGCAGAGCTACTCATTTCCCGTTCCTCGTCCTCACTGATGTCATTGACAGTCTGTTCTTCGCCCCAGCCACGTACAACACCATGGGTCCCAGATAGGTGACAACAACGAGCACCCTGGGGTGCCTGCTGTGGTTGGTCTTCCTCCTCCTCAAAGCCACATTCCTCCTCTGACTTCTCTTCCTCATACTCCTCTTCCAGCGTTGCCGCAGGTCCGGCAAGCGATGATGACAAGGCTGTTTCTGGTGGTGATGGTGACCACAACTCTTCCTCTTCCTCTTCACGCTCATCTACAGCCTGATCCAGCACTCTTCGCAGGGCACGCTCCAGGAAGAAAACAAATGGGATGAGGTCGCTGATGGTGCCTTCGGTGCGACTGACTGGGTTTGTCACCTCCTCAAAAGGACCCATGAACCTACAGGCATTGCGCATGAGCGTCCAGTAACGTGGCAAAAAAATTCCCAGCTCCGCAGAGGCTGTCCTAGCACCCCGGTCATAAAAAATACTCGTTGACGGCTTTTTCTTGTTGGAGCAGGCGGTCGAACATTAGGAGTGTTGAATTCCAACATGTTGGGCTGTCGCAAATCAAGCGCCTCACTGGCATGTTGTTTCGGCGCTGAATATCGGAAAAGTGCGCCATGGCCGTGTAGGAATGCCTGAAATGGCCACACACCTTCCTGGCCTGCTTGAGGGCGTCCTGTAAGCCTGGCTACTCATGCACAAAGCGTTGTACAATCATATTCAACACATGTGCCATGCACGGCACATGTGACAACTTGCCCAAATTCAATGCCGACAACAAATTTGCTCCATTGTCACACACCACTTTGCCAATCTCCAGTTGGTGCGGGGTCAGCCACTGATCCACCTGTGCTTTCAGGGCGGACAGGAGTGCTGGTCCTGTGTGACTCTTTCAGGCAAGTCAACCCCAAGACAGCGTGACACTGTCGTATCCGGGATGTGGAATAGCCCCTGGGGAGCTGGGGGGATTCAGTTGATGTTCAGCCAGACGCCACAGCAGAAGAGGACTCAGCCGAGGAGGATATCGAAAAGGATGGAGTAGGAGGAGTAGAGGAGGTGGCAGTAGGTCTGCCTGCAAGTCGTGGCGGTGTCACCAACTCCGCTGCGGAGCCACACATTCCATGCTTGTCAGCCGTCAGCAGGTTGACCCAATGCGCAGTGTAAGTGATATACCTGCCCTGACCGTGCTTTGCAGACCAGGTATCAGTGGTCAGATGGACCCTTGCCCCAACACTGTATGCCAGAGATGCCATGACTTCCTTTTCAATGACATTGTAGAGGTTTGGGATTGCCTTTTTAAAAAAAAATTTAGTCCGAGTACTTTTTTGAAGGCCTCAGACTCCACCAGCTGGTATGGTAAAAGCTGGCGGGCTAAGAGTTCCGTCAAGCCATCTGTCAGTCGCCGGGCAAGGGGGTGACTCTGTGACATTGGCTTCTTACGCTCAAACATGTCCTTGACAGACACCTGACTGTGGGCAGATGAGCAGGAACTGCTGAAGGTGAGAGGCGGAGTGGCGGTTGGTTGAGAGGGGGCAGGGAGGACAGCATTGGTTGACGTGGCTGAAGATGCTGGACCAAGAGGAGCATGGTGGCTTTGAGTTTGTGTGCTGCTTGTACTCATGTGTTGATCCTATAGGCATTTGTGATGTGAGATCATGTGCCTTCGCAAAGCAGTTGTACCGAGGTGGGTGTTGGACTTCCCACGACTCAGTTTCTTTTGGCACAGGTTGCAAATGGCATTGCTGTTATCAGAGGCAGACAAACCAAAAAAATGCCACACTGCTGAGCTTTGCAATGACTGCATTCTGGTGGTGGCAACAGCATGCGTTGACTGGCGTGCTGCCTGGCTGACCCCGGGTGCCGATACATGCTGTCTGACTGTGCCACTAACTCCTTGCGACGACCTCCCCCTGCTTCCAACTCGTCTCCTCCTTCTCTCTGTCTCCCCTTCTGAACTCTCCCCCTCTTCTTCTCTTCGAGCATGCACCCACGTGGCATCCGTGGACACATCGTCATCATCAACCACTTCACTTGTATCTGACACCTCAGCAAAGGAAGCAGCAGCGGGTACAACATCATCATCATCATCATCACACTGTACGTCTATGTGTGTAATCCTGCCTGACTGAGACATATCCCTGTAATCTACATCATCTGGCAATAATGGTTGCGCATCACTAATTGCATCCAACTGATGTGTAAATAACTCCTCTGATGGATCAAGTGAAGCGGCTGTGGTGGTAGTGGTGGTGGTGGCGGCGGGCGGGAGCGTAGTAACTTGAGAGCAGGTGACAGAAGCTGAGCTGGAGGAGGATGGTGCGTCAAGGTTCTTAGCGGAAGCTGTTGAAGATTGGGTGTCCTGTCTAAGCCAGTCAACTATGTCCTCAGAATTTTTCGGGTTCAGGGTACGTTGCCTCTGAACACTAGGCATTATTCCAGGGACAGTGAAAATCACAGTACCACGACCACGACGGCCCCTGCGGGGTGGCCTGCCTCTGCCTGTCATTTTTTTTTTAGATAAGTGGTACTACGCGTGCTAGGTACTGTGCCACCTGGTATGAGTGGTTGGCACTGGCAGTGGGCACACTACAGTCTGTGGAAGTGGGCCTGACACACACTGGCAGCAGGCAAGCAACTGAATTTAGACTACTGTCTAAAAATGAAATGCCTTATTTATCGGCAAGCTACTGTGCCACCCGGTATCAGTGGTTGGCACTGGCAGTGGGCACACTACAGTCTATGGAAGTGGGCCTGACACACACTGGCAGCAGGCAAGCAACTGAAATTAGACTACTGTCTAAAAATGAAATGCCTTATTTATCGGCAACCTACTGTGCCACCCGGTATCAGTGGTTGGCACTGGCAGTGGGCACACTACAGTCAGTGGAAGTCGGCCTGACACACACTAGCAGGCAAGCAACTGAAATTACACTAAAGTGTAAAAATGAAATGCCTTTTTTATGCAAAGTCCAGTGCCACACGGATGACAGGGGTGGGCACTGGCAGTGGGCACACTACAGTCTGTGGGCCTGCAGCTCCTCACACACGGGCAGGCCAGGCAACTGCAATATATATATGGAGGAAAAAAAAAAAGCAGACTAATGTTGCAGCCCTAAAAAGGGCTTTTTGGGGTGCTGTCAGGACGCTGTCCTTACAGCAGAGATCAGATGAGTCTTTCAGGACTGGAGTGGACACTGAATACACTAGCCTAGCTATCGATTTCCCAATTAAATCAGCAGCAGCTACACTGTCCCTCCTCTCACTAAAACTGCAAATTCCAAATTAATCTAAAATGGATGCTGTTCAGGAGATGGGAGGGTCTGGGAGGGAGGGTATGCTGCTGATTGGCTGGAATGTGTCTGCTGACTGTGAGGTACAGGGTCAAAGTTTGCTCAATGATGATGTATAGGTGGCGGACTGAACATCGCATGTGTTCGCATACCGCAGCGAACGCGAACAAGCTATGTTCGCCGGCGGATAGTTCGGGCCATCTCTAACCCTAACTTAGGGCGCAGGAGATGAGACAGCCGGTTCCTTTCACCGTGAAGAAACCAGCGTCTCCCTGAGACCTAGAAACAACACACACACCAAAGAGACAACAGGAGAACTTAGCTTGAGACGAAAGGGAAGCAGATGATCCACAAACAACTTGCATAGAACTCCAGCAGGAAATATCAACCGCATGGTCAGCAGTGAGCGGCTGCCTCCTCACTGATAACGGGCAGAACTTGTGGAGAGGTGGGATCCCGCCAACACTAACAAACAGAAAGGAAAAATAGAGAGACCTGTCAGATTGACTCGCGTGCCACATGTCTATCCGATCTTCTCATATCTCTCACAGGGAAGGCAGTGACAGCAAGCCTGTCCTGAACAATGGTGGTGGTGTCTTCACGTGTTTCCCCTCCCCTCAGCTTTTCTACTATATATAGCTTTATTACTTGATCATTCTGCTGACAATAATATGCCATAGTTTACAAGACTTCTGTAGCCTGGGACCCTACATGATCTCTGGAGTAATGGTCCTCACTGATAAGCTTACTGTGGTTTTCATGGCCAGAAGGAGCAGGAGTTGGATTGCATGAACCTAAACTCCTCAGTCTCACCTACACTCTCCTCCAACTAGCTCTGTCCCTCCCTCAACTTGTAAGTCCGATTTCTGTTACCCACCACTGCTATATGTACCTGCTAGTGTACAAAGTGTATTGCATGAGGTGTGACATAGCATGAACATTACATTATAAACAATTGCAGTTACTCCCAGGTCTGAGATACTGCAAGTACTCAATATATTAAGTATCCCGTCATACACCCCTTCATCCAGTTCCAAACTGGTACTAAAAAGCAGCCCTAGCACACAATCCTCACCAGCCCACCAACAATATATCTGCCTCCTCTCTGCCTTAAAGGACCTGTCCCACTGACCCACTCCTATCTCCAGAATAGGACCACATAGTGAAAGGAGAGCAAGCCATGTATGCATGGAAATCCCCCATTCACTATAATGGAAATGCTCATTCAGCTGTTTTGGGAAATCATATAGCCGTGAATACATCCATTGGTTGCTTTCCCTTCAATCTGTGGGCCCTATTCTGTGGGCATAGAGTTATGCCATAAGTATCCCAGATGGGACTACCCTGTTAAATATGTGAATCACATCATCAGCACAAGAAGGGACATAAATGTGGAATACAGAAACACCTATTCACATGGTCAGAGCAGAGGTGAATTTTCAAGGTGGGCCAATTGCCTTTTATACAGAGTGAGCCGCCAGCGATGTTACACTCGCTGTTTGCAGGCAGCCAACCCTGCCATGCTATAGGCTAGGGTTGTGAGTCCCTGTGCTGCTTAGGAGCCCCCTGCATGACTCCATATATGTCTAACTCCATTTTTTTCCAGGTCACATAGTGTGGAGGTGGCTCTCCCCTGTGCAGGGCCTGGCACTTCTCTGTCTGACATACTGTTAGATCAAATAAATAAATAAAATGGAACTTAAAACACCCCAAAAAAGTCTATAATTTTCTCACTTCAACATACAACGGCTAATAAGCCCTTTTTTCCCCATACTAATGCACACAAAAAGGACTTTAGAACATATAACTGCATCGATGACCGGCAAATATATTTTTTCTTTTTCCACTAATACCCAAGAAAAAGGGCTTTAGAACATATAACTGCACCATTGACCAGCAAATATATTTTTTCTTTTTCCACTAATACACAAAAAAAAAGTGTTTTAGAATGTATAACTGCACTGCTGTCACGGTAGGTGACGGAAGAGAAGAAAGTCAAATACAACAACAGTAACAAAACACCAGACTAGGCCCCAAAGCTAGGAAAAGAGGGAAAGGTCACCACCTGACAATCCCTGAGCCTTTCTCTGACTGCTGACTGCAAATCCTAAAGGTGGAAGTACTCATGAGCTGGAACCTAAGTCCTGCTGAAACGTAAACAAACCCTTAGCTAGGGAGCAGGAGAAAGACAACTGGTTTCTTCCAACGTGAAGGAACCAGCGTCTCCCTGAGGTCTAGTCAGAACACACAACAAAAGGGAAGGAAGGAGGCCTTGGCTTTAGACGGACAGGGAGCAGGAGATCCACCAAACACTAGCTGAGAACTCGAGGAGAAAATATAAGTAGTAGTTTGTTGGAATTATTCAATTTACACTGTTGTGTGACCTAAAGAAATTTATTCTGTTTACAACACGGGCACTGCTTTACGGTTAGTGAAATTAATTGTTGACTATTGGCAGTTAAATGCAGCAGTCTCTTATGCTTTTTGATGACTCTGCTGGCAGGGTTTCCCATGGCCATAACCATAGCCCTAACCTAGAAGTGGAAGTGATTGAGTGCACGGATGCCCAACCACTTTGAGGATGAGGTTGTGAAAAAATCATATTTTATTTAGGCCAGGATATACCTTTGAGGCCTGCGCTGCATATGTGTATGTGTAGGAGTTCAGGGGTTGACATATTCCAATTTTTTGCTGTCAAGTAACCCTGCACTGCGTAGGTGACAGGGACCGAAAATGCGGAAAATCCTCTTTTATATTGTTGGGTGAAATATTACCATTTTTGCCAGGTACAAACCCTTGCTCTGCACGAGTGACAGGGACTGAAAATGTAAATAATCCTCTTTTAACTTGTTGGGTGAATTATTACCATTGTTGCCGGGTACAAACTCCTGCACTGGGTAACTGAAAGGGAACTTACAATTGGCGGTTACATTGTTGCATGATATAAAGCCTTTTTTGGCTGTGAAGCCAAAGGTAGTCGCCAACAACAGGTTTTTTATTTTTTTAAATAAATTGGGGTAGACATCTAAAACATTGGGAAATATAAAAAATAAAACAAAGTGTATAAACCACCTAATATACCAGGGAGCTCCATGGTGTTTTTTGTAGCTGGTCTCCCTGAGATCAGCTATTGTTGTGTTTGAGTAGTCTCCGAGGCATTGCTCCCGGGTAGCCAGAATCCTACTCCACGCTGATGAGTGGCAACACCCCGAAACAGCTGTCTGTGGATGGATACCTGGCTTAGGATTTCCCCGTCACATCCTTAAAGCTTGTAAAAAAGCGGGATCTTGACATAGGGGCCACTTATTATGGTGGATTTGGTGATCTCTGTAATGGAGACACCCCTTTGCTTGGTTTTCCTTCCTTTGAGGGATATCTAGCTTTTATTGTATTGTAGACCCATAACTGGGGCTCCACATTTATTTTGCATATTCCTGTTTCCCAGGGAGCTTTGCACTTCGGATTGCTGTGTTCAGACTCTTAAGTGAGTGCTCCACGGTGTTTTTTTGTAGCTGGTCTCCCTGAGATCAGCTATTGTTGTTTTTCAGTTATTTAGGCCCCGGCGCCCAGATTGAGGAGAGGTTAATTCAACTTTGGGTTGCACTGCAAGATCATGGTAAAGTTAATAAAAAATGAGGATTCAATAAAGAAGTTCCCTGGAGTACAAGAATACATGGTTGAGGGGGAGGCAGTTATAAATGTCTATTCTGCACAAGGGAGGGACAGGTCCTGTGGGATCCTTGCCTGGTTCATTTTTATGAACCTCAGCTTGTCCACGTTAGTTGTGGACAGGCGGCTGCGTTTGTCAGTAATGACGCCCCCTGCCGTGCTCAATACACGTTCAGACAAAACGCTGGACGCCGGGCAGGCCAGCACCTCCAAGGCATAAAATGCTAACTCTGGCCACGTGGACAATTTGGAGACCCAGAAGTTGAATGGGGCCGAACCATCAGTCAGTACGTGGCGAGGTGTGCAGACGTACTGTTCAACCTTGTTAGTGAAATGCTGCCTCCTGCTAACACGTTCCGAATCAGGTGGTGGTGCAGTTAGCTGTGGCGTGGAGACAAAACTTTTCCACATTTCTGCCATGCTAACCCTGCCCTCAGAGGAGCTGGCCGTGACACAGCTGCGTTGGCGACCTCTTGCTCCTCCTCTGCCTTCGCCTTCAGCTTCCACCTGATGCCCTGTGACATTTGGGAATGCCCTCAGGAGCACCTCTACCAGCGCGCAATTGTACTCGCGCATCTTCCTATCATGCTCCAGTGCAGGAAGTAAGGTGGGCACATTGTCTTTGTACCGGGGATCCAGCAGGGTGGCAACCCAGTAGTCCGCACACGTTAAAATGTGGGCAACTCTGCTGTCGTTGCGCAGGCACTGCAGCATGTAGTCGCTCATGTGTACCAGGCTCCCCAGAGGTAAGGACAAGCTGTCCTCTGTGGGAGGTGTATCGTCATCGTCCTCCGTATCCCCCCAGCCATGCACCAGTGATGGGCCTGAGCAGAGTCGGATGCCACCCCGCTGTGAACCTGCTTCATCCTCATCCTCCTCCACCTCCTCCTCATCCTACTCGTCCTCCAGTAGTGGGCCCTGGCTGGCCACATTTGTACCTGGCCTCTGCTGTTGCAAAAAACCTCCATCTGAGCCACTTCTAACAGACTGGCCTAGAAGTGCTAAAAATGACCCCTCATCCTCCTCCTCCTCCTGGGCCACCTCCTCTTCCATCATCGCCCTAAGCGATTTCTCAAGGAGACATAGAAGTGGTATTGTAACGCTGATAACAGTGTCATCGCCACTGGCCATGTTGGTGGAGTACTCGAAACAGCGCAACAGGGCACACAGGTCTCGCATGGAAGCCCAATCATTGGTGGTGAAGTGGTGCTGTTCCTCAGTGTGACTGACGCGTGCTTGCTGCAGCTGAAACTCCACTATGGCCTGCTGCTGCTAGCACAGTCTCTCCAGCATGTGCAAGGTGGAGATCCACCTGGTGGGCACGTTGCATATGAGGCGGTGAGCAGGGAAGGCCGAAGTTACGCTGTAGGGCAGACAGGCGAGCAGCGGCAGGATGTGAACGCTGGAAGCGCTCACAGAAGGCCTGCACTTTATGCAGCAGCTATGACATGTCGGGGTAGTTGTGAATGAACTTCTGCTCCACCAAATTCAGCACATGCGCCAGGCAAGGGATGTGCGTCAAACCGGCTAGTCCCAGAGCTGCGACGAGATTACGCCCATTATCGCACACCACCAGGCTGGGCTTGAGGCCCTTCGGCAGAAACCACTCGTCGGTCTGTTGTTCAATACCCCGCCACAACTCCTGCGCGGAGTGGGGCCTGTCCCCCAAACATATGAGTTTCAGAATGGCCTGCTGACGTTTACCCTGGGCTGTGCTGAAGTTGGTGGTGAAGTTGTGTGGATGACTGGATGAGCTGGTGGAAACAGAGGAGGAGGATGCCTAGGAGGAGGGGGCTACAGGAGGCAAAGAATGATGCCCTGCGATCCTTGGCGGCGGAAGGACGGGCGACAAGGAACTCTCCGCCTGGGGCCCAGCCGCCCCTCAGTGTGCAGTTAGGGAGATATAGCGTCCCTGGCCGTGCTTACTGGTCCACGTGTCTGTGGTTAGGTGGACCTTGATTTTATCGGATACTTGGTTGTGCAGGGAAGGCACGGCTGTCTTGGAGAAGTAGTGGCGGCTGTGAACAACATACTGTGGGACAACCATCGCCATCAGCTGTTTGAAGCTGTCTGTGTCCACCAGCCTGAATGACAGCATTTCAAAGGCCAGTAGTTTAGAAATGCTGGCATTCAGGCCCAGGGCTCGAGGGTGGCTAGGTGGGAATTTATGCTTTCTCTCCAAGGTTTGTGAGATGGAGAGCTGAACGCTGCGGGGTGACATGGTGGAGATGCTTGGTGACGCAGGTGGTGTTGTCGGTTGCACATCCTCTGTTTGGTGGGCGGCAGGTGCCAACGTTCCTCCCGAGGCGGAGGAAGAGGCCGAGGCAGCAGCAGAAGAGGAGCAGGGGGAGCCAGAGTGAGTTCCTTACTTTTAAGGTGTTTACTCCACTGCAGTTCATGCTTTGCATGTAGATGCCTGGTCATGCAGGTTGTGCTAAGGTTCAGAACGTTAATGCCTCGCTTCAGGATCTGATGGCACTGCTCCCTCTTTTGCTACGCTGTTGGCTCGGTTTCACCACTGCCTCTTCCTCTGAACTATGAAAGTCAGTGGCACGACCTTTGATTCCATGTGGGGTCTAGGACCTCATCATCCCCTGCATCGTCTTCCACACAGTCTTCCTCCCTGACCTCCTGTTTGGTCTGCACACTGCAGAAAGACTCAGCAGGTGGCACCTGTGTTTCGTCATCATCAGAGACGTGCAGACTCCGATGAGGTGGTATTCCCATGTCCTCATCATCAGGAAACATCAGTGGTTGTGCATCAGTGCATTCTATGTCTTCCACCACTGGGGAAGGGCTAGGTGGATTCCCTTGGGAAACCCTGCCAGCAGATTCTTCAAACAGCATAAGAGACTGCTGCATAACTTGAGGCTCAGACAATTTCCCTGATATGCATGGGTGTGATGTGACAGACTGATGGGCTTCGTTTTCAGGCGCCACCTGTGCGCTTTCTGCAGAAGACTGGGTGGGAGATAATGTTGTGAACGTGCTGGATCCACTGTCGGCCACCCAATTGACTAGCGCCTGTACCTGCTCAGGCCTTACCATCCTTAGAACGGCATTGGGCCCCACCAAATATCGCTGTAAATTCTGGCGGGTACTGGAACCTGAGGTAGTTGGTTCACTAGGACGTGTGGCTGTGGGAGAATTGCCACGTCCTCTCCCAGCACCAGAGGGTACACTAACACCACCACGACCGCGTCCGCGTCCCTTACTAGATGTTTTCCTCATTGTTACTGTTCACCAAGCACCACAATAAGAAAATAACTATTTGGCCCAATGTATTAATTTCAAATTCAGGCCTTTTTTTACAGGCACCTAACACTATCTGCCTATTTATTTATGTAGCGTATTACACTAATCCAGGCACAGCAGTAACCACTGATTTAGGGGAATATCTCTTTTAGGGCTAGTATTTCGGCCCTGGATGAAAGGTTTCCTTTTATGGACAGATTTACAATTGGCCTGCAACAGCTCGAACACCAGATTCAGGGTATTGCTATTTTCATCATCCCCTGCATCGTCTTCCACACAGTCTTCCTCCCTGACCTCCTGTTCCGTCTGCACACTGCAGAAAGACGCAGCAGTTGGCACCTGTGTTTTGTCATCATCAGAGACGTGTGGACTCCGATGAGGTGGTATTCCCATGTCCTCATCATCAGGAAACATCAGTGGTTGTGCATCAGTGCATTCTATGTCTTCCACCACTGGGGAAGGGCTAGGTGGATTCCCATGGGAAACCCTGCCAGCAGAGTCTTCAAACAGCATAAGAGACTGCTGCATAACTTGAGGCTCAGACAGTTTCCCTGATATGCATGGGGGTGATGTGACAGACTGATGGGCTTGGTTTTCAGGTGCCACCTGTGGGCTTTCTGCAAAAGACTGGGTGGGAGATAATGTTGTGAACATGCTGGATCCACTGTCGGCCACCCAATTGACTAGCGCCAGTACCTGCTCAGGCCTTACCATCCTTAGAACGGCATTGGGCCCCACCAAATATCGCTGTAAATTCTGGCGGGTACTGGAACCTGAGGTAGTTGGTTCACTAGGACGTGTGGCTGTGGCAGAATGGCCACGTCCTCTCCCAGCACAAGAGGGTACACTAACACCACCACGACTGCGTCCGCGTCCCTTACTAGATGTTTTCCTCATTGTTACCGTTCACCAAGCACCACAATAAGAAAAAAAATATTTGGCCCAATGTATTGATTTCAAATTCAGGCCTTTTTTTACAGGTACTTATTTATGTAGCGTATTACACTAATCCAGGCACAGCAGTAACCACTGATTTAGGGGAATATCTCTTTTAGGGCTAGTATTTTGGCCCTGTATGAAAGGTATCCTTTTATGGACAGATTTACACTTGGAGATGCACAGTAGCGTGTGAAAAAATATGTAGGATTATGCCTTCAGCAATTGTATTTTAACACTTTGTTTAATATACCCTTTAATGGACAGAAATACAATGGGAGATGCACGGTAGTGTGTGACGTTATTGAGGATGATGCTCTCAGCACTTGTATATACACCTTGAGTGTAATATACCCTTTTACGGAGAGATTAACACTTGGCCTGCAACAGCTGGAACACCAGATTCAGGGTATTGCTATATTGGCAAGTGAATTTTACCCCAGAACAAAATATATGTTTTGGCGGACACTATTATACTTTTCCAGCCAGTGCTGGGACACCAGATTCAGGGTATTGCTATTTTGGCAATTGAAATTCACCCCAGAACAAAATATATGTTTTGGCGAACACCATTATACTTTGCCAGCCAGTGCTGTTACACCAGATTCAGGGTATTGCTATTTTGGCAATTGAATTTCACCCCAGATCAAAATATATGTTTTGGTGGACACTATTATACTTTGCCAGCCAGTGCTGGGACACCAGATTAAGGGTGTTACGGTATAACCCGGTATAGTGAGGGTTAATACCGTTCGGATGATTTCCTTGGCGAAGAGCACAGCAACCCCCAACCACTGGAATCCACCGAACTGGAACCATACGAAGTCCTCCTCTCCTGGAACAGGCAAGAGTACGTTCTGAAGTAGCAATTCCCCCCAAGTACGAGACGAGGCTCCGTATTGAAGGTTAAACAGGAATTACTAACTTTATTGAGGGCTACCTGCCCGGTATTTATCTAGGTCTCCCACCTGGTGGACACTCCCCTAGGGGACCAGAAGGAAGACTGAGACACAGGGGATACAGCAGCTAATCACACACAATGGGACAACCACACCCAGCATATTCCTCCCCTCTGCCTGTGATACAATTACCCTACATGGGTTAATGTAATCATCACAGGCAGGATAATACACAATGTCTTTTGTCCTGGAGACAACCAAGGAGTAATTCCATTATCTCTCAGGACAAAGCGAAATCGTCAATACACACGTGGGGACAATAGGACAGACCTCACTATTCAATATACAATGTCCCACCCTTTACAGTAAATATAGACATGTAACATATCCCCAGATGGCTTGGATCTGAGCGCTCAATATATCCCAAAAGCGCTCAGATGCCACAAACACAGTCAAATCGCCATGGGGTTTAAGTTTAGCATGGGCTGATGAGAGGGCATAATCCTGGGGCAAGAGGCTGGCAATCTGTCCCCTCCAAAACCCAGTGGCGAGATTGGTTTCGCCACACAGGGTATTGCTATTTTGGCAATTGAATGTCACCCCAGAACAAAATATATGTTTTGGCGGACACGATTATACTTTGCCAGCAAGTGCTGGGACACCAGATTCAGGGTATTGCTATTTTGGCAATTTAATTTCACCCCAGAACAAAATATACCCGGTTACGGACAGATTTAAACTAAACCTGTAACTGCTGGAGCACCAGATTCAGGGTATTGCTATTTTGGCAATTGAATTTCACCCCAGAAAAAAATATATGTTTTGGCAGACACTATTATACTTTGCCAGCCAGTGCTGGGACACCAGATTCAGGGTATTGCTATTTTTGCAATTTAATTTCACCCCAGAACAAAATATATGTTTTGGCGGACACTATTATACTTTGCCAGGCTGTGCAGGGACACCAGATTCAGGTTATTGCTATTTTGGCAAGTGAATTTTACCCCAGAAGAAAATATATGTTTTGGCAGACACTATTATACTTTGCCAGCCGGTACTGGGACACCAGATTCAGGGTATTGCTATTTTGGCAATTGAATTTCACCCCAGAACAAAATATATGTTTTGCTGGACACTATTATACTTTGCCAGCCACTGCTGGGACACCAGATTTAGGGGATTGCTATTTTGGCAATTGAATTTCACCACAGAAAATAATCTTCCCTTTGCCAGACAGCAAACAGTATTACACTTGGCTAGCTAAAGCTGGAACACCAGATTAAGGGGATTGGTATTTTGGCAATTGTATTTAACCCCTTAATAAAATATAGAAATTGCTATCCTGAGTTTCTAGGGGTGACAATAAGCACAGACAAGCCCTTGATGTAGGATATAGCAAGAAAAACCCTAGTATTGATGGATTGATGGACTTGGTGGCAGCTTGTGCTGGTGCACCCCTAGTCACAAAATGTCTGCCGATCACCCCAGAATAAAGTGACAGAAAAAACGCTCTGTGCAGCCTAAAAACCAGTGAGAAATTAACTAGCAGAAGTTGAATCATTCACAGCTGTAGATCGATCAGTTCATTAGGTGCTGTTGCTGAGTTTTCCCTGCCTAATCTCGCCCTCACAGAAGCTGCGTCCTCTCCCTACACTTATCAGAGCAGTGTGACGTGTGGCGCTACGTGACTCCAGCTTAAATAGAGGCTGGGTCACATGCTGCACTTGGCCAATCACAGCCATGCCATTAGTAGGCATGGCTGTGATGGCTTCTTAGGGCAAGAAGTAAAACGCTAGCTGATTGGCTGCTGTGCAGCCCTTCAGAAAGCGGGAAGAAATTGCCGAACAACGGACCCGAACCCGAACTTTTTATGAAAATGTCTGGGTCCGTGTCACGAACACCCCAAAATTCAGTACGAACCCGAACTATGCTCGAACTATTCGCTCAACACTAATGATGAGAAAAGGTCCAATCAATTTGTAGGTAAAGGCGATGTAATGGAATGTTTGACAGTGTGTGATAATTTTAAATACCAGGTATGCACTGCACGCTGTAGGGGTACTTGACCTGCTAGAAAAAGGGAATTTTTCCTCCACTGAGCTACCAGAAAATAATTTGACTAAGGTCCTTGGCACACATGCAAGTCACATGCAGTTCCAAGGACACTGCAGTTGCTAAAATGGCCGCCGACCCCCACCTCACTAACAGATGGATTAAAAATTATTTTGGAGTATCACTTGGCTCAGGGCTGGGTACAAAAATGTAGCATAGCACCCTCAATAGTTTAACACCACCAAGTTCAATAGAATTCTTCCCTAATCTCTCCCTCACAGCAGCAGCAGCAGCATTCTATCCCTGCACTGAGAAGAGCAGAGTGACAGGCGGTGCTACGCGACTCCAGCTTAAATAGAGGCTGGGTCACATGCTGCACTGGCCTAATAATGGCATGGCTGTGATGGCTTCTTAGGGCAAAGTAGGGAAACGCTTGTTGATTGGCTGCCCTGCAGCCTTTCAAAAAGCGCCAAGAAATCGCTGAACAACGAACCCAAACCCGAACTTTTACGGAAATGTTTGGGTTCAGGTTCTGGTCCGGCTGCGAAAAATCGTAAAGTTCGGTGCGAACCCGAACTTGACAGTTCTGGTTCGCTCAACTCTAATGTCCATCCTCACTCACTATATAATGTTGTACAGAACCTGATTCTTCCTGGTACACATGATGTAAAATATATTATACACATATCCTCTTATGTACACAAAATCCTGGTCATCTTTTCCAGGTGCTGCTACACAATGCCAAAAGTTACCACTCTCCTTTGTAAATTGTCATAATCCTTTCACTGCTTAGCAAATTGAGGTAAAAAAGAGTTCTACTGCAGTGGATCGCTGTGCTACCCTTTTCTACTCAGAATTGCCAGTAACAATAGCAAGGTTGAATTAATTGAATCCTTTTTTCAATCCGTCATTCTGCTTTGTTGAAAAATTTACCTCTGTGTGCCAGTAGCCAGTTTTCCTCATTTTAGGGGAAAACTTCCTTCCCTATTCCAAATATCCCTCAATCAACAACACATCTCAAGCAATCTGGCTGAGAGTAATTTAGTTTTATTGTTGTTACAGTAAAAGAAATCATGTGATCCTATCCAGGGCCGGTGCAAGGATTTTTGCCGCCCTAGGCAAGATAAAAATTACCGCCCCCCGCCCCCGCCCCATCAGATGATCTGCCCTTACAGTACTGTAGCGGCGGCACGAAGCGCACGGCGTCATAGCAACCAATGACGCTGTGCGCAGTGTATGCTATATGTGTATAACAAACATATTTCACATGAAAACTTACAGTGACTTGGCCCTTGGGGATCTCGGACACCACTTCACACTTTGGCTGGGGGATCGGTGTAGAGGTATACTGTAAATTGTGGGGATCGGCGGAGCTGATGATTTGTTTTATCCTAATGAGAAAGATTTCAGAATAAGGATTTGGAGAAGGATCAGAGGTATAGCAGAGCAGGGAGAGGCTGGTGCTGCTACTGGAGGGTCATAACATGGGGGAGTAATAAAGCCCACCATAATACCCCCCCCCCCAGTAGTAATCATTCTCCTTATAATATACAGTGCAAAAAATACCCCCTTGTAATGCCCCAGCTAAGCTAATGTCCCCATAATGTACCAGTATGAAATACCCCTATATAGTGCCCCTAGTAAATGCCCCCATAGTGCTCCTCTCCCGCCTTCCTCCTAGTGCCCCCATAATATAATACACTGCTTCATATGTAGAGCACATCCCCCCCCCCATACCACATTTCTCCCCTTCCATGGCAGCACTGTTGATGAGGGTATATAGGGTATATTCCAATTCTACCCCTCCATGACATGGCAGCACAGCTCTGTACTATTATTATAATAATGGCCCCCTCTGTATAAATAATAATACTAATACAGTGGGAGCTATTAACATAAGAATAGTACCGAGGGGGCCATTATAATAATAATAATAGTACAGAGGCGGCCTTATAACAATAATAATAGCCCGCCTTAAGTGCCAGTAGTCCCCTTATGTGCCAGTAGTCCCCTTATGTGCCAGTAGCCCCCCCTTATGTGCCAGTAGCCCCCCTTATGTGCCAGCAAGCCCCCCTTATGTGCCAGTAGTCCCCTTATGTGCCAGTAGTCCCCTTATGTGCCAGTAGTCCCCTTATATGCCAGTTGTTCCCCCTTATGTGCCAGTAGTCCCCATATGTGCCAGTAGTCCCCCCTTATGTACCAGTAGTCCCCCCTTATGTGCCAGCAGTCGCCCCTTATGTGCCAGTAGTCCCCCCTTATGTGCCAGTAGTCCCCTTATATGCCAGTAGCCCCCTTATATGCCAGTAGCCCCCTTATGTGCCAGCAAGCCCCCCTTATGTGCCAGTAGCCCCCTTATGTGCCAGTAGCCCCCCCTTATGTGCCAGCAGTCACCCCTTATGTGCCAGCAGTCACCCCTTATGTTCCAGCAGTCCCCCCTTATGTGCCAGTAGTCCCCCCTTATGTGCCAGTCAGTAGCCCCCTTATGTGCCAGTAGCCTCCCATTATGTGCCAGCAAGTCCTCCTCATGTGCCAGCAAGCCCCCTTATGTGCCAGTAGCCCCCTTATGTGCCAATAGCCCCTTATGTGCCAATAGCCCCTTATGTGCCAGTAGCCCCCACTTATGTGCCACTAGTCCCATATGTGCCAGTAGCCCCCCCACTTATGTGCTCCACACTGACTTGTTTTGTAAAAAAAAAAAAAAAAAAACCACATACTTACCTCCATGGCAGCGATGCGATGCAGGCCTCTTCCGGCCTGTGTCCCGCGCTGTACGGCTCAGGTGGCGCAATGGCGTAATCGCGCCTCCTGAACCGGCCTCTGATAGGCTGCCTGCCAGCACTAGGCCGGCAGCCTATCAGATGAACAGGGGACGGGACACGCCTCCGGCCCTTCTCTTGCACGCTCCGCTGCTGCGACTCTGCTCTGGCAATTTGGCGCCTGGGGGCAGGGCGACCGCACCGGGTGTCACCCCAGGGAATGGTGTCACCCAGTACGGTCCGCACCCCCCTCAGGCAGTGCAGCATGATAGCGGGGCGGAGTGCCGGCCGCCACGTTCTATTACCGCAAGTTTTTTTTTTTTAATCACTTTCTTTGCTCTAAATGTAGTGTATGCCCTCTTGTTATAGTTATAGTCCTCGGAACAAAGATAATTAAACATAAATATTGTTACTAACCATCGATGTGCGACCCTTGATCAGTCTTGTTGTCTAATTTTAATATTGTTGTTAATACTGTAGTCCACACATTACTTTTATTTCTTTGGCTGACTGTAGCCATACCAGCTCTACTATATCTTTTTGTGCACTGATGTCCACAACTATTCACACTATTACATGATCTTACTTTTCAGCATTGCCTGGTACAGGTTGCTACAATTATATTCACTGGTAGAATACAACTAGGGAATGTGGCATCAGAGAAAAAAATCTTGTTTTATCATATTGTCCCCACCCCTGCTTTGTCCACTGGCATTGTTGCTTTCTGAATAAACCCTTATATGCTACTGTCAATGCTGACTGCCACATATAATCTGTCAGCATCAGTGCTTTTGGATTAACCCCTTAGATGCCATAGTCAATGCTGACCACCACATATAAGAGGATTACAGAAGAAGGGACCTCCCTTTTTGAACCCATTGGCTCCATATCACGTGATTTTGGGCTGTCTATGGAAGCTATAGCAGCCTGAGGCCTTACAAAGGCCTTGGGGCCTGCAAGCTACAGAAGCCTATAAGGCCCAGCCTCCATGCTGGGTTTCATAGGAATCTATCAGTGTGAAACTGACAGATCCAATGCAGTACAATACAGAGTGTAATAGTTGTAGTCCTTTATCAGGACAAACATTTCTATACATTTTTACTTTTTATAAACGTTTCAAGAAAATAAGTACCCCATTCCCTTCATCAAGCTATTTACAATTAAAAGAAAAAATGACCAGATCTATAAAAATACCACATGATCTACCCAGTCAAGTGAATGCTGTAAATGAATAACTAAATAAATAAAAATGGTGCCACAACAGCCATTTTTTGTCAAATCCCAAAAAATCATAATATCAAGCGATCAAAAAGTTGTGTGTACCCCAAAATGGTACTAGAAAAAATGTCACCTCATCCTGCAAAAAAACAATCCTTCACACAATACAATCAGCAGAAAAAAAATATGGCTCAGAAAATGGTGATTCATAGTTATTATTGTTTTTAAAAAAAAATGTATTCTGTAAAAGTGGTAAATTGTATAAAACTGGTATCTTTGTAATCATACTGATCAGCAAAATAAAGTTAAACGGGTTGATACACTTTCTGCCCATTGTTGATTAGTGACTATATGGTACTTACTAATATAACCTTTGTTGATATTCTGTGCCATTTTCTATATTTCATAACCCAGGTAGTGATGAGCGGGAGGTGCCATATTCGATTTTGCGATATTTCGCGAATATTCAATTTAATATTTGTTGAAATCGAATATTCGTCATTATTCTATTTATCGTGAATAATATGCAATTTATGTATTTGCGTATTGCAAATGAAACTTTGAACGGGGTATAACATTCCTATTGGTTGGTGTGAGGAATATAGATTATGGTTTACAGGTAGCTTTAATTTTCATTCAATCCACCTCCAGATAATTTTTTTTTTTTTAAATACTTTTTTATTTTTCAATTTGCATCATAACATACAATTTATGAAAAAAGAACATAATTACAAAAGCATCCCCCCCCCCGACCAATCCCTCCCCCCTGCCTTGCGGAGAAAAAATAAATAAAAAATTATTACACCATTTAATTAATCGTCCCATTCCTTCCATATATTATGCCACTTTTCATAGGATCCTCGCTGTCTATACAGAATCTTCTCGTAACTTCTGACCTTATTAACCAAGTTAAGCCAGTTGTTACAATCTGGAGCGGAGGGGGAAAGCCATTTTCTAGATATAAGAAGCCTAGCTAAAAAAATCACTTTAGTCAGCAGTCGACCCTTCGTAGCCTGACAATTAACCTCCGATAAATCCCCCAAAACCCATAATTTGGGAGATAAGGGAATATCGATAGTGAGTCTTTGGGTTAGAGTTCTTTGAACCAACTTCCAGTACTTGCTCACCGTTGGGCAATCCCAGAACAGATGTAAATGATCTGCCCCGGGATCCCCACAGCGGGGGCACCCAGAGGAAGCTGCAAGTCCTCTCCTGTGGAGCCACATATGTGTTATATATATTTTGTGCATAATATTAAACTGAACCACAGTGTGATTGAAATTGTGCGAAACCTGACTTGAACTGTTATCTACATTCTCCCAATTCGGGGGACCCAAACCTAACAGTGAAGTGGACCAGGATCTTTGCCCTGGAGAGAGACTATCCAAATAAAATGTTTTCATCAAGTGCCTATAACAATGTGATATCTTAACTTTCATATCATCCTTATTTTGGATCAAATTTTGCAAAAATTCAGGGGTGTCTATATTAAGTAAGTGATTATCAGAAATACTAGAAAGTGCAGACCGCAGTTGAAAGTATGCATACCAAGCCACCTCACCTACATTTTCCCTTTGTTTTAACTCCACAAGGGTCAGAATTTGTCCATTTTCAACCACTTGACTCAAGTAGTTAATCCTTTTATTCCTCCAGTATTGCTGACAGTTCAGGTCGTCGAGATTCAAAAGTTTCAAATTGTGCCACAGAGGGGTACAAGTAAGTGATGCCCTAACTTTAAACCAGCTCTTAATGACCATCCAGGCTTTCATAGCCATTCTGCAGAAAGGTTTATAGTGATTCTGAAAATTAAGTAAATAGTCAGACTCCAGTACTGTAAAAAAAATTGGAAAGCCTGAGTCTTTGACCAGTTTCCTGCAGAGATGGCTATTTTCCCAGTCGTCAAAAAAGCAAAGTTGAGATGCCATAAAATAACCTTTAAAGTAGGGAAGATTAAGATCTCCCTGCTTGTAAGGCATAGAAAAATAAACTGCCTTTAATCTGACCCGCTTCCTCCCCCATAATAGATCATTAATCAGCCGCTCTATCAGTCTAAAGTACTTATCTTCAATCCATAGAGGAGAATTCCGAAGAACATAAAGAACCTGGGGCAGCACCACCATTTTTGTTAACGAAATTCTATCCGCTCTTGCAGACAGAATTCTTTGCCATATCTTAATTTTTGATCTCAACTTTTGCAATAGAGGGATCAGATTCAGTTGCAGGTAATCTTGAGCCTTGGCGGAAGTTACTATCCTTCATTGTCTCGGAGATCGATAATCTATTGATCAGATCATCAGGAGGTCCTCGCAGTTCATCTATTGGAAGAAGAGTAGTCTTAGCCCAATTAACCTCCAGACCGGAGGAGTGACAAAATAAATTAACTAACTCCATAACTCGAGGAAGTGTACTATCTGTTTGATGGATAAAAAATTGAATATCATCTGCAATAGAGAGATATGCGATCCTGCTTCCCCATTACCCCAAAGCCAGCCACCCTCAGGTCCTGCCTTATACTAACCGCAAGAGGTTCAATATAGATGTTAAACATAAGAGGAGAGAGAGGGCAACCTTGACGGGTGCCTCTCTCTAGTTCAAAACTCTCAGTCTGCATGTCATTGATCCTGATCCTAGCGGCCGGGGATTTGTATAACAGTTGTATCATTGCGATAAATTTAGGGCCAAAACCCATTTTTTTCATCACCTCCCAGAGAAACGCCCATTCGACCCTGTCGAACGCCTTAGTGGCGTCCAACGACAGGATGGAGCGGGCACCATCCCCGGGAGACTGAATATTAGTGAAGAACCTATGTAAATTATAATGGGTGCCCCTTTTCGGCATGAAACCATTTTGATCTGGATGAATAACAGAGGGCAGGAACCTAGAGAGCCTCTTTGCCAAGACTTTTGATAGTAACTTGACATCCGTATTTAACAGAGAAATTGGTCTATGAGAGCTCAACTCTACCAGATCTTTATCTTTTTTTGGGATCAAAACTATTAACGCTTCCATCATGGACCTTGGAAGATCTCCTCTATGTAATGCTTGAGAGAACACTTCTAATAAATGAGGGAGAATAAAATCACCATACTTGCGATAAAGTTCATACGGAAGGCCATCGGGGCCTGGCGATGAGTTCCCAGAGATAGCCTTTAGAGCCTCCTGAAGCTCCAGGAGGGTCACTTCTTTCTCCGAAGAGTTTTTTTGAATCTCTGTTAACACTGGGAGAGAAATTCTCTCCAGGAACAACCTCGCCAGGTCAGATGAAATACCAGGGGAGGTCCTATATATCTGAGTGAAGTATTGCAAGAAAGCGTCTCTAATTCCCTCTGGATCGCGTGTAATTACCCCATCCAGATTACGAATAGAGACAATGACTTTCTTTTTCCTCTCCTGTTGTGAAACTATTCTGGCTAAAAGCTTACCGGGGCGCCCAGTCTCTGAGAAATACTTTTGTCCTTTAAAAAATAATCTATGATTTGCTTTTTCAATTACATATTCCTCAAGAGAACGACTAGCTTTCTGCATCTCTTCCTTATTGTAATCCGAAGCCAATGTTCCTCCCTAGATCTACATCCAGGGTCAGGCTGTCTGTTTTAGGATCCATAACAGTGTTAAAATCTCCCATCAAGACAAGCTGACCTTCTGGCCTTTTCTCCAAAAATAGTAGCAGTTGGCTAAGTGGATACACCGAAAAAGGCGGAGGTATATAAAAGAAAGCTAAAGTATAGTTCTGTCCATAAAGTCTACCATATAGAAAAATAAATCTGCCCTGCTCATCTATGGAGGATTCTATTAAAACAAAATCTATAGAATGATGGATTAAGACCGAGACGCCCCTTGAAGCACTACTAAAAGTCGAGTGATATGATTGTGCTTGCCAACCCGTTATCAAACGGGACACAGTCTCCTTGGTAAGATGAGTTTCCACTATGCAAATAATTGCAGGTAGAAATCTTTTTATTGCATACATGGTGGCTTGTCTCTTAACCCTTTCCCCAAGACCTCTAACATTCCAGGAGACGATTCTAGTTAACATTAATAAAAAAAAAAAAAAACACCCCCGTAACCCTGCAAGGCAGAATCCCCTCCCCATTCCCCTCCCCCTACACTGGTCCGCCCGATCCTGTCAGCAAACCTCTACCTTCCAGCCATTCTCCTCCCACTGACCCATCCCCCCCCCCCCCAATCGTCAGGACACAAGATTTCAAATTCCCATTCGTTCAATCCAGTCTCGTGCTTGCTCCGTTTTTTCAAAAAAATGGGAGGTCCCGTTGTAAATCACTCGTAACTTCGCTGGGTACAGTAACGAATATTTAATGTCCTTAGCAGCCAGGTGTTTCTTAATCTCCATAAAGCTTCTTCATTTTTCTTGGGTCTCCCGAGCAAAATCTGGAAAGAATAACAATTTAGTGCCCTGATGTTCAATAGGTGAGCATTCCCTTGCTCTTCTCAATATCGTATCTCTGTCCGTAGACAATAACAGCTTCATTAGAATTGCTCGAGGTGGTTTTCCTGGAATGGGTTTTCCCCCGGGAATACGATGAGCTCTTTCTATTTGAAACATGGAGGAGAAATGTTCATTCCCAAGGTTTTTGAAGATCACATCCTTAAGTTGTTCCATCAGCTGCCGGCCTTCCACTCCTTCTGGGTATCCGATTATGAATATATTATATCGCCTCGATCTGTTTTCCAAGTCCTCAAGCTTAACTTGTAGGCTATGATTTTCTGAAGCGAGCGTCCCAATTTTTAATTTCAACATATCAACATCGGATTGCAGGGAATCAGCCATCTTCTCCACATTAAGAACTCGCTCTCGGATTTTGGCCAGATCTTCCCTTATTAGGGATATGTCTTTCTGCATTGACCCCAGTTGGGTGGCCATCCCTTGCATTAAGGTGCCGTTACTTTTTACAGCGTCCAAATTTTTTTCTAAAGCCAAAGGGTCATGTTCAGACTCAGTTTGTAATAGCAAGCTCACCTCCCCTCTTTCCTGATCCGCTTCTGATGACCCATCTTCAGAAAGTTCTTCTGTTTGAGGGGCAGTTATACTTTTCTTGAGATTTACACTTGATTTCCCCTTAAACAGTCCCTTTTCATTTGAAGCAGGGGATTTTAAATATTTATCAATTTTCCCCTCTGGGGCCTTAACCCCCATCTTTACTCCAGAGGTATCCACCGAGCGACGTTTCGGAGCCATTGCCCCCTTTTTTTTTTTTTTTTTCCTTCACTTTTCACTCCCCCCCCCTCTCCTTTATACCGGAATGGCGCAAAGCAACATTTCAAAGGGGGCAGGGGCAGCAGGAGAGTATATACAAAATGCAGGAGGGAGATCTGAACCAAATGCACAAAATGCCAACTATAATGCACAGAGAGGATCACTTAGCTGACATCTTCACCCAGCAAAACGGAGTCAGATGGAGGGCACAAGGAGGAGGACGATTCACCAGCATCAAGGGCATCAAGGGCAGTCCAAACCAGCACGGCGGAGAGCGGCCACAGAGCAAGAGGCAGACGATGGAAGGACAGGCAGAGCCCAATACAGCAGGAGGAGAGCCATGTCTGAAGGAAGCAGAAGGGCAGGCAGGAGGAAGAGCCGAGCTCTGCGGACACAAACAGGGGGAAGACGACCAGAGCCGGAACCAGCGGGACCAGCAGAGCGGCGGACGGCAGGCAGCGGGAGGTGAGCGGGAGGCACAGCAGGACCCCAGGACCCCAGGAGAGTTCACACAGCGGCACCAGGGAACGGAGCTCAGCTCAGCGTGCACGGGGAACCAGCCGCATCAAGGCGTCAGCATCGGCCGGAGAACGAGGCGGGGGGGGAGGTAAGGCAGCGTTGGATTGATGAGATGGCCACCGTGAGTGGATGGAGTCAGAGTCTCAGTTGGTTGCTGTCAATACTGTACATGAGAAAAGCGGACTCTGCATAGGAGGAAATAGCAGGGAGCTGTCACAAAACCCTATGGATACCCTGTGAAGGGAAAGGGAACTAACAGACGCCCTACCTACCTATACAGAGCTACCCGCCCCGAAAGGGGCGACCCCGTCCGGTTGCCTGTCCCTAACACGGCCGGAGTCCCTAGTAAAGCCCTAGAAAGAAAAAGAGCTCCCATACACAAGAAAAAATTCTCCCAATTCTCTTAGGGAGAATTTTTTCTTGTGTATGGGAGCTCTTTCTTCTAGGGCTTTACTAGGGACTCGGCCGTGTTAGGACAGGCAACGGGACAGGTCGCCTTTCGAGGCGGGTAGCTCTGTATAGGTAGTAGGCGTCTGTTAGTTCCTTTCCCTTCACAGGGTATCCATAGGGTTTTGTGACAGCTCCCTGCTATTTCCTCCTATGCAGAGTCCGCTTTTCTCATGTACAGTATTGACAGCAACCAACTGAGACTCTGACTCCATCCACTCACGGTGGCCATCTCATCAATCCACCTCCTCCTCTCCGATTGACCACATCGAGGATCCGGTGAGCATGTTCCATGTTTTTGACTTGGTCACATTACAGTGGTTACGTTTATTTGTCACGCATATGTCTCATTGTTTTGCTGGCTATTTGAGCTCTTTGAGCCTGAGATTGGCCAAGGACCCTATAGCTGTGTCTTCACCTTTTTTGTGTAGTATTACTACCTGGCGCATATTTTATACTTGAGCATTAAAAGTTATGTTTTAGTTTTATCATTCCCCCTCTATCCCCCTCAGGGGTTAGTACATTTGTCTAGATTTCTGGGTGGAAACAGGCTGGGGACAGCACGTTAACCCCGCCATCTGTGTATTATACACAGTCAATGTACATGCGAAATAAATTCTCACACCCACCATCTTCTGTTTGAATGGAGAGGGAGAAGCTCCACAGGGGGGAAGCCTGCTTCAAAGCTCCGAGCTAGCAGGAAAAGCTAATCCTGCAGGAAAACTCCCAGCAGGGGGTCACAGCAATTGCCCAGATCTATAATTTTCCCACAGACATATTGGCACCATTGGTTCATAAGAAATTATGAATCGCCAGTCCATCCCAGACCTAAATAAAATACATATTTGTGTCCCTGTGGCCACGAGGAACAGGCCCGTGGTCACCCTTCGACTGTGGAATGCCGGGGAGGGGAGATATGCATATCTCCCACAGAAACCGCAGAACAGGATCATGTTTGGACTCTACTGGTAGCCTGAACCCAGGTGAATCCATTGGTCCCAGAACCACCTCCCTGCAACATTCTGGTCTGGAGCTAGAAGCCATAATTGGTTTTGTGGCTCATTTGCTACCAGTCCCAGAACAGGAGGAGGGGATCCTTTCCAGTAGCGGGGAGGGGAGTGGCCGTCTACAGGTCATAAGCCCATGCCAGCAAGCGGCGGGGTCTTTTCTGAAGGGGGTCACATTGTGTAATGTGTTTGGAGAGACCTGGAAACCGCGGACCTCACTGCCCCCACGTGAATCCAGCCAAAAAGTATTCCATCATCCTAACCCAAAGGAATATTCATCTACCCGGTAACTGACTTTTGTTCTGTGGAACCAAATTTGTACCCTATCACCTGCATTGTAACCTCAGATGACTGTATATAATATTTGTGGGTATATTGTGTTTTCTAGTGTGCCCTTAAAGGGACACTGACAGGGCCAAAATGCGTTTTTAAACCTAAATATGTGGGCATAGTCGGTCTAATGAGTATTTAAACCATATAAGGATAACCCCTGTCGACCTTATAAACAGCATAAAATCAAGTTTTATTACCTCTCCAAAGCGATCTTGTTTAATCTCCTGTTGTGCCCAGCCCCACCCTAACTGCCGGATTTTAGCACTGCCCAGCTCATCAATATTTGAATCCAGAGGGAAAAAAAACAGGCTGGTGTATTTGAGTTTTATTTACAGCATACTTATATAAGTAGATATATATATAACGCGAGGTTGGTCGCGACGCGTGGTTGATTAAGTGTGTGGTTGTGTAAGTGTGACTTAAGATTAAGTGAGGGAGTAACTGCCAGCTACATTATTTGTGGACATTGAGTGGCTGCATTTGACTCTATTGTACACTGGGACTTTCTGCTTTGCAAGCTTCATTGCTGTTTTAACACTTTTTTTTTCCTTTACCAGGGGTTGCACAGGTGAGTAATTAGGGTGTGGCTGTCTAATTAGGAGCCTTTAAGAAGTCAGCAGTAAGGAGAACTCAGCCTTTGAATCCAGAGGAAAAAAAAACAGGCTGGTGTATTTGAGTTTTATTTACAGCATACTTATATAAGTAGATATATATATAACGCGAGGTTGGTCGCGACGCGTGGTTGATTAAGTGTGTGGTTGTGTAAGTGTGACTTCAGATTCAGGGACTTCAGTGGGGGACTGAAATTCGTCAGTTCTTGTAACTAGATTATATTGTATTTTTTTTTGTTTTTGTGGTGTAATCCCCATTAGTATGTCTTGCACAATTGACAATGCCGTCCAGTGCACATCTTGCATGATGTATGCAGTCCTGGAACAGCCATTTGAGGGTGCATATCTTTGTTCAAAATGTGAGCAAATTACCCGTTTGGAATCGCACATCGAGTCTCTAAACGGGCATATTGCAACACTGAGAGCCACTGACAATTTGCAAAAGAGTTTGCTGCTCACCGAGCAAGCAGTCTTTGGGGTAGATGTGGGGGAGGGTGGTAGCGAGGAGGCTGAGGAGAGTGAGGTAGCTAGCTGGGTGACAGTAAGAAAGCGGAGTAGAGGGAAGAGTGCCAGGGAGGCTAGCCCTGATCTGACACACCCCAACAACTTTGCACGTTTGGCAGATGAGGAGGATGGCAGCTCAGGGACAGAACCGCTGCAGCCAGACAGTTCCTCTGCCAGTCAGGGGAATGTCAGCTCCAGTAAGCAGGGGACCAGGAGAGCAGGGCAGGCCAGACAGGTGCTGGTAGTGGGAGACTCAATTATTAGGGGAACAGATAGGGCGATCTGTCACAAAGATCGTGATCGCCGAACAGTGTGCTGTCTTCCTGGCGCTAGAGTTCGACACATCGCAGATCGGGTTGACAGATTACTGGGAGGGGCTGGAGAAGATCCAGCGGTCATGGTCCATATCGGAACCAATGACAAAGTTAGAGGAAGGTGGAGCGTCCTTAAGAATGATTTCAGGGATTTAGGTCAAAAGCTTAGGGCAAGGACCTCAAAGGTAGTATTTTCCGAAATACTGCCTGTACCACGGGCCACACAAGAGAGGCAGCGGGAGATTAGAGAGGTTAACAAGTGGCTCAAGAACTGGTGTAGGAAGCAGGGTTTTGGGTTCATGGAGAACTGGGCCGACTTTGCTATCGGCTACAGGCTCTATCGTAGGGACGGGCTGCACCTCAATGGGGAAGGGGCAGCCGTGTTGGGGAGAAAGATGGCTAGAAGGTTGGAGGAGTGTTTAAACTAGGGACTGGGGAGAGAAATTACATTATAGGAGGGGAAGATAGTGCAGATAGAGACCGGGGAAAGGTAGTGGGACTGGGGGAGAAATGGAAGGAGGGACTAGAAAAGTTCAGAAGGAAAGGTGTAGGGCAAAAATATGCATAAACCTCTCAAATGTATGTATACTAATGCCAGAAGCCTGACTAATAAAACTGGGGAACTGGAATTAGTGATGTGTGAGGAGGATTATGACATAGTGGGAATAACTGAGACATGGCTGGATGATAGCTATGACTGGGCAGTTAATGTACAAGGTTACAATCTGTTCAGAAAGGATCGTCAAAACCGGAGAGGGGGAGGGGTCTGCCTTTACATAAAGTCCTGTCTAAAGCCCACACTCCGGGAAGACATCTGTGAGGGACACGAAAATGTGGAGTCATTGTGGGTGGAGATAAATGGAGCCAAAAACAATAATAAATTACTAATAGGAGTTTACTATAAACCACCTAATATACCAGAGTCCGCAGAAAATCTATTACTAAACGAGATAAACAAGGCGGCAAACAATAATCAGGTGGTTATTATGGGGACTTCAACTACCCAGATATAGACTGGGAAACTGAAACCTGTACATCCCATAAAGGAAACAGGTTCTTGGCAATAGCCAAAGACAATTACCTTTCCCAAATGGTTCAGGACCCAACTAGAGGGACGGCCATACTGGACTTAGTATTAACCAATAGACCTGATAGAACAACAGACGTGCAGGTCGGGGGACACCTGGGAAATAGTGACCATAAAGTAATAACCTTCCAATTATCCTTTAAACGAGAGTTTCTACAGGGAGGAACAAGAATACCGGACTTCAAAAAGCAAAATTTAGCCAACTAAGAGAGGCCATAGGCCCAATTAACTGGGACATAATCCTCAAAAATAAAAATACAACCACAAAATGGGAGATTTTTAAAAGCATTGTAACATCAAATTGTGATCGATGCATACCTTATAGAAATAAAAGGCTAAGAAATAAGAAGAAACCAATGTGGATAAATAGAACCGTAAAAAAGCAATAAATGACAAAAAGAAAGCATATAAATCACTGAAACAGGAGGGGAGCCAGGAAGCACTGATAAACTATAAGGAAAAAAATAGAATATGTAAAAACTAATAAAAACTGCCAAACTAGAGACCGAGAGATTAATTGCCAAAGAGAGCAAAACTAACCCTAAAATGTTTTTCAATTATATAAATGGTAAAAATATAAACCTGAAGGAGTCGGCCCTCTACATAGCAATGAGGGGGAGTTGCAGAAAGCGATGAGGATAAAGCCAAGCTATTAAATATTTTCTTCACCACTGTTTTCACTGAGGAAAATAAACTGTCAGATGAAATGCAAAATGTAAAAGTAAATTCCCTTTAAAAGTGCCCTGTCTGACCCAGGAAGAAGTACAGCAGCGACTTAAAAAGATTAAAATAGACAAATCGCCAGGACCGGATGGCATACACCCCGTATCCTAAGGGAATTAAGTGATGTCCTAGCCAGACCCTTATTTTTGATATTCACGGACTCCATACTGACAGGGAATGTTCCACCAGACTGGCGTATAGCAAATGTGGTGCCAATATTCAAAAAGGGTCCAAAAACAGAGCCTGGAAATTATAGGCCGGTAAGTTTAACATCTGTTGTGGGTAAACTGTTTGAAGGTTTTGTAAGAGATGCTATCTTGGAGTATCTCAATGAAAATAAGCAAATTACACCATATCAGCATGGCTTCATGAGGGATCGGTCATGTCAAACTAATTTAATCAGTTTCTATGAGGAGGTAAGTTCTAGACTTGACAGCGGCAAATCAATGGATGTCGTATATCTGGACTTCTCCAAAGCATTTGACGCTGTACCACATAAAAGGTTAGTATATAAAATGAGAACACTTGGACTAGGAGAAAATATCTGTATGTGGGTAAGTAACTGGCTCAGTAATAGAAAACAGAGGGTGGTTATTAACGGTACACACTCAGATTGGGTCACGGTCACTAGTGGGGTACCTCAGGGTTCAGTATTGGGCCCTATTCTCTTCAATATATTTATTAATGATCTTGTAGAAGGCTTGCACAGTAATATATCAATTTTTGCAGATGACACTAAACTATGTAAAGTAATTAACACTTAAGAGGACAGTTTTCTGCTACTGAGGGATCTGGATAGATTGGGGGCTTGGGCAGAGAAATGGCAGATGAGGTTTAACACTGACAAATGTAAAGTTATGCACATGGGAAGGAATAATGCAAGTCACCCATACATACTAAATGGTAAAACACTCAGTAACACTGACATGGAAAAGGATCTAGGAATTTTAATAAATAATAAACTAAGTTGTAAAAACCAGTGTCAGGCAGCTGCTGCTAAGGCCAATAAGATAATGGGTTGCATCAAAAGGGGCATAGATGCCCGTGATGAAAATATAGTCTTACCACTTTATAAATCACTAGTCAGACCACACATGGAGTACTGTGTACAGTTCTGGGCTCCCGTGAACAAGGCAGACATAGCAGAGCTAGAGAGGGTTCAGAGGAGGGCAACTAAAGTAATAACTGGAATGGGGCAACTACAGTACCCTGAAAGGGTATCAAAATTAGGGTTATTCACTGTAGAAAAAAGACGACTGAGGGGAGATCTAATAACTATGTATAAATATATCAGGGGTCAGTACAAAGATCTCTCCCATCATCTATTTATCCCCTGGACTGTGACTGTGACGAGGGGACATCCTCTGCGTCTGGAGGAAAGAAGGTTTGTACACAAACATAGAAAAGGGTTCTTCACGGTAAGAGCAGAAAGACTATGGAACTCTCTGCCTGAGGAGGTGGTGATGGTGAGTACAATAAAGGAATTCAAGAGGGGCCTGGATGTATTTCTGGAGCGTAATAATATTTCAGGCTATAGCTACTAAAGATGGGTCGTTGATCCAGGGAGTTATTCTGACTGCCTGATTGGAGTCGGGAAGGAATTTTTTCCCCTTAAGTGGGGAAAATTGGCTCTACCTCACAGGGGTTTTTTGCCTTCCTCTGGATCAACTTGCAGGAAACAGGTCGAACTGGATGGACAAATGTCTTTTTTCGGCCTTATATACTATGTTACTATGTTACTATGTATGTTAATATTTACTTCACTGGGTGGCTTCTGCTCTCCCCCGACGCTCCTAGATCCCGCACATGCCCATTACAAAGCTATGGGCATCGGCCTCAGTAGCAGTTTCTGGGCATGCGCGGGATACAATGCCGGCACTCACAGAGGCAGCAGCGATACTGCGCCTGCGTCCACAAATCTTCAGAGGCATCTTCAGACTTAATATTGATGAGCTGGGCGGCGCTACAATCCAGCAGTTAGGGTGCGGCTGGGCACAACAGGAGATTAAACACCGCTCCTTGGGCACAAACAAGATCGCTTTGGAGAGGTAACACAACTTGATTTTATGCTGTTTATAAGGTCGACAGGGGTTATCCTTATATGGTTTAAATACTCATTAGACCGACTATGCCCACATATTTAGGGTTAAAAACGCATTTTGGCCCTGTCAGTGTCCCTTTAAGGCGATTAAATATGTAATTTAATCTTGTGCTGTCTGGTATCTCGATCATGAATCCCCATGTCCGTGTTTCGGCCTAGTAATAAGCTACCGTGGGTTGGCTTCTGACCCTATATAATCACGTTAGCGGATCGGACTTATATCAAATGAGAAGCTGGTGGCAGTACTACCGAGGTAAGGATGCACTGTTTCACTGTGGCAGTGACCAGCGCCCTCAGCTTGTCTCCTCTCTGTGCCCGCGTGGACCGGAGGAGTTGGTATAAACCGAGACCAAGACTAGCCTTACCTGCTCCTTCCCGGAGGGCGTAACGTCATGCCTTGGTAACCAGTGATGATACCAGGTTTCGTCAGCTTGACATGGGGACGTCACGTGCACACGAGGCCTGCTATTGATCACAGTTGGCTTGCTAGAATTAACGAAGATAGAGAATATAGCGCTATATTCATTATCTTCGTTAAGAGCGAAGATAGCAAAATATTCTCTATCTTCTCTATTAACGAAGATAAAGAATGTAGGGCTATATTCATATTCGTTATCTTTGTTATTTCTAGCAAGCCAAGTAAACTTTCCTATACACAGCTCTAAGTTAGATGCGCAATGCGGGAATATTAAGTAATATTACTTGCACTGCGCATCCAACTTAGAGCGGGGTATATGCAACTTACTTTACTATTGTTTGGCTGGATAGAATTAACGAATATGCCGAATACAAATATAGCGCTATATTCTCTATATTCGCTAAATCCAGCAAGCCATTAGGAAAGTTGACTGTACCCAGCTCTAAGTTGGATGCGCAGTGCGAGAATATTACTTTGCCTATTTTTTTGCAATAAATAGAATAATGACTCAATATTCTATTTATTGCAAAAAATAGGTAAAGTAATATTCTCGCATTGCGCATCCAACTTAGAGATGTCTATAGGCAAGTTTCCTATTGGCTTGCTAGAATTAACGAATATAGAGAATATAGCGCTATATTCGTATTCGTCATATTCGTTAATTCTACCTAGCCAAACAATAAGTAAGTTGCATATAAACCGCTCTAAGTTAGATGCGCAATGCGAGTAATATTACTTAATATTCTCGCATTGCGCATCCAACTTAGAGCTGTGTATAGGAAAGTTTACTTGGCTTGCTAGAATTAACAAAGATAACGAATACGAATATAGCACTATATTCTTTATCTTTGTTAATACAAGCAAGCCAACGGGGTTAATACCCCGTTCAAAGTTTCATTCGCAGTACGCGAATATTGCGTACTGTAATATTCGCATACTGCAGGTGGAACTTTGAACGGGCTATAACTTTCCTGTTGGTTGGCTTGCTAGAATTAACAAAGATAAAGAACATAGCGCTATATCCTATATCTTTGTTAACGGTATCTTGGGTTCAGATTGAAAAAACAAAAAAAGAATATTCGTATTTTACAAATATATAACACTATATTCTAAATATTCACGAATTAGCGAAGTGCCGATATAAAAAATTTGCTATTCGAATGTTCGCACGCAACACTAAAGCCAGGTCCCCTTCTTGGCCAAATCTTCTGAAATAGATTTCACACTGCACCTACACTGTACTCCCAGCAATGCAAGTGCAGATGGCAAGTACATATGGTATTTCAATACATATTAAGTACGTATTACTATGTATTGAAATACCATAAAAGTGGACATAAACTACTGTTTGGGTACGCTGCAGGGTTCAGGAAAGGCCACATTTTGGCTTTTGCAGCACAGATTTTTATGGACTGGCTTATGAGCACCATTAGTTTTACACAGTATTTGGTGTCTCAGTAAAGCCATTTTCTGACAACCATACATTTTATTATTTTTCTCTCAAAGGAGTTTTGTGAGAGATGATTTTATTTTTTATTTTTTGCGAGATGAGATGCCATTATTATTGGTACTATTTTGTAGTACATATAACTTTTTCATCAGTTTTTATGAAGCAGGATAAAGAAAAGGCAGCCATTTGGGATTTGTTTTTGCACCATGACATGTTAAAGGGGTTGGCCACTTTCTGGCTACTGTTGACCAATGTGTATGTAACATGAATATATGGCACTTACCAATATAGCCTTGTTTGAAATTCTATGCCATTTTTTATATTTTTATAGGGATATGGTGAGCATTTTGACCCAACAGTTGTTTTGCAAAAAAAAAAAATTGCAGCATATAGTTTAAAGTGAAAAATGCAATTTTTACACAGATATGTCATTTCAGTGCCCAATATTTTGTGCCCAGTGTATGCCAATGCGAAACACATGACTTAATAATAATAATAATATTATTACATGCTTTCTGGTTTTATAAATATCTACATGTAACCCAAATATTTTGCATCGTGTGCATTTTGTATATATCAGAGTGCTCAAGACTAGAGATGAGCGAACACCTGGAAGTTCGGGTTCGGGAAGTTCGGCCGAACTTCCCGAAAATGTTCGGGTTCGGGATCTGAACTCGACCCGAACTTTATCCCGAACCCCATTGAAGTCAATGGCGACCCGAACTTTTAGGCACTAAAAAGGCTGTAAAATAGTCTAGGAACGGGCTAGAGGGCTGCCAAAGGCAGCAAAATGTAGGTAAATCCCCTGCAAACAAATTTGGATAGGGAAATTAATTAAAATAAAAAAACATAAATAAAATTTCCCAATATCAATTGAAGAGAGGTCCCACAGCAAGGAATCATGCGTCATATCACCCAACACTGGAGAAGGCCACTTTCAGTTATTTTGGCCCCAGCACCCAGACAGAGGAGAGAGGTCCCACAGCAAGGAATCATGCGTCATATCACCCACCACTGGAGAAGGCCACTTTCAGTTATTTTGGCTCCAGCACCCAGACAGAGGAGAGAGGTCCCACAGCAAGGAATCATGCGTCATATCACCCACTATTGGAGAAGGCCACTTTCAGTTATTTCAGCCCCAGCACCCAGACAGAGGAGAGAGGTCCCACAGCAAGGAATCATGCATCATATCACCCACCACTGGAGAAGGCCACTTTCAGTTATTTAGGGCAGGCACCCAGACCGAGGAGAGAGGTCCCACAGCAAGGAATCATGCGTCATATCACCCACCACTGGAGAAGGCCACTTTCAGTTATTTCTGCCCAGCACCCATACCGAGCATACAGGTCCCACAGCAAGGAATCATGCGTCATATCACCCACCACTGGAGAAGGCCACTTTCAGTTATTTAGGCCAGGCACCCAGACCGAGGAGAGAGGTCCCACAGCAAGTAATCATGCGTCATATCACCCACCACTGGAGAAGGCCACTTTCAGTTATTTCAGCCCCAGCACCCAGACAGAGGAGAGAGGTCCCACAGCAAGGAATCATGCGTCATATCACCCAACACTTGAGAAGGCCACTTTCAGTTATTTTGGCTCCAGCACCCAGACAGAGGAGAGAGGTCCCACAGCAAGGAATCATGCGTCATATCACCCACTATTGGAGAAGGCCACTTTCAGTTATTTCGGACCCAGCACCCAGACAGAGGTGAGAGGTCCCACAGCAAGGAATCATGCGTCATATCACCCACCACTGGAGAAGGCCACTTTCAGTTATTTAGGCCAGGCACCCAGACCGAGGAGAGAGGTCCCACAGCAAGGAATCATGCGTCATATCACCCACCACTGGAGAAGGCCACTTTCAGTTATTTCAGCCCCAGCACCCAGACAGAGGAGAGTGGTCCCACAGCAAGGAATCATGCGTCATATCACCCACCACTGGAGAAGGCTACTTTCAGTTATTTCGACCCAGCACCCATACCGAGGATACAGGTCCCACAGCAAGGAATCATGCGTCATATCACCCACCACTGGAGAAGGCCACTTTCAGTTATTTTGGCCCCACCACCCAGATAGAGGAGAGGTTCATTCAACTTTGGGTTGCACTGCAAGATCATGGTAAAATAAAAAAAATGAGGATTCAATAAAGAAGTGCCCCGGAGTACAAGAATACATGGTTGAGGGGGGGGGGGCAGTTATAAATGTCTATTCTGCACAAGGGAGGCACAGGTCCTGTGGGATCCATGCCTGGTTCATTTTTATGAACGTCAGCTTGTCCACGTTGGCTGTGGACAGGTGGCTGCGTTTGTCAGTAATGACGCCCCCTGCCGTGCTGAATACACGTTCAGACAAAACGCTGGCCGCCGGGCAGGCCAGCACCTCCAAGGCATAAAATGCTAACTCTGGCCACGTGGACAATTTGGAGACCCAGAAGTTGAATGGGGCCAAACCATCAGTCAGTACGTGGAGGGGTGTGCAGACGTACTGTTCAACCATGTTAGTGAAATGCTGCCTCCTGCTAACACGTTCCGTATCAGGTGGTGGTGCAGTTAGCTGTGGCGTGGAGACAAAACTTTTCCACATTTCTGCCATGCTAACCCTGCCCTCAGAGGAGCTGGCCGTGACACAGCTGCGTTGGCGACCTCTTGCTCTTCCTCTGTCTTCCCCTTGGGCTTCCACCTGTTCCCCTGTGACATTTGGGAATGCTCTCAGGAGCGCCTCTACCAGCGTGCGCTTGTACTCGCGCATCTTCCTATCACGCTCCAGTGCAGGAAGTAAGGTGGGCACATTGTCTTTGTACCGGGGATCCAGCAGGGTGGCAACCCAGTAGTCCGCACACGTTAAAATGTGGGCAACTCTGCTGTCGTTGCGCAGGCACTGCAGAATGTAGTCGCTCATGTGTGCCAGGCTCCCCAGAGGTAAGGACAAGCCGTCCTCTATGGGAGGCGTATCGTCATCGTCCTCCGTATCCCTCCAGCCACACACCAGTGATGGGCCTGAGCTGTGTCGGGTGCCACCCCGCTGTGAACCTGCTTCATCCTCATCCTCCTCCACCTTCTCCTCATCCTCCTCGTCCTCCATTAGTGGGCCCTGGCTGGCCACATTTGTACCTGGCCTCTGCTGTTGCAAAAAACCTCCCTCTGAGCCACTTCTGTTCTAGTCCTGATGCAATAGTCAGGCTGAGTTGATGTACTGCTCCTAATCGATATTAGATATTAGGCGTACGCCGAGAGAAGAGAGAAATCACACACAGACTGTCACAGGGAAGTCAATGCCAGATGTTCTGTTTATTGTGTGTAATACATTCGTTAATAAGAGGTAAAAAGAGGAACTTAGTGACTCAGTTACGTTATCTCATGTGTCACATTGTTAATGTTCTAACGGTCACAGACCACATTAGAATAGCTGAATCATTATGATTAGTAAGGGTGTTAGCTATTACTTCAGGGGCCATTTTGTCAAACTAACTGTTAGTAATTAGTAATTATACAAGCAAGTATACACTCATATATATGATTCCACAACAGTCCCCCCTTGTAGACTTCATTGTAGACTTTCCCTAAACCTAACGAATCCGCAGTGAATACCCTTCATATCCTCTTCACCGACAGTGGCGACAACCTATCCCTTGTGGATAGGCTCCCGATTAAGCGGACTTCTGGTAATACCCTGGGATTCATCTGTCCCTAGTTTTCATTTCTTGGGTCTTCTGTCCTTGGTGGAGGAGCTTCATCAGTGGGAAGTGGCAGAGGCGGAGGTGTCGGGACTGAAGGGATTACATCCACATCTGTTGTACTAGCCATGTGCTCATAGAGGAGCATTATTGGTTCTTCAACATTCTTCTTTCTCTTGGTGATGCGGTTAATGCAAGAAACAACAAGTTTGATTAGTACGTAACTTATCAATAATATTAGGGCTATCTGCAATATCCCCTGAATTATCCCCATTAGCCATCCTGCAATTCCTTTTAGCCAGTTACTGGGATTAAGGAATGAGAAAGTGTCAGACCACCATGTTGATTTATCTGCTTTGTGTGCCTCTAACCATTGATCACGTATCTCACTTATTTTTTCCAAAACCACTTTCACTTGTAGATTACCTTGTGGGTCAATATAATGGCAGCATGCAGTGCCTATTATCTGACACATACCTCCTTCCTTGGCAGTCAAGTAGTCTAATACCAAAGTGTGTTGATTGGTGACTATAATGAGTTGGTTCTGAACAATATTAGATGTGTTCAAGAGTTTCATTATCTCCCAAATCTGATCATCTAGGAAGTCAGTGGCCATTACCAATTTGTCATACATTTGCATAATCATGGGATAGATAAACAGGGTGCTAAAGATTTTGTTGGGAATACTCATTTCCACAAGATGGGGTTTCCCATTTGGTCTAGGAGTGTTATCTGCAGCTCTTTTGTATAAGGTGTGTTTGGGGATAGCATTGACATCTAGCTTCCCATGAGGCAGTATAAAGGTGGCTGGCGTAAGCCTAGCAATGGTACATAAACCCTTGAAGTTTGCAGGGAGCCATTTATATGCTTTATGTCCACATACCATGTATATGTTTTCTGGGATAGAGACCACTGTACTATTGGACAAGCTAGTGATCAATTTGGCTACTATGGCACCTTCTGCTAGTCCCATACCCTTTTTCTGGCCTTCCGTTGTCTTACTAGTTATCCCAGCTACCAGGTCACTTATAGTGCGGCGGCCGCAGGCTAGATCACCACCTGCTGCGGCATCTATACCGATGCACTGTACTGGGCTGTTGAGGTTGGAATCATTACAGCCTGATTTGTTATGGGGACTAAAAGTCATACCTTGGGTCTGCACCTGCAAACAGTAACAGTTTTTCCAGTTTGGAAAACAGGATACATTGCTCCACATGTAATCATTCCAGGGCATATTGCAGCCATCCCAAGCTACTACAGTTAGGGAAGTTTTCTTGTTGCAATCTTTAGAACTGACCTCTTCTATACCTGAAAGGAAGATAGCTGATCCTGCCAGTTCTTTCCAGCTAAGTAAGGCATAGCTCTGGCATTTATTGGGCCATGTGTACATATCCAACAATTTCTTAGTGAACAGATGGAGTCGGAACCACCCTCCTTCAGGCTCTCATACAACACCTGATGATGTTTGACAAACTTATTGTCCCACCCATCATCTCTCCCTGGGGGAAGTATGTATGCATTGGCGAGTGTTAATGGTGTGAACAGACAAAGGAAAATCATTTTATTAGCTCTGGATCTGGTGGGCGTCTTATCCTTTTGCAATGAGAGGCGTGAATCCAGGTGGATCTCCCTTCGAGCTTTACGGAAGTTGGTGTGGTCAGTAGTACTTGGTAAGGCCCCTCGAAACGTGGTTCCAGGGTACTTCTGACGTGTTTCTTGACCACCACCCACTCTCCTGGTTTCAGAGTGTGGCTTCCTTCTAGGGAGTCAGGATCTGGAATGGAAGAAGAGACTTGTGCATGGATGTTAGATAACTGTTTGCTCAAAGCTATCACATATTTTGAAATGGATTAATAATGCATTTGCAATTGTTGTGGGAAGTACAACCCCATCCGGGGTCCTGACCCAAACAATATTTCATGTGGAGTCAGCTTGTGGGGAGGTTTTGGAGTGTGCCTGATTGCAAAGAGTGCTATTGGTAAACACTGGACCCAGTTGATCCCTGTCTCCCTAGTCATTTTCAACATTTTTGACTTTAATACCCCGTTCAGTCTCTCAACCTTGCCGCTACTTTGGGGTCTGTAGGGGGGTGTGGAACGTCAGGTGTGACCCTATCATCTTCCAGTCCTCCTTGGGTTAGGTTAGCAGTGAATGCTGGGCCCTGATCACTCTCAATGACCTCAGGTACCCCGTACCTATAGACAGTTTCCTGTATCAATTTCTTAGCAGTAGTTGTTGCTGTCTGATTCCTGACGGGGTAGGCTTCTGGCCACCCAGAGAACATGTCTACCACTACTAACACGTATTGAAACCCTTGGCACATTGGCATCTGGATATGATCAATCTGGATCCTCTGGAAGGGGTATAAGGCTTTTGGGAGGCATCTTTTGGGTGTGGGCTCAGTTTTACCGGGATTGCATTGGGCACAGATTAGACATGACTGGACATATTTTACTAGAACAGGGGTGATTCCTGGGGCTACCCATATTTTATCAATGAGCTCTTTCATTATTGTCTTAGATTGGTGAGTGGGTCCATGGGCCACAGAGGCAATTAAGGGATAGAGTGCTCTGGGCAAGCACACCTTCTTCCCTTGTGTCCAGAGTCCGGATTCTTCTTCAAGGGCTGACTCCTTCAGCCAGGTTTCCTTCTCTGAGAGAGTGGCTTGCTTCTGCATCTGTTTCAGTAGATCCCATGATACTTCTTGTTGTTTGTGATCCTCTTGTGCCAGCATGATTTTATCTGGCTGTGCTCTTTCCTCTTCCATTGCTGCCTTTTTGGCTGCTCGGTCAGCCAGAGCATTTCCTTTAGCCTCTGGTGTGTCAGCACGGGTATGCGCCTTTACTTTGATTACTGCCACTTTGGTAGGCAGGAGTACTGCAGCCATTAAAGCCTCTACTGCTGAAGCATGTTTAATTGGGGTTCCTGCGGCTGTAATGTAATCCCTAGCTTTCCATATTATCCCAAAGTCATGGACTACTCCAAAGGCATATCTGGAGTCTGTATAGATGTTGGCAGTGGAGTCTTTTGCTATGAGGCAGGCCTCAATAAGAGCTATGAGTTCAGCCTCTTGTGCTGACTGGTCTGGGCGCAATTGCCTTGCACACAGCACATCATACTCACTAGTAACTGCCATGCCTGTATGGAATTTCCCTTTGTCATCAGCATACCTTGAACCGTCCACAAAGAGTGTCCATTGTGGGTTTTGCAAAGGAGTGTCTTGTATTGATGGTGGTGTTCCCACTTCAGATTCCATCATTGTAATGCAATCATGGTCTGGTTCCTCATTAGGAGAGTCAGTAGCTGTCCATAATTCCTCTTCCTGGAGATCCTCTTCTGCTTGTAAATCAATAAAATCCACAGAATCTCTTCCTGCAGTATACTCCCCCCCTTGGGAGAGGAAGGAGTGCAGCTGGGTTGAGGATGTGGCATCTCTGAATGGTGACATTATCTGGTAGAAGCAGACTACACTGAAGTCTGAGGTGGCGTTGTGCAGTGAGGTGTTTAGGTTGTGTCTGTTGAAGGATAGCAGAAATGTCATGAGGAGCCATGATGGTGAGGGGGTGTCCTAGGACAATGTCAGAGATAGCGTTCAGAAGGGAACTAGCAGCATGAACGGCCCTGACACAAGAAGGGGTGGCTCTGGCTACGTTTTGAAAAGTAGCCTAGGGGTCTATTACGGCCCCCATGGCTCTGGGTGAGAACTCCTGTAGCATGACCCTGACGTTCCATGACATAAAGCCGGAAGGGAAGTTTGTAATTAGGGATGCCAAGAGCTGGGGCAGTGATAATGGCCTTTTTGAGAGTTTCAAATACTTCTATGGCTTCCGATGTCATCTGGAAAGAAACAGTGGCCACACGGGGTATGCAGTCATAGAGTGGCTGCATCAGGACTGATGCATCAGGAATCCATGGCCTATAATAGGAAATAAGTCCCAGAAAGGTTTGCAGTTGATGAGGAGTGTCTGGGAGTGAGATGTCTGAGACTGCTTTCTTTTTGGCATACGTAAGATTTTTACTGCCTTGTGAGATACAGTGGCCTAGGAAAACAACTTTGGGAAGATACAACTGTAATTTGGACCGTGAAGCTTTACACCCAGCATCTGCCAGAAATTGGAGAAGTGAGGTAGTTGAGTCTAGGCAGGTGGGATGTGAGTCAGCACAAAGGAGTAAATCATCCACATATTGTAAAAGTTCCACCTCTGGGTGATCTGCTTGCCATGGTTGTAAGATGGATGCCATAGCTTTACTAAAACAGGAGGAATTATTCTGAGCTCCTTGAGGCAAAACAGTCCAGGTGTACTGTTTTCCATCATGTGTGAAAGCAAAGAGAAATTGAGAGTCCTCATGCAAAGGGACAGAGAGAAAAGCATTTGCCAGATCAATGACTGTGAAGATAGTGGCCGTAGGAGGAATGCTAGCAAGCAAAGTATGGGGATTTGGAACAATGGGGGTCTCAAAGACTGTAGCCTCATTGATTGCTCTGAGGTATTGGACCATGTGATACACAGGGGGCTGCCCTTTTTCCCATTTTGATAGCCCCATTGGCGAGAAAAGTCTGTATCTGGAGGGTGATAGCGTCCTTCTGGGAAATGGAGAAAGGGTATTGGGCTTTGTATGGCAGTATGTCAGGATTCTTCAAGGTAACTGTGACTGGCGGGATCTTGAGACGCCCAATGTCTTGGGGACCTTTGGCCCATAGGGTATCAGGGATGAGGTGCAAAATGCTTTGCAGCGTATCCCCTTGCTCGGGTGATTCAGAGGGCTGGGCCGTTAATGCCATCAGGAGACAAGTTTCCTCTGGGCACAGGTCTGTACCCAGGGCAACTGTACCATTCTCCCTGAATTGAATGTTGGCCCATATTTTTTGAAGAAAATCCGAGCCTAATAAATTAAAAGGACAAGTCTGGCTTACAACAAATTGTGACATTACTCCAGTGGGTAGATGCAATTGTGGGAATTGGCTTCGGGAATCAGTGGAGGGAGTAATCAAGAGAGGCTTAGTAACAGGGTTGTGCTGTGTGACCCCTTCCAAGCCAGAGCAGGGTAAATGGATATTTGTGAGCCAGGAAGGGAGTATGGCAGTTTCACATAACACGCTGCGGGCTGCACCAGTGTCTACAAGGAATGAGAGTTCCTTCCCTGCCACATTGAGAGTGATTCGAGGGGCGGGGCCAGCTGGAGGGGCAGAGACTGCCATACATGAGGTGTCCCCTCCCAGCAACACTAGCTTGCCAATATCCTAGCGGGATGTGGTTGGCCAAGAAGGAGGTGTTTCTCCTTGGCCTTGGTTCGCTGGCCACAAATGTCTGGAACGACAGTTCCTCTTTATGTGTCCAGGCTTGCCGCACCCATAACAGACACGGGGCGGGGGCCTTTCTTCTCCTCCTTCCCCTGTCATGACAGCCATAACTGCAGTGCGGGTCTTCTTGGTATTACTCTCCAACCCTTTGGCAACTTGTTCTAAGATCTCTAAGGTTAATGATTTCCATTCTGGGCGGCAGGTGACACGAGCTTTGTTCAGATCCGGCCTAAGGCCATTGTAAGAGGGTGCAAGGTACCGTGGTCGATGGCAGGTACGTGTCACCGAGGTTCCTGGCCTCGGTGAGGTAAGAGCCGGGTTTTCGTGTGTCAGCAGCAGCTAGTGCTGTTTGACACCTTGTTTTTTTAGTTTGGCTGCAAAGCCAATCCGGGCCGGCTCTTACTGGGAGTAGGCAAAGAGTTGGGTGGGTGCCTATTCCCCACGGTCCAGGCCGGACTTTATCCGGGCCTTTAGAAAGGCAGCCTCCTCAGCAGCTGAGTGTGATTGTCCTGGAGCTGCTGTTAGGCTGTGGAATCACTTGAGTTTGGGAGTGCTGATCCATGCTGTGCTGTGTGGAGTTCTCTGGGCTGGAAGCAAGACCCCAAGCAAGGAGGAGTGCAGACGGCCTGGAAGCCGGAGGTCGATCGCCTTGCGGCTGGACTGACAGCCAGGTGCGAACCTGCACCTAAAGCCTCCCAGGTGACTGGAACCTGTTTTGGACTATTTTGTTTTGCTGCACGTTTTCTGATGGGTGTGAATTAACACCAAGTGACTGTTTGCTGTGTATTTGCTACAAGTGTGAATTAAACACTGTTTGCTACACTTTCTGGACTCCGTTTTGCCTCTATACTGCACCCGCACTGCTATCTACCAGAGCGACTCCCCACATTTGGTGTCGGATGCGGGCATGCGCAGTGAGGCTGGCGTGAACGCCGAATTGTTTTTGTTTTGCTGAGCACAAGTGCATGGCATATATAAAACCGGCAAAGTTGCAAACAGGAATTTCTGGCAACATGGAGGCGGCTGTGAAAGCCCTCATGGAGGCTAACGTGCAGCAGCGGGAGACCAACCAACTACTTTTACAGCACGTGATGGCGTTACAAGCTGCAGGAGCGTCCCACCACGACCATGATGCCCGGAAAGCGGTCCGTGCGGCGATCCCAAAGATGACCCCTCGGACGACGTGGAGACGTATCTGGCGGTCTTTGAAAAGGTGGCCGTGAGGGAGAAGTTACCCCGTGACCAGTGGGCTGAGGTGGTCGCTCCGCTCCTGGCATCCGGATCCCAACAAGTTTTTTTGACTTAGCAGATGACCAGGCTGCTGATTACCCCACGGTGAAGGGGGAGATCCTGGCCAGGCTGGGGTAAACGTGTTAGTCCGGGCTCAACGGGTCCACCAGTGGGACTTTAAAGCGGCTGAACCCGCCCGGCCGCAGTACTATGAGTTGCTGCACAGGTTGCAAAAATGGCTGCAGCCTGATATTCTAAGTCCGACTGCTATGCTGGACCGACTGCTGGCTGACATGTTCTGGAGGGTCTTGCCTTACCCCCTTCAGCACTGGATCGGCCAGGTATCACCCACCAATGCCCTAGAAATGGTCGACCTGGTGGAGCGCTATGAGGCCACCCAAAACTTGAAAGGGGGTGTTGTTGGGAGGGGGCCGGTCAAACCCTCGGAGGACTCCCATCCAGTCCCGACGACTGGTACCCGAGAAACCTGCTCGGGTGTACCCCTGTAGACCCGGCCCCGATAGTCTGCTGGCGGTGTCACGAGCCTGGCCACGTAAGGGCCGACTGTCCACAGTGGGGAGAACCCATGGAGATTAATTATGGGTACCGGGCTTCCATGTATGCCCGGAGACTGTGTGCAACCGGCACCCCCGAGACAGTAGACAATCGTCACCTGTGCCAGGTGCAAGTGGGTGATAACCTGGCAGTGGCGCTGTTGGACTCAGGGAGCCTAGTAACCCTGGTAAGTGCTGCCCTGGTACAGCCCACCCAGTATACGGGCCGGAAAGTTGGTGTGGTGTGCATACATGGAGACTTAAAGGACTATCCCACTGCTGTAATGTCTCTATCCACGGCGGCCGGCACATGGACTTGTGAAGTGGCGATCTCCACAAAGCTACCGTATGAACTAATAATTGGGAGAGACTTCCCTGGTTTTCCGTCACTATGGCCTGAGATGAAAGTGACTAATAGCCCTGAGACAGGGGCAACCCTAGCAGAGTGGCCTGGTTCCAGTGGGGGCCAGAGCCCTGGGAGCCCGAGTCCGAAGGGCCTGCGGTAGGGGTGACCACCACTGCTGTGATAGAGGGGGAGACACCCCCACTGAGTGTAATGGTGGGAGACATGGAGGACTTGCCACCAGGACCTGAGTTGGCAGACCTCCACGTCTCCGGAGACAATTTTGGGACCGCCTAACACCGGGACCAAACCCTAACTAGGGCCTGGGAGAATGTGGTGGAAATTGATGGTAAACCCCAGAAGCCAGGGGCTGAGTTAATATTTCCTCGCTTTGTCGCTCACCAAGAAATGTTATATCGGGTGAACCAAATCCGGGTGAATCTGTTGAACAGTTGGTGGTGCCCACAGCGTATCGCAAGCTGGTCATGGAGCTTGCCCACCAACATGTTCTTGGGGGACACCTGGGGTGGCAGAAAACGCAGGACCGCATACTGCAGCGGTTTTATTGGCCTGGTGTGTTTAAGGAGGTAGAAGAATATTGTAAATCTTGTCCAACCTGTCAGGTAAATAGCCCCCAGCCACATTTCCGTAGTCCCCTTGTGCCTCTTCCAATCATTGAGGTCCCGTTTGAGCGTATCGCTATGGATCTAGTCGGGCCTGTACCGGTCTGCCAGGGGCCACCAACACATTCTGGTAGTTCTCGACCACGCCACTCGGTATCCGGAGGCGGTGCCTCTGCGACATACCTCGGCTAAGCTCATTGCCAAAGAGTTAATGGAAATGTTTTCCGTGTGGGCCTGCCAAAAGAGATTCTGACAGACCAAGGGACCCCTTTTATGTCTAAAGTTATGAGGGAACTGTGTAAATTATTGCGTATAAAGCAATTATGGACGTCCGTTTACCATCCGCAAACGGACGGTCTTGTCGAAAGGTTTAACCAAACTCTAAAAATATGTTAAAAAGGGTGGTGTCTAGAGATGGGAAGGACTGGGACCTGCTTCTGCCCTATCTCATGTTCGCAGTGCGAGAGGTGCCCCAGTCCTCTACTGGGTTCTCGCCCTTCGAACTGCTTTATGGCAGACACCCTCGGGGCCTGTTGGATATCGCCAAGGAAGCGTGGGAACAGCAGCCTGTCCCCACAAAAGTGTCATTGAGTATGTCACCCAGATGCAAGACCGGATGGAAAGGGTGTTGCCGCTGGTCCGGGAGCATATGGAGGCAGCGCAACAAGCCCAGAGTAGGGTGTATAATCGTCAGGCTCGGGCACGGGGCTTCAATCCGGGAGATCGGGTTTTGGTTCTGGTACCCACCCTTGACAGCAAGTTCCTAGCTAGGTGGCAGGGCCCCTATGAGGTGATTGAGAAGGTAGGGGAAGTAATTACAAGGTACACCAGCCAGGCGGCGCAAGCCGGAGCAGGTGTACCACGTGAATTTACTAAAGCCGTGGAAGGATAGGAACGCGACCGACGACAACAGCCCCCGGCCAGGGCTTCTGGGTGAGAAGGGTCCAGCCCCACAGTTCGAGGCCTGCGAAGCGGTAGCCACGGTAAAATTGCAGACAGCCTGTCTTCCAAACAAGTTCAGGAAGTCAGGGAGTTCATCAGTCGGAACACGGATGTGTTCTCGACCTCCCTGGCCGCACGTCTCTCATCCAACATGACATCGCCACTGAGCCTCAGGCCAAGATCCGGTTAAAACCATACCGGGTACCCGAGGCTCGGCGACGGGCCATCGCGGAGGAAGTGCAATTAATGTTGAAGCTTGATGTCATTGAGGAGTCGAAAAGTGAGTGGGCCAGTCCCATAGTTCTAATACCTAAGCCGGATGGGACGCTGCGGTTCTGCAACGATTTTCGCAAGTTAAATGAAGTGTCCAAGTTTGATGCGTATCCCATGCCCCGGGTAGACGAGCTTGTTGAGAATTTAGGACAAGCCCGGTATTTTTCTGTGCTAGACCTCACTAAAGGGTACTGGCAGGTACCCTTAACGGAGTCGGCCAAGGAAAAACGCTTTGTTACCTCGCAGGGCCTGTATCACTACAAGGTGTTACCCTTTGGCCTGCATGGCGCCCCGCCACCTTCCAAAGGTTAATGGACATAGTGCTGCGACCTCATCGTCGGTACGCCTCGGCCTACTTAGATGATGTAATCATCCACAGCACCGACTGGGAAAGCCATTTGCCCAAAGTGCAGGCGGTAGTGGATGCCCTGAGGAAAGCTGGTCTAACCGCCAATCCAAAGAAGTGTGCGATTGGGTTGGAAGAGACTAAATATCTGGGATATGTTATTGGGCGGGAGTCATCAAGCCGCAGGTAACTAAGGTAGAAGCCATACGTAACTGGCCCCGACCGGTCACCACCAGGCAGGTAAAGTCCTTCCTGGGAATGGTAGGGTACTACATGCGGTTTGTGCCCCACTTTGCCACAATAGCAGCGCCATTGACAGACCTGTTGAAGGGGCGAAAGTCTGGGAAGGTTAGCTGGAGTGAGAAGGCGGAGGAGGCTTTCTCCGCGTTGAAGTCGGCCCTGTGTGGGTCCCCGGTTTTGGTGACACCCGACTTCAACAGGGAGTTCGTCGTACAGACCGACGCCTCGGAGGTAGGCCTCGGTGCGGTACTGTCTCAGGAGGTCAACGGGGAAGAACATCCCGTTGTCTTCCTGAGCCGTAAGCTCAGTCCCGCCGAGTCCAGGTATAGTATAGTGGAGAGGGAGTGCCTGGCTATCAAGTGGGCACTCGAATCTCTCCGCTACTACCTGTTAGGGAGGAGGTTCCGTCTGGTGACCGACCATTCCCTCTCAAGTGGATGAGCCAGGCAAAGGAGAGGAATGCTCGGGTCACCAGGTGGTTCCTATCCCTGCAGAACTTTAAGTTCTCTGTAGAACACAGGGCAGGCCGCTTGCAGGGTAACGCAGATGCCCTGTCCCGCGTCCACTGCCTCACATGTGTTCACCCCCTCAGGGCTGAACAAAGGGGGGTGTAAGAGGGTGCAAGGTACCGTGGTCGATGGCAGGTACGTGTCACCGAGGTTCCTGGCCTCGGTGAGGTAAGAGCCGGGTTTTCGTGTGTCAGCAGCAGCTAGTGCTGTTTGACACCTTGTTTTTAGTTTGGCTGCAAAGCCAATCCGGGCCGGCTCTTACTGGGAGTAGGCAAAGAGTTGGGTGGGTGCCTATTCCCCACGGTCCAGGCCGGACTTTATCCGGGCCTTTAAAAGGCAGCCTCCTCAGCAGCTGAGTGTGATTGTCCTGGAGCTGCTGTTAGGCTGTGGAATCACTTGAGTTTGGGAGTGCTGATCCATGCTGTGCTGTGTGGAGTTCTCTGGGCTGGAAGCAAGACCCCAAGCAAGGAGGAGTGCAGACGGCCTGGAAGCCGGAGGTCGATCGTCTTGCGGCTGGACTGACAGCCAGGTGCGAACCTGCACCTAAAGCCTCCCAGGTGACTGGAACCTGTTTTGGACTATTTTGTTTTGCTGCACGTTTTCTGATGGGTGTGAATTAACACCAAGTGACTGTTTGCTGTGTATTTGCTACAAGTGTGAATTAAACACTGTTTGCTACACTTTCTGGACTCCGTTTTGCCTCTATACTGCACCCGCACTGCTATCTACCAGAGCGACTCCCCACACCATCTACAAATGATCGGGCCAGAAGTCTCAGGTGTACAGGTTCATTTGGACTGAATCCCATATCTTTATAATTTTGTTTAACCCTTTAGGCGAATTTCTCCACTGACTCTGCCTTGTCCTGTAACATATCCTGCAGAGTAGTGGATTGTTCTGCTAGTCTGTCCTTTGCCCATTTATATAATTGTTGAATGAAATAGTTCCCGGATTCTGAGTCTCGGGTATCAAAGTTTGCTCCTTGGAGCTCTGGTTGTTTTATGTGATCCGTTATAAGTGAAGAGTATTCACCAGTCTTATTTTCTACAATACTTTGTAGGTCTGACCATGTACACCCATATGTTTGATATACTTGAGACAATTTCCTGAAAAAGGGCATAGGGTGAGTGTCTGGGTCTGGCATGATTATGGTGAATAACTGCTGGGGGGTGAAAGACACATACTTAGGTGGCCCTACTGGGTGGGTATTTAACAATGCCTCCGTTAAAACTGTAAGGTTTCCCTGCTCTAAGTTATGCATGTCACTTCGCAACTGTGCAAGTTGGTGTTGAAAAAAGTCATTCGTTATTCCTGTATCCTGGCTATTTGGGGAAATATCAGAGAAATGGCTAAGAGGCGGCATCCCGCGTGCCGGGGTGTGTCCTGCGTCAATTGCATAGGGTGCATATTCCACCGTTATCTCTGACTCTTCTCCTGTAGTGGGTTTTTTAGATTCCACCACGTACTGTCCAGGCGAACAGTAGCCCTTCGGGACACTTTTTTGGTTACCCATTTTGCAAAACACGTCCTGGAGCCTTCTCTTAATGTCTCTGATTTTTGGATACCACAGACACTGACAAACAAACACCTTGAGCTTGAGACCAACACTTGTCAGCAAGCCGTCTCCCTCCCTTCTACTATTTCTTGGGGTCACCCACCAGGGTTACCCCTCAATGTAGACACTTAGGGAGACTTCCTTCCGTTGTTCTGTCAGTCTATGCCTTTCCTCACAGAGAGACCAACCACACACATAAAAATAATAAAACACAGTACATCAAGTCTTATCAATACAATGGGGTTCTTACTCTCATGCCCTCGAGGTTGCCCCAGACTGCCAATCCATGATCCCCACGCGTTTGGGTGCCAAATGTTCTGGTCCTGATGCAATAGTCAGGCTGAGTTGATGTACTGCTCCGAATCGATATTAGATATTAGGCGCACGCCGAGAGAAGAGAGAAATCACACACAGACTGTCACAGGGAAGTCAATGCCAGATGTTCTGTTTATTGCGTGTAATACATGAGTTAATAAGAGGCAAAAAGAGGAACTTAGTGACTCAGTTACGTTATCTCATGTGTCACATTGTTAATGTTCTAACGGTCACAGACCACATTAGAATAGCTGAATCATTATGATTAGTAAGGGTGTTAGCTATTACTTCAGGGGACATTTTGTCAAACTAACTGTTAGTAATTAGTAATTATACAAGCAAATATACACTCATATATATGATTCCACAACACTTCTAACAGACTGGCCTGAAAGTGCTAAAAATGACCCCTCATCCTCCTCCTCCTCCTGGGCCACCTCCTCTTCCATCATCGCCCTAAGCATTTTCTCAAGGAGACATAGAAGTGGTATTGTAACGCTGATAACAGTGTCATCGCCACTGGCCATGTTGGTGGAGTACTCGAAACAGTGCAACAGGGCACACAGGTCTCGCATGGAGGCCCAATCATTGGTGGTGAAGTGGTGCTGTTCCGCAGTGCGACTGACGCGTGCGTGCTGCAGCTGAAACTCCACTATGGCCTGCTGCTGCTCGCACAGTCTCTCCAGCATGTGCAAGGTGGAGTTCCACCTGGTGGGCACGTCGCATATGAGGCGGTGAGCTGGAAGGCCGAGTTCAACTATAGCGCAGAGAGCCGAGCAGCGGCAGGATGTGAACGCCGGAAGCGCGCACAGACAGCCCGCACTTTATGCAGCAGCTATGACATGTCGGGGTAGTTGTGAATGAACTTCTGCACCACCAAATTCAGCACATGCGCCAGGCAAGGGATGTGCGTCAAACCGGCTAGTCCCAGAGCTGCGACGAGATTTCGCCCATTATCGCACACCACCAGGCCGGGCTTGAGGCCCACCGGCAGAAACCACTCGTCGGTCTGTTGTTCAATACCCCGCCACAACTCCAGCGCGGGTGGGGCCTGTCCCCCAAACATATGAGTTTCAGAATGGCCTGCTGAGGTTTACCCGGGCTGTGCTGAAGTTGGTGGTGAAGTGTGTGGATGACTGGATCAGCTGGTGGAAGCAGAGGAGGAGGATGCCTAGGAGGAGGGGCTAAGAATGATGCCCTGCGATCCTTGGCGGCGGAAGGACGTGCGCCAAGGAACTCTCCACCTTGGGCCCTGCCGCCACTACATTTACCCAGTGTGCAGTTAGGGAGATATAGGGTCCCTAGCCGTGCTTACTGGTCCACGTATTCTGTGGTTAGGTGGACCTTGCCACAGATGGCGTTGCGCAGTGCACACTTGATTTTATCGGACACTTGGTTGTGCAGGGAAGGCACGGCTGTCTTGGAGAAGTAGTGGCGGCTGGGAACAACATACTGTGGGACAGCCATGGACACCAGCTGTTTGAAGCTGTTCTGTGTCCACCAGCCTAAATGACAGCATTTAAAAGGCCAGTAGTTTAGAAATGCTGGCATTCAGGCCCAGGGCTCGAGGGTGGCTAGGTGGGAATTTACGCTTTCTCTCAAGGTTTGTGAGATGGAGAGCTGAACGCTGCCGTGTGACATGGTGGAGATGCTAGGTGAGCCGAGAGAAGAGAGAAATCACACACAGACTGTCACAGGGAAGTCAATGCCAGATGTTCTGTTTATTGCGTGTAATACATGAGTTAATAAGAGGCAAAAAGAGGAACTTAGTGACTCAGTTACGTTATCTCATGTGTCACATTGTTAATGTTCTAACGGTCACAGACCACATTAGAATAGCTGAATCATTATGATTAGTAAGGGTGTTAGCTATTACTTCAGGGGACATTTTGTCAAACTAACTGTTAGTAATTAGTAATTATACAAGCAAATATACACTCATATATATGATTCCACAACACTTCTAACAGACTGGCCTGAAAGTGCTAAAAATGACCCCTCATCCTCCTCCTCCTCCTGGGCCACCTCCTCTTCCATCATCGCCCTAAGCATTTTCTCAAGGAGACATAGAAGTGGTATTGTAACGCTGATAACAGTGTCATCGCCACTGGCCATGTTGGTGGAGTACTCGAAACAGTGCAACAGGGCACACAGGTCTCGCATGGAGGCCCAATCATTGGTGGTGAAGTGGTGCTGTTCCGCAGTGCGACTGACGCGTGCGTGCTGCAGCTGAAACTCCACTATGGCCTGCTGCTGCTCGCACAGTCTCTCCAGCATGTGCAAGGTGGAGTTCCACCTGGTGGGCACGCCGCATATGAGGCGGTGAGCTGGAAGGCCGAGTTCAACTATAGCGCAGAGAGCCGAGCAGCGGCAGGATGTGAACGCCGGAAGCGCGCACAGACAGCCCGCACTTTATGCAGCAGCTATGACATGTCGGGGTAGTTGTGAATGAACTTCTGCACCACCAAATTCAGCACATGCGCCAGGCAAGGGATGTGCGTCAAACCGGCTAGTCCCAGAGCTGCGACGAGATTTCGCCCATTATCGCACACCACCAGGCCGGGCTTGAGGCCCACCGGCAGAAACCACTCGTCGGTCTGTTGTTCAATACCCCGCCACAACTCCAGCGCGGGGTGGGGCCTGTCCCCCAAACATATGAGTTTCAGAATGGCCTGCTGAGGTTTACCCCGGGCTGTGCTGAAGTTGGTGGTGAAGGTGTGTGGATGACTGGATCAGCTGGTGGAAGCAGAGGAGGAGGATGCCTAGGAGGAGGGGGCTAAGAATGATGCCCTGCGATCCTTGGCGGCGGAAGGACGTGCGCCAAGGAACTCTCCACCTTGGGCCCTGCCGCCACTACATTTACCCAGTGTGCAGTTAGGGAGATATAGGGTCCCTAGCCGTGCTTACTGGTCCACGTATCTGTGGTTAGGTGGACCTTGCCACAGATGGCGTTGCGCAGTGCACACTTGATTTTATCGGACACTTGGTTGTGCAGGGAAGGCACGGCTGTCTTGGAGAAGTAGTGGCGGCTGGGAACAACATACTGTGGGACAGCCATGGACATCAGCTGTTTGAAGCTGTCTGTGTCCACCAGCCTAAATGACAGCATTTCAAAAGGCCAGTAGTTTAGAAATGCTGGCATTCAGGCCCAGGGCTCGAGGGTGGCTAGGTGGGAATTTACGCTTTCTCTCCAAGGTTTGTGAGATGGAGAGCTGAACGCTGCCGTGTGACATGGTGGAGATGCTAGGTGACGCAGGTGGTGTTGTCGGTGGCACATCCTCTGTTTGGTGGGCGGCAGGTGCCAATATTCCTCCGAGGCGGAGGAAGAGGCCGAGGCAGCAGCAGAAGAGGGAGCAGGGGAGCCAGAGTGAGTTCCTTGCTTTTAAGGTGTTTACTCCACTGCAGTTCATGCTTTGCATGTAGATGCCTGGTCATGCAGGTTGTGCTAAGGTTCAGAACGTTAATGCCTCGCTTCAGGCTCTGATGGCACAGCGTGCAAACCACTCGGGTCTTGTCGTCAGCACATTGTTTAAAGAAGTCCCATGCCAGGGAACTCCTTGAAGCTGCCTTTGGGGTGCTCGGTCCCTGGTGGCGGTGGCCAGTAGCAGGCGAACTCTCTTGGAGGCGGCTGTTCTGCTTTTTGCCCCTGCTCTCTCTTTTGCTACGCTGTTGGCTCGGTCTCACCACTGCCTCTTCCTCTGAACTATGAAAGTCAGTGGCACGACCTTTCATTCCATGTGGGGTCTAGGACCTCATCATCCCCTGCATCGTCTTCCACACAGTCTTCCTCCCTGAACTCCTGTTCCGTCTGCACACTGCAGAAAGACGCAGCAGTTGGCACCTGTGTTTCGTCATCATCAGAGACGTGTGGACTCCGATGAGGTGGTATTCCCATGTCCTCATCATCAGGAAACATCAGTGGTTGTGCATCAGTGCATTCTATGTCTTCCACCACTGGGGAAGGGCTAGGTGGATTCCCATGGGAAACCCTGCCAGCAGAGTCTTCAAACAGCATAAGAGACTGCTGCATAACTTGAGGCTCAGACAGTTTCCCTGATATGCATGGGGGTGATGTGACAGACTGATGGGCATGGTTTTCAGGTGCCACCTGTGGGCTTTCTGCAAAAGACTGGGTGGGAGATAATGTTGTGAACATGCTGGATCCACTGTCGGCCACCCAATTGACTAGCGCCAGTACCTGCTCAGGCCTTACCATCCTTAGAACGGCATTGGGCCCCACCAAATATCAATGTAAATTATGGCGGGTACTGGAACCTGAGGTAGTTGGTTCACTAGGACGTGTGGCTGTGGCAGAATGGCCACGTCCTCTCCCAGCACAAGAGGGTACACTAACACCACCACGACTGCGTCCGCCTCCCTTACTAGATGTTTTCCTCATTGTTACCGCTCACCAAGCACCACAATAAGAAAAAAATATTTGGCCCAATGTATTGATTTCAAAATAGGCCTTTTTTTACAGGTACCTAACATTATCTGCCTATTTATTTATGTAGCGTATTACACTAATCCAGGCACAGCAGTAACCACTGATTTAGGGAATATCTCTTTTGGGCTAGTATTTCGGCCCTGGATGAAAGGTTTCCTTTATGGACAGATTTACAATTGGCCTGCAACAGCTCGAACACCAGATTCAGGGTATTGCTATTTTGGCAATTGATTTTAACCCCAGAACAAAATATATGTTTTGGAGGACACTATTATACTTTGCCAGCCACAGCTGAAACCACTGATTTATGGTATTGCTATTTTGGCAATTGAATTTCACCCCAGAACAAAATATATGTTTTTGCGGACACTATGAAACTTGGCCTGCAACAGCTGGGACACCAGATTCAGTGTATTGCTATTTTGGCAATTGAATTTCACCCCAGAACAAAATATATGTTTTTGCAGACACTATGAATCTTGGCCAGCCACAGCTGAAACCATTGATTTATGGTATTGCTATTTTGGCAATTGAATTTCACCCCACAACAAAATATATGTTTTTGCGGACACTATGAAACTTGGTCTGCAACAGCTGGGACATCAGATTCAGGGTATTGCTATTTTGGCAATTGAATTTCACGCCACGAACAAAATATATGTTTTTGCGGACACTATGAATCTTGGCCAGCCAAAGCTGAAACCACTGATTTATGGTATTGCTATTTTGGCAATTGAATTTCACCCCAGAACAAAATATATGTTTTTGCGGAGACTATGAAACTTGGCCTGCAACAGCTGGGACACCAGATTCAGGGTATCGCTCTTTTGGCAATTGAATTTCACCCCACAACAAAATATATGTTTTTGCGGACACTATGAATCTTGGGATTCTTGGCCAGACACAGCTGAAACAACTGAGTTATGGTATTGCTATTTTGGCAATTGAATTTCACCCCAGAACAAAATATATGTATTTGCGGACATTATGAAACTTGGCCTGCAACAGCTGGGACACCAGATTCAGGGTATTGCTATGTTGGCAATTGAATTTCACCCCACAACAAAATATATGTTTTTGCGGACACTATGAAACTTGGCCTGCAACAGCTGGCACACCAGATTCAGGGTATTGCTATTTTGGCAAGTGAATTTCACCCCAGAAAAAAATATATGTTTTGGCGGACACTATTATACTTTGCCAGCCACAGCTGAAACCACTGATTTATGGTATTGTTATTTTGGCAATTGAATTTCACCACAGAAAATTTTCTATCCTTTGCCAGACAACAGACAGACTTGGCTAGCCAAAGCTGGAACACCAGATTTAGGGGATTGGTATTTGTGCAATTGTATTTAACCCCTTAATAAAATATAGAAATTGCTATCCTGAGTTACTAGGGGTGACAATTAGCACAGCCATGCCTTGGATATAGCAAAAAAAAACTAGTATTGATGGAAATTTCGGTACGAACCCGAACTTTGCTCAAACTGTTCGCTCAACACTACTAATGGCATGGCTGTGATTGGCCAAGTGCAGCATGTGACCCAGCCTCTATTTAAACTGGAGTCACGTAGCGCCGCTACGCACACTGCTCTGATTAGCCTAGGGAAAGGACTCAGCTTCTGTGAGGTCGAGATTAGGCAGGGAAAAGTCAGCAACAGCACCTAATGAACGGATCGATCTACAGCTGTGAATGATTGAACTTCTGCTAGTTACTTGCTCACTGGTTTTTAGGCTGCACAGAGCGTTTTTCTGTCACTTATTTTCTGGGGTTATCGGCGGCCATTTTGTGACTTGTGGTGCACCAGAACAAGCTGCCACCGAGTCCATCAATCCATCAATACTAGTTTTTTTTTTTGCTATATCCTACATCAAGGGCTTGGCTGTGCTAATTGTCACCCCTAGAAACTCAGGATAGCAATTTCATTATTTTTTAAGGGGTTAAATACAATTGCTCAAATACCAATCTCCTAAATCTGGTGTTCCAGCTTTGGCTAGCCAAGTATAATACTGTCTGCTGTCTGGCAAAGGATAGATTATTTTCTGTGGTGAAATTCAATTGCCAAAATAGCAATACCATAAATCAGTGGTTTCAGCTGTGGCTGGCAAAGTATAATAGTGTCCGCCAAAACATATATTTTTTTCTGTGGTGAAATTCAATTGCCAAAATAGCAATACCCTGAATCTGGTGTCCCAGCTGCTGCAGGCCAAGTTTCATAGTGTCCGCAAAAACATATATTTTGTTGTGGGGTGAAATTCAATTGCCAAAATAGCAATACCCTGAATCTGGTGTCCCAGCTGTTGCAGGCCAAGTTTCATAGTGTCCACAAAACCATATATTTTGTTCTGGGGTGAAATTCAATTGCCAAAATAGCAATACCATAAATTAGTGGTTTCAGCTGTGGCTGGCCAAGATTCACAGTGTCCACAAAAACATATATTTTGTTCTGGGGTGAAATTCAATTGCCAAAATAGCAATCCTGACTGGTGCCCATAGCGTTCAATCAAAACTATTGTCTGGGAATTCATCAAAAAGCAAACATAAATAGTGGTTCAGCTGCGGCCAAGATTCACAGTGTCCACAAAAACATATATTTTGTTCTGGGGTGAAATTCAATTGCCAAAATAGCAATACCATAAATCAGTGGTTTCAGCTGTGGCTGGCCAAGATTCACAGTGTCCACAAAAACATATATTTTGTTCTGGGGTGAAATTCAATTGCCAAAATAGCAATACCATAAATCAGTGGTTTCAGCTGTGGCTGGCCAAGTTTCATAGTGTCCTGCAAATTATATATTTTGTTCTGGGGTGAAATTCATTTACCAAAATAGCAATACCATAAATCAGTGGTTTCAGCTTTGACTGGCCAAGTTTCATAGTGTCCGCAAAAACATATATTTTGTTCTGGGGTGAAATTCAATTGCCAAAATAGCAATACCATAAATCAGTGGTTTCAGCTGTGGCTGGCCAAGTTTCATAGTGTCCGCAAAAACATATATTTTGTTCTGGGGTGAAATTCAATTGCCAAAATAGCAATACCATAAATCTGGTATCACAGCTGTGGATGGCAAATAATAATAGTGTCTGCCAAAACATATATTTTCTTCTGGGGTGAAATTCAATTGCCAAAATAGCAATACCACAAATCAGTGGTTTCAGCTGTGGCTGGCCAAGATTCATAGTGTCCGCAAAAATATATATTTTGTTGTGGGGTGAAATTCAATTGCCAAAATAGCAATACCCTGAATCTGGTGTCCCAGCTGTTGCAGGCCAAGTTTCAAAGTGTCCGCAAAAACATATATTTTGTTCTGGGGTGAAATTCAATTGCCAAAATAGCAATACCCTGAATGTGGTGTTCAAGCTGTTGCAGGCCAATTGTAAATCTGTCCATAAAAGGATAGCTTTCATCCAGGGCCAAAATACTAGCCCTAAAAGAGATATTCCCCTAAATCAGTGGTTACTGCTGTGCCTGGATTAGTGTAATACGCTACATAAATAAATAAATAGGCAGATAGTGTTAGGTGCCTGTAAAAAAAGACCTGAATTTGAAATCAATACATTAGGCCAAATATTTCTTTTCTTATTGAGGTGCTTGGTGAATAGTAACAATGAGGAAAACATCTAGTAAGGGACGCGGACGAGGTCGTGGTGGTGTTAGTGTACCCTCTTGTGCTGGGAGAGGACGTGGCCATTCTGCCACAGCCACACGTCCTAGTGAACCAACTACCTCAGGTTCCAGTACCCGCTAGAATTTACAGCGATATTTGGTGGGGCCCAATCCTGTTCTAAGGATGGTAAGGCCTGAGCAGGTACAGGCACTAGTCAATTGGGTGGCCGACAGTGGATCCAGCATGTTCACAACATTATCTCCCACCCAGTCTTCTGCAGAAAGCGCACAGGTGGCACCTGAAAACCAAGCCCATCAGTATGTCACGTCACCCCCATGCATATCAAGGAAACTGTCTGAGCCTCAAGTTATGCAGCAGTCTCTTATGCTGTTTGAAGACTCTGCTGGCAGGGTTTCTCAAGGGCATCCACCTAGCCCTTCCCCAGTGGTGGAAGACTTAGAATGCACTGATGCACAACCACTGATGTTTCCCGATGATGAGGACATGGGAATACCACCTCATCGGAGTCAGCATGTCTCTGATGATGATGAAACACAGGTGCCAACTGCTGCGTCTTTCTGCAGTGTGCAGACCGAACAGGAGGTCAGGGAGAAAGACTGTGTGGAAGTCGATGCAGGGGACGATGAGGTCCTAGACCCCACATGGAATGAAGGTCGTACCGCTGACTTTCATAGTTCAAAGGAAGAGGCAGTTGTGAGACCGAGCCAACAGCGTAGCAAAAGAGAGAGCAGGGGGCAAAAGCAGAACAGCCGCCTCCAAGAGAGTTTGCCTGCTACTGGCCACCGCCACCAGGGACCGAGCACCCCAAAGGCAGCTTCAAGGAGTTCCCTGGCATGGCACTTCTTTAACAATGTGCTGACGACAAGACCCGAGTGGTTTGCACGCTGTGCCATCAGAGCCTGAAGCGAGGCATTAACGTTCTGAACCTTAGCACAACCTGCATGACCAGGCATCTACATGCAAAGCATGAACTGCAGTGGAGTAAACACCTTAAAAGCAAGGAACTCACTCTGACTCCCCCTGCTCCCTCTTCTGCTGCTGCCTCGGCCTCTTCCTCCGCCTCGGGAGGAATGTTGGCACCTGCCGCCCACCAAACAGAGGATGTGCCACCGACAACACCACCTGCGTCACCAAGCATCTCCACCATGTCACACGGCAGCGTTCAGCTCTCCATCTCACAAACCTTGGAGAGAAAGCGTAAATTCCCACCTAGCCACCCTCGAGCCCTGGGCCTGAATGCCAGCATTTCTAAACTACTGGCCTTTGAAATGCTTTCATTCAGGCTGGTGGACACAGACAGATTCAAACAGCTGATGTTCATGTCTGTCCCACAGTATGTTGTTCCCAGCCGCCACTACTTCTCCAAGACCGCCGTGCCTTCCCTGCACAACCAAGTATCCGATAAAATCAAGTGTGCACTGCGCAACGCCATCTGTGGCAAGGTCCACCTAACCACAGATACGTGGACCAGCAAGCACGGCCAGGAACGCTATATCTCCCTAACTGCACACTGGGTAAATGTAGTGGCGGCTGGGCCGCAGGCGGAGAGTTCCTTGGCGCACGTCCTTCCGCCGCCAAGGATCGCAGGGCATTATTCTTTGCTTCCTGTAGCCTCCTCCTCCTACTTGGCTTCCTCCTCCTCTGCTTCCACCAGCTCATCCACTCAGCCACATACCTTCACCACCAACTTCAGCACAGCTCAGGGTAAACGTCAGCAGGCCATTCTGAAACTCATATGTTTGAGGGACAGGCCCCACACCGCGCTGGAGTTGTGGCGGGGTATTGAACAACAGACCGACGAGTGGTTTCTGCCGGTGGGCCTCAAGCCCGGCCTGGTGGTGTGCGATAATGGGCGAAATCTCGTCGCAGCTCTGGGACTAGCCGGTTTGGCGCACATCCCATGCCTGGCGCATGTGCTGAATTTGGTGGTGCAGAAGTTCATTCACAACTACTCCGACATGTCAGAGCTGCTGCATAAAGGGAGGGCTGTCTGTGCGCACTTCCGGCGTTCACATCCTGCCGCTGCTCGCCTGTCTGCGCTACAGCGGAACTTCGGCTTTCCCGCTCACCGCCTCATATGCGACGTGCCCACCAGGTGGAACTCCACCTTGCACATGCTGGAGAGACTGTGCGAGCAGCAGCAGGCCATAGTGGAGTTTCAGCTGCAGCACGCACGCGTCAGTCGCACTGCGGAACAGCACCACTTCACCACCAATGATTGGGCCTCCATGCGAGACTTGTGTGCCCTGTTGCGCTGTTTCGAGTACTCCACCAACATGGCCAGTGGCGATGACACCGTTATCAGCGTTACAATACCACTTCTATGTCTCCTTGAGAAAACGCTTAGGGCGATGATGGAAGAGGAGGTGGCTCAGGAGGAGAAGGAGGAGGAGGATGAGGGGTCATTTTTAGCTCTTTCAGGCCAGTCTGTTAGAAGTGGCTCAGAGGAAGGTTTTTTGCAACAGCAGAGGCCAGGTACAAATGTGGCCAGCCAGGGCCCACTACTGGAGGACGAGGAGGATGAGGAGGAGGTGGAGGAGAATGAGGATGAAGCAGGTTCACAGCGGGGTGGCACCCGAAACAGCTCAGGCCCATCACTGGTGCGTGGCTGGGGGGATACGGAGGACGATGACGATATGCCTGCCACAGAGAACAGCTTGTCCTTACCTCTGGGGAGCCTGGCACACATGAGCGACTACATGCTGCAGTGCCTGCGCAACGACAGCAAAGTTGCCCACATTTTAACGTGTGCGGACTACTGGGTTGCCACCCTGCTGGATCCCCGGTACAAAGACAATGTGCCCACCTTACTTCCTGCACTGGAGCGTGATAGGAAGATGCGTGAGTACAAGCGCACGCTGGTAGAGGCGCTCCTGAGAGCATTCCCAAATGTCACAGGGGAACAGGTGGAAACCCAAGGCGAAGGCAGAGGAGGAGCAAGAGGTCGCCAACGCAGCTGTGTCACGGCCAGCTCCTCTGAGGGCAGGGTTAGCATGGCAGAAATGTGGAAAAGTTTTGTCTCCACGTCACAGCTAACTGCACCACCACCTGATTCGGAACATGTTAGCAGGAGGCAGCATTTCACTAACATGGTTGAACAGTACGTCTGCACTCCCCTCCACGTACTGACTGATGGTTCGGCCCCATTCAACTACTGGGTCTCCAAATTTTCTACGTGGCCAGAGTTAGCATTTTATGCCTTGGAGGCGCTGGCCTGCCCGGTGGCCAGCATTTTGTCTGAACGTGTATTCAGCACGGCAGGGGGCATCATTACTGACAAACGCAGCCGCCTGTCCACAGCCAACGTGGACAAGCTGACGTTCATAAAAATGAACCAGGCATGGATCCCACAGGACCTGTCCCTCCCTTGTGCAGAATAGACATTTATAACTGCCTCCCCCTCAACCATGTATTCTTGTACTCTGGGGCACTTCTTTATTGAATCCTCATTTTGAATGAACCTCTCCTCTGTCTGGGTGGTGGGGCCGAAATAACTGAAAGTGGCCTTCTCCAGTGGTGGGTGATATGACGCATGATTCCTTGCTGTGGGACCTCTCTACTCTGTCTGGGTGGTGGGGCATAAATAACTGAAAGTGGCCTTCTCCAGTGGTGGGTGATATGACGCATGATTCCTTGCTGTGGGACCTCTCTCCTCTGTCTGGGTGGTGGGGCCGAAATAACTGAAAGTGGCCTTCTCCGGTGGTGGGTGATATGACGCATGATTCCTTGCTGTGGGAACTCTCTCCTCTGTCTGGGTGCTGGGGCCAAAATAACTGAAATTGGCCTTCTCCGGTGGTGGGTGATATGACGCATGATTCCTTGCTGTGGGACCTCTCTCCTCTGTCTGGGTGCTGGGCCGAAATAACTGAAAGTGGCCTTCTCCAGTGGTAGGTGATATGACGCATGATCCCTTGCTGTGGGACCTCTCTCCTCTGTCTGGGTGCTGGGCCGAAATAACTGAAAGTGGCCTTCTCCAGTGGTGGGTGATATGACGCATGATTCCTTGCTGTGGGACCTCTCTCCTCGGTCTGGGTGCTGGGCTGAAATAACTGAAAGTGGCCTTCTTCAGTGGTGGGTTAAATCACGCATGATTCCTTGCTGTGGGACCTCTCTCCTCTGTCTGGGTGCTGGCCCTAAATAACTGAAAGTGGCCTTCTCCAGTGGTGGGTGATAGGACGCATGATTCCTTGCTGTGGGACCTCTCTCCTCTGTCTGGGTGCTGAGGCCGAAATAACTGAGTGGCCTTCTCCAGTGGTGGGTGATATGACGCATGATTCCTTGCTGTGGGAACTCTATCCTCGGTCTGGGTGCTGGGCTGAAATATCTGAAGTGGCCTTCTCCAGTGGTGGGTGATATGACGCATGATTCCTTGCTGTTGGACCTCTCTCCTCTGTCTGGGTGCTGGTGCCAAAATAACTGAAAGTGGCCTTCTCCAGTGTTGGGTGTTATGACGCATGATTCCTGCAGTGTGACCTCTCTCCAATTGATATTGGTTAAATTTTATTTATTTTATTTTAATTCATTTCCCTATCCACATTTGTTTGCAGGGGATTTACCTACATTTTGCTGCCTTTGGCAGCCCTCTAGCCCGTTCCTGGACTATTTTACAGCCTTTTTAGTGCCTAAAAGTTCGGGTCGCCATTGACTTCAATGGGGTTCGGGTTCGGGATAAAGTTTGGGTCGAGTTCGGATCCCGAACCCGAACATTTTCGGGAAGTTCGGCCGAACTTCCCGAACCCGAACTTCCAGGTGTTCGCTCATCTCTAGTCTTGAGCACTCTGATATATACAAAATGCACATGATGCAAAATATTTGGGTTACATGTAGATATTTATAAAACCAGAAAGCATGTAATAATATTATTATTATTATTAAGTCATGTGTTTCGCATTGGCATACACTGGGCACAAAATATTGGGCACTGAAATGACATATCTGTGTAAAAATTGCATTTTTCACTTTAAACTATATGCTGCAATTTTTTTTTTTTTTTGCAAAACAACTGTTGGGTCAAAATGCTCACCATATCCCTTGCAAAATTCTGTGAGGGTGTTATTTCTAATATGTGGTTACTTCTTTGAGAGATTTCTCTTTTTATTTAACCTCAGAGGCTCTGAAGTTGTCTGCCAGTACTGTATGAATCACCAAACTAGGCATCAAATGCACATGGTGCTATTTCTCTTCTAAACCATGCTGTGTGCCCCAACAGCAGTTAACAACCACAGTGTTCCAAATTCAGGAGAAAATGGGTGGGGTGATTTTCTTCTGTTACTCCTTGTGAAGATGAAAAATGTTGGCCAAAAGTAAAATTTTCTGGAACAAAATCAAATTTTTAATTTTCACAGCCAAGTGTGTCTAAATTCTATGAAACACCTACGATGTCAAAGTGCTCAGTATACCGCTTGAAAAGTTTAATGGGGGTATAGTTTTCAAAATGGTCTGACTTCTTGGAGAGTTTCCACTGTAGGGGTGCCTCAGGGTCTTTTCAAATGCGACATGGTGCCCGAAAACCATTCCAGCAAAATCTGCCCCTTCAAAAACCATGTTTTTTCAATATTAAAACACAAGAAAACACATATAAATGTGTTATCGCTGTAATGATAATGACCTGGAGAATGAAGGAAACAGGTCAGTTTTACTGCATAGTAAATGCTGTAATAACAAATTCCATAAACATATGGGGTTTGCGTTTTTTTATCCAATTCCACCCCATTTGGAAATTTTTCAGCTTTACACTGCATCTTATGCAATATAATATATTACCATAAGAAAGTTAAACTTGTCCCACAAAAAGCCCCATAAATCTATGTGAATGGACAAGTAAAAAAAAAAGTTATGGCTCTGGGAAAGCAGGGAGTGAAAAACAAAAATGGAAAGTTGCCGTGCCCTCAAAGGGTTACACAATTCACCTATTTTTGCATGAGCTGTCTACTAAGTTTCTTAGAATATTATCTGAACAGTAAATGGAATAACAAAGAAGAAAAAAGCTAAACTATTCAGCAACACAATCACTAACAATTAGTGATGAGCGAGCATGCTCGGCCGAGTATCGGTTCGGCTCGAGCATCGCTATGCTCAGCACGTGGCGGTACTCAGCCGAATACCACGTGTGCTTGTCGCATTGCTCGAGTCTCCTCTCTGCACGTTTGGCGCCTCCTAAGCAGCCAATCAACATTCAGGTAAGTAATTCACTTCAGTGAAATGTCATAGCCATGTTAGCTATTAGCTTTACACTGATTGGCTGGCCGAAACACTTGATACCAGTTTATATAGGAGCCAATGTCCCGCGCTCGGATCATTTAGCGTCAGGGAGAGCAGACAGTAGGCAGGGACAGATAACGTTTTGCTGGAAATTCACAGATTTAACTCCCAAAAAACTATTGAAAGACCAAACAGTCCTCTTAAGGACTACAGTGTATGTTTGACAGCAGTGCAGCACCATTTTTTTTTTTTTTTTACCAGGGATTAAATTCAGCAGTATCAAGGACAGGCGTTTTCAGGAAGGGACAGATAGTGCAGGGCTTAAAAATAGATTTTTTTAAGTACCCAAAAGCTTTTAAAAGACTGCATAATTTGATATTAGTGAAATCTACAGTACGCCATCAGAAAGCAGTGTGTTTAGCAGACATTATAAAAAGGGACTTATTCACTAGAGTGTGTCTGCAGGTGAGATCTACAGTACACCATCAGAAAGAAGTGTGTTTAGCAGACATTATAAAAAGGGGTGTAAGGAGCTATACTTGTTATCGTGTTTATTGCTACCTGTAGGCTATATAGATATGACAGTTATAAACCTTTGTTATATTGTTTGTGTCTAAATAAAGTTATTGTTGAAATACCGTACATGGCTTCAAGAAACAAGTTGTCAGAAGTGGAATGGGCTTTGGTGTCTTAGAAACCACAAAAATCCTAATATCAGAACTAAAAAATCAACAAGAATTGTTTCTCTGGTAATTTATTAATAAGAGACACACAGCGTTACAGAAAATGGCTGCAAACTATTTCTCTGTGCCATCTCCCATGGACTGTAAATGGGGTCCCTTGTAGTTAACTGGTCATACTTCAAATCCCAGTGGGAGGATTATGAGGTAGCAACTGAACTTGATAAGAAAGACTCCAAGGTAAGGATCGCGACACTGCTCTCAGTGATGGGGGGAGACCGTCTGCATATTTATCAGCACCTCTCACTCTCTGATGCCGGCAAACAGAACATAGAGAAAACTCTGGATGCATTACAGAGTCATTTTATGTCTTCGCATAACATCATTTATGAGAGGTACATATTCAATACCACCAACCAAGGCCGATTAGAAACTATAGATCAGTATGTGACTAAGCTGAGGCAGCTTGCCGCTACATGGGAATTTGGAGTATCACATGATGAACTTATAGAAATGCAAATGCAAGCAATGCAAGAAAGCAAAAGTGAAACTGAAGCTGTACATTACACTGCTAAGGCCTCTTTCACACTTGCGTTGTGAAGATCCGGCGTGCACTTCCGTCGCCGGAATGCACGCCGGATCCGGCACAACGCAAGTGAACTGAAAGCATTTGAAGACTGATCAGTCTTCAAAATGCTTTCAGTGTTACTATGGCAGCCAGGACGCTACTAGCGTCCTGGTTGCCATAATAGCAGTGGGGAGCGGGGGAGCGGCATACTTACATTCCGTGCGGCTCCCGGGGCGCTCCTGAATGACGCCAGAGCGCCCGCGCGCATGGATCACGTGATCTATGCACTGGGGCGCCCTGACGTCATCCTGAGCGCCCCGGAGCCGCACGGAATGTAAGTATGCCGCTCCCAAGCTCTCTCTTACTTACTATGGCAACCAGGACTTTAGCGTCCTGGCTGCCATAGTAACCATTGACAAAAAGCTAAACGTCGGATCCGGCGATGCGCGGAAACAACGTTTAGCTAAAGGCCGGATCCGGACTAATGCCCTTCAATGGGCATTAATTCCGGATTCGGCGTTACGGCATGTCTTCCGGATTTTTGGACGGAGACAAATCCGCAGCATGCTGCGCTTTTGTCAACGTCCAAAAAACGTTGACATACTGAACGGAAGACATCCTGATGCATCCTGAATGGATTTCTCTCCATTCAGGATGCATGGGGATAATCCTGATCAGTAGCTTTCCGTCCTAGAGACCCGAGGACGGATCTCTAGGCCGGAAATCTAAAACGCTAGTGTGAAAGAGGCCTTAGGCCTCTTTCACACTTGCGTTCTGAGGATCCAGCGGGCACTTCCATCCCGCCGGATCCGTCAGAACGCAAGTCACCTGAAAGCATTAGAAGACTGATCAGCGCTCAGATGTCACAAACACAGTCAAATCGCCATGGGGTTTAAGTTTAGCATGGACTGATGAGAGGGCCCATAATCCTGGGGCAAGAGGCTGGCAATCTGTCCCCTCCAAACCCCAGTGGCCCGGTTGGTTTCGCCACAACCGGTATCCGATAGGAAACACATACAATGATTGTGCTGGGGAGGTATCGGCGGATGTTTGAAAATCCGGCTTGACAACGGTGGTGCTCAGCTAGATGCAAAAGTCCATATGCAAATCCACAGGTAAGAGAAACTTGAAAAAAGTTGCGGCACTCACCCAATACCGGTACAAGCTGAAATCCTTTATTGAACAGGCAAAGTTACAACATACTTGCCATGGTACAGGTGCGAGGGGGGGACAGCCTCCCGGCGTGCAGTGGCTGTGACGGCCGTTTCGCGCACAACTGCCGTCACCGCCACTGCACGCCGGGAGGCTGTCCCCCCCTCGCACCTGTACCATGGCAAGTATGTTGTAACTTTGCCTGTTCAATAAAGGATTTCAGCTTGTACCGGTATTGGGTGAGTGCCGCAACTTTTTTCAAGTTTCTCTTACCTGTGGATTTGCATATGGACAACTACAACTTCACCCTTGTCTTATGAAATTATCACAAATGAATATAGAGAAATTTTCAAAGGACCAGGGTGTTTATCTGGAGAGTGTCACCTAGAAATAGAGGAATCAATACCTCCTGTTCAACACCAACCACGTAGAGTGCTGGCTCCACTTAAAGCCGACTTAAAGAGCTTCTGTCACCCCCCAAAAGTCATTTTTCCTTTTTGGGCTTACTAAAATCCTTATAGTGCGATTATTCAATATATAGTGTTCTTACCTTTTTCTGTGGCTTATTTTTCTTAAAAATCGCACTTTTACAATATGTTAATTACCTCGGTACCAGCAAGTAGGGCGGTTACTTGCTGGTAGCCGCCGCATCCTCCTTTCAAAAAAACGCCCCCTCCTCCGGCTGGCCCTGTCTCCTTTCCAAATCTAACTCCTGCACCGTACCGGTCTTCAGTCGGCGCAGGCGCACTGAGAGGAGGACGCTCTCCCGGCCGCTCCTTCTCGAGAGCACCTGCTCCGATGACGTCACATCTACATCCGGTAGGGAAGACGCCGGCATCGCTGGTAAGGAGGCGGAGAGTTTGGTGACGTTGCTGGATGCTCGAAACAGCTAAGTATTTAGCTAATAAGCATGCTGCACAAAAAGCACCAACGAAATGGGGTTAAATAATTTTCAAATAAGGATAATTATAAACATTATACCACGAACGAATATAAATAATAAGCACCTACTTAATAAATATACAGATACTTATATATCACACATATATAAATATCTGTATATATCTATCATATATATATATATATATATATATATATATATGCTATCTCTGGGATCCATATATATATGCTATCTCTGGGATCCATATATATATATACATATATATTTGTGTATGTGATATATATCCATATATATATGTTTGTGTGTGTGTATATATATATATATATATATACACATACACACACGAATATATGTATATATATATATATGTTCACGGACAGGGATATATATATATACATAGAAACAGATATAGAGATGCACAAAAATATATACAGATTATATAGCTTGAGAAAGGCTCATGTTTGCGAGCCAAAACGTCGCCACACCATATGGGTAAATAAAACCTATATTTTTTTGCTCAATTTATGGAGTGCTGCTCTTCCCTTGTTTTTTTTTATATATAGACAGAGAAAGATAGACAGAGAAAGATAGACAGAGATAGATAGATAGATAGATAGATAGATAGATAGATAGATAGACAGACTATAGCCTCAGAAGATAGCAGGGAGTCAGACACCCAGGAGATCACATACTGTGAAGGCCAGAGAAGCAATCAAGCGAGAAAAGCCATAAAACATGCCAAAATTACAGAAAGACCAGAAACCCTTTTCAGTGATTTTACCTTAAAGGAAGAAGAAAAGAGAAAAACTAATGTGCTTTTCTATAGTGAGCAGCCCACCGCCTAGCACACTGCCCTGTGCAGGCATTATAAGAATATCACCAGGTGTGGCATCAACAAGGGCAGACAGATCAGGGTAAAAGACCCACAAAATGACGTTACACTCACCATTAACGTGTATAATAATGGCACCATAGTCATCCAGGGCACTGAGGACAACCTCAGCCAGTTTGAAGATATCTTCCCTCATATTAAAGTCCAGGCCCAAACCCACAAAGAACTGACTAAGAGTAGTGATGATCCTAAATCTACAGAGACAACCAGCAGAGACCTCCTAAACCCTACAGAGAAAACCACCAGAGACCCCCTTCAGCCCAATGTCCGAATTCCTCACACACCTCCCTGGAGACCCTCAGAGATTGCTTATCTCAGCTAGAAAGAGACTTTATACACTTTAAAGAGACGTCTCAAAGAAATTCTGGTGACAAACATGCAAATGACCAAGTAGCTGAAGAGATAACCAGACTGAAGTGTGAACAGGCCTCAGCCCTGCAGAAAATAAGAGGCAAATTACAAGAACTGCAGCAGGAAAATACACAACTAAGACACGAGATAGAAAAACTGAAATCCCAGCGGTATCCCCTAATCCAGGAGAGGAACCCAGGGACAGAAGGGTGTGAGAACCAAATGACAGCAAGCAGCCATGACACTACCTGCCAAATAGAAATAACAGAAAATGAGAGCAAAGCAAAGAACAGCAGAGTGATAAAAGCGGGGCCAGAGCTGACAACCCCAAGTACACAACCACAACGGCCCCCAACAACAGAGGCGACCATTACCAGAACCCCAACACAGCAGCTTCCTATAAGAAGCGAGAGCAGCAGGCCGGACACGAACATGAGACGATATGGGAGCATTAAACCACCGTGTCCGGACACTGTTCTCATTATAGACTCTAATGGAAAATACCTGAACACAAAGCGACTTTTCCCAGGGAAAAGAGTCAGTAAAATCCTCTGCTCTACTATGGAACAAGCAACAGCCGTCATCAACAATCCATATTTCACCAAACCAAATCACATTATCATACATACAGGCACAAATAACCTCCAGGACCAGCACCAGCAGATAGCAGGACAACTGAGCCAGCTAGCAGGGACCGCACAACAGAAATTCCCCGGCTGTAAAATCATCCTGTCATCTCTGCTCCCAAGAAAGGACATCCCTGAAGAAATCATCCAGAACATAAACACGGAGCTGGCAGCTAAAATCAGCACCATGGCAGACATCACCCTGGCACAACACCCATCTATAAACCATCAATACCTATATGACAATAAACACCTCAATAACCAAGGAGTTAGCCTTCTAGCCAAAGAATTCAAAGACATAGTGCTCAACAGAGACCCCCGGCCCAGACCCCACACAAGACAAAAACCTATGGAACAGTCACCAACAACAAATAGACCTGAAAAAAACTCATACCCTCCTCAACAAACTGGAAATGGGGACTCTTACCCAAAATATGGCCATCACAGGCACAAACCATGGAGGAATCCACCTGCCTCACATAGAGTAATGCAGAGCAAAGACATTGAGGAGATAAAGACCCTGCTCAGCACTCTGTGCAGAACACTGACTGGACCAAACTGCTAGAACATGGCCATCAGTCAAGAATCCAGCTTGTCCTACACAGGGCAGCTCATTACAAGGTATACTAACAAACAATGACATCTCTTATTGTCAGCAGCTGGAACATTCAGGGCCTGAACGCTTCAGCCTTTGGATGTAAAACGCACGATCCAGACTTTACCCAAAGACTAAAAAACATCGACATACAGATCCTCCTAGAAACGTGGACTAAGACAGAGGATAAATCCATGGTGCCCACCGGATACAGAGAGATCTCTGTCCCTGCCCTGAAGAACAAAGGCATCAAGCTGGGCCGGAGCTCAGGAGGAATATTAGTCTGGTACAAAGAGGAGCTCCATGAACAGATCAGACCAGTGAAGAGAGCCACATCTGGGTAAGAATAGGCCGCTCCATCCTCACCTCTCGGAATGACATCTACCTCTGTGCAGCATACATAGCTCCACCAGAGTCTCCATACTTTAATCCTGACAGCTTTGAGATCCTACAGAGAGAAGCTGCCCATTTCCAGGCCCTGGGCAATGTTCTCATCTTTAGAGACCTCAATGCAAGAACAGGGAGGGAGAGAGACTACCTGACAACTGACGGAAATGTCTATATATCCGGAGCAGACACGGACTGTGACAGCTCAGTGTACACCGAGAGGAACAGCTATGACAGCACAGTCAATAAAAGTGGCAGAAAATTGCTGAACTTATGTCAAAGCCTCGGACTTCATATTCTGAATGGCCGCACCAAGGAGACTCTCTCGGTAGACATACCCTAAACTCCCATGTAGGCAACAGTGTGGTAGACTATGCCATCACAGATATGGACCCCAAAAATGTGGGTGGCTTCACAGCCACCCCACAGACACACCTGTCAGACCACAACCAACTGCTCCTATACATTAAAACCACAAGTAAACCACCCGCACAAACATCACAGCAGACCGGCCTCTTCAGCCTACCTACATCTTTTAAATGGTCCAACATGTCAGCCTCAAAGTATATGGAGACCATAAACAGCGCAGAGATCCAGGAGATGCTCCATAACTTCCATAGTAAACTATATGAGCTGAACCCAGAAGGAGTTAATCTCGCGGTAAGGGACTTTAATAATATACTATACACAATGGCGGAAATGTCTGACCTCAAAAGATGCAACAAAAGGCCAAGAAAGCAACAACCCAATAGTTGGTTTGACCGGGAGTGTAAAGATATAAGGAAGGCGCTAAGAATAGCTTCAAATAGGAAACACCAAGATCCGAATAACCCCAGTCTGAGGGAAGCCTACAACAACATACAAAGGCAATACAAAACCATCCTCAGAAAGAAAAATCAAGGCCACATCTCATCCAAGCTCCCCCAACTCCAAGACGCTCTCCAGCACTCCTTTACTCCTTTTGGGCGCTATGGAAACACATGGACAAAACCAGTAAGAACGCCAACCTCCAAATCCAAAATGGCAACAACTGGCTCCAATACTTCAAGGGTCTCTATAAAGACATCTCAAGGGAGGACCAAAGCCCAGAACAAAAAGAAATTGTGAAAAAGCTGAAGGACATGGAGGACAAAATCAAAGATTTCCTCTAGACACACCGATCACACTGCAGGAGATAACAGAGAGGATCTCAGTGATAAAGAATAAAAAAGCCAGTGGCCCAGATGGGATCCTTCCAGAAATGATCAAATACAGCCCGCCAGGTATCCAGGCCGAATTGGTAAAATTTTACAAGGTTGTGCTGAGTGCCAGCTACTTCCAGGACATCATCACCCCCATACACAAGAGTGGAGACAGGTACGACCCCGCCAACTACAGAGGGATATGCGTCAGCAGCAACCTGGGGAAACTCCTCAGTAGTATCCTAAATAGGAGGATAATCAGCTTCCTCACCCAGCACAATGTCCTCAGCAGAAGCCAAGCAGGCTTCATGCCAAACCACTGCACCACGGACCACATCTACTCCCTGCAGAGCCTCATCAAGAGCCATGTCCACAATACAAAGCATGGAAAGATCTATGCCTGCTTTGTGGACTTTAAGAAGGCCTTCGACTGGAATGGCACCCGGGCCTATTCCTGAAACTTCTCGAAAGTGGAATAGGAGGAAAAACATATGATGTCATCAGAAGTTCCTACACTGAGAATAGATGCAGTGTGAAGGTGAATGGGAGGAGAACGGCTTATTTCCGGCAGAGCCGAGGAGTCAGACAGGGCTGCAGCCTCAGTCCAACTCTCTTTAACATCTATATTAATGAGCTGGCGGCGGTTCTGGAGTCCTCCTCAGCACCCGGTCTTAGCCTCCATGACACCGAGGTGAAATTTCTCCTCTATGCAAATGACCTTCTGCTACTATCAGCAACTGAGAAAGGTTTCCAAGATAACCTGAAAATCCTGTAGAAGTTTAGTAACATGTGGGCACTGCCCATCAATCCAAAGAAAATCAGCATCATGGTGTTCCAGAAAAGAAGCCGGAAACCAGCCGGGCATCCTCCCTTCCTGCTAAACAACCGTCCACTCTCAGACACTGACAACTACACCTACCTGGGCCTAGAAATCAGCCAATCAGGGAGCTTTAAGAAAGCCATGGAAACACTGAAAGACAAGGCAAGTAAATCCTTCTATGCCATCAGAAGGCCAGTGACCATCTGGCTTAAAATCCTTGACACCATCATCACATACCCACATACCCAGACTGGGCAAAGTGGGACTCTGGGCCTACAGAACTTTTCCACTTAGAACTCTGCAAACACTTTCTCCAGGTCCACAGGAGCACCTCAAACAGCGCCTGTTGGGCAGAACTGGGCAGATTCCCACTCTACTTTGCTGTCCAGAAGAGGGCGCTATCATTCAGAGCCCATCTGCATAGCAGCAGTCCCAGCTCCTACCATCACAAAGCCTTGCTACACCAAGAAGCCCCAGAAAGACAAAGCACCCGGCAACAAGTCACCCAAACCCAACCTGCCCAAGCCAGCAACCAATACAGCTTAGCAAAGGGGGAAATCCACAAGATGATAAACAAGGGCAAAGAGGAGTATATCAGCGTCTGGAGGAACGATATACAAACTTCACAGAAGCTGACAGTATACCAGAGCCTGCAGAGGGAGTACAAACTGGCCCCATATCTGGAGAAACTCCCCAATCCAAGAGACCGACAGATCCTGAGCCGCTATAGACTGAGTGCCCATGGCCTGCTCATTGAATCTGGGCATCACCGACAGAGGTACAGGCCCAGGGAGAGCAGAGTGTGCCAGCAGTGCGACCAGGAGGTCGTGGAGGATGAGGCTCAATTTCTGCTGCGGGGCCCCAAATACTCAGCAGTGAGGGACTCTCACTTCAGGACACTGTCCGATCTCTGCCCAGACTTCCCCTCCAAGGAGGAGGAAGAGAGACTCTCCATACTGCTGGGGGAAGAGGAGAACACGGTGGCCGTAGCAGCACAATATGTTACTGCCTGCCATAGACTGAGAGGAGCCTGATATACCATGGACTCCTATATCCCCACCCTAGATGTGTCCCCCAACCCTACCCAATTATTTTCCACTTGCTTTGGCAATGATAAAATGTAATTAGTCCTGCAAATAAAGCTGATTTGATTTGATTTGATACATAGACAGAGATAGATAGAAAGATAGATAGATAGAGATAGTGTTGCAGTAATTTCCTTACCCCGTGCTCCCAAGCACGTGTATCAGCTCTTTTGTGTAAGGAAAGGCCGCACTATTCCAGTAATCAGTCAGACACGTTGCTATATAGAGGACCAGGTGAGAACTGCTCTCCTCTGACCCTTTCTTTATTTACATAGCCAAAGGGATAACAAATAGGAAGTGGGCGGGCCCAACACCTGACCACTCCCTTCAGGTACAGTACAGTCATACAGGAAGTGATGACACACACACACAGAAAGAATACCACAACATGTCTCTTAGTCACCACTAGGGGGGAATCTTGTTCAGCATCGATCAGATCAAATGCCAAGAAAGATTGACCAGGATTCTCATGTGGGCCTACTTATAGGAATTGAATCATCAGTGGATCAGACACATTGGAAATAACGATTGCACGTTCCTTTCGTATATCGTTCTCTTAACAAATGCATACACGCCAAGCCAATAAATCCGTTCTTTGGGCGGGTGGCCCCAGCCGGCATCTATCCATTCTCCAAGAAAACACTCCTTGCTGCGTCTGTATATCCGCAGCAAGATATCCACTTCCAGTGGTTTACACACTGAGAGACATGATGACAATATTAGAAAACACATCATAATAAAATTTCCACAACAATAGATAGACAGAGATAGATAGAAACAGATATATACATAGACAGAGATACATAGGCAGAGATAGATAGATAGATAGATAGATAGATAGATAGATAGATAGATAGATAGATAGACAGAGATACATAGAAAGAGATAGATAGATAGATAGATAGATAGATAGATAGATAGATAGATAGATAGACAGAGATACATAGAAAGAGATAGATAGATAGATAGATAGATAGATAGATAGATAGATAGACAGAGATACATAGAAAGAGATATATACATAGACAGAGATAGATAGATAGATAGATAGATAGATAGATAGATAGATAGACAGAGATACATAGGCAGAGATACATAGGTAGAGATACATAGGCAGATATACATAGGCAGAGATACATAGGTAGAGACACATAGGCAGAGATACATAGGTAGAGACACATAGGCAGAGATACATAGGTAGAGACACATAGGCAGAGATACATAGACAGAGATAGATATTCAGAGATAGATAGAAAGATAGATAGACAGAGATGGATAGATAGATAGATAGATAGATAGATAGATAGATAGATAGACAGAGATAGATAGATAGATAGATAGATAGATAGATAGATAGCAGAGATACATAGGCAGAGATACATAGGTAGAGACACATAGGCAGATATACATAGGCAGAGATACATAGGTAGAGACACATAGGCAGGGATAGATAGGTAGAGATAGATAGATAGATAGATAGATAGATAGATAGATAGATAGGCAGAGATACATAGGCAGAGATACATAGGCAGAGATACATAGACAGAGATACATAGGCAGAGATACCTAGACAGAGATACAAAGGCAGACATACATAGACAGACATACATAGGCATAGATACATAAACGGAGATAGATAGATAGATAGATAGATAGATAGAGATACATAGACAGAGATATATAGACAGAGATGCCTATACAGAGATACATAGGCATAGATACATAGGCAGAGGTACATAGGCAGAGATAGATAGATAGATAGATAGATAGATAGATAGATAGATAGATAGATAGGCAGAGATACATAGGCAGAGATACATAGGCATAGTTACATAGGCAGAGATAGATAGATAGATAGATAGATAGATAGATAGAGATACATAGACAGAGATATATAGACAGAGATACATAGGCAGAGATATCTCTGTCTATTTATATCTGCCTAGGTATATCTGCCTATGTATCTTTACCTATGTATCTCTGCCTATGTATCTCTGTCTATCTATCTATCTATCTATCTATCTATCTCTGTCTATCTATCTCGGTCTATCTGTCTCTGTCTATGTATCTATGTCTATGTATCTATGTCTATGTATCTGTCTATGTATCTGTCTATGTATCTGTCTATGTATCTATATCTATGTATCTCTGTCTATGTATCTCTGTCTGTCTGTCTGTCTATCTATCTATCTATCTATCTATCTCTGCCTATGTATCTCTGTCTATGTATATATCTGTTTCTATCTATCTATCTCTGTCTATCTATCCCTGTCTATCTATCTCTGTCTATCTATCTCTGTCTATCTATCTCTGTCTGTCTATCTATCTATCTATCTATCTATCTATCTATCTATCTATCTATCTATCTATCTATCTATGTCTATCTTTCTTTGTCTATATATCACATCTCTTTCTATATGTATCTTTATCATAATATATATCTCCATCACTTTATGTATATCTTTATATATATATTTAAAATCTGTATATATTTTTGTGTATCTCTATATCTGTTTCTATGTATAAATATCCCTGTCCATGAATATATATATATATATATATATATATATATATATGTATATATATATATATATATATATATATATATATATATAAAATAGATATATATAGATATTTATATATGTGTGATATATAAGTATCTGTATCTTTATTAAGTAGGTGCTTATTATTTATATTCGTTGGTGGTATAATGTTTATAATTATCCTTTTTTGAAAATTATTTAACCCAATTTTTTTGGTGGTTTTTGTGGCAGAATTCTTATTAGCTAAATAATAACCTGATTTAAGCATCCAGCAACGTCACCGAACTCTCCGCCTCCTTAGCAGCGATGCCGGCGTCTTCCCTTCCGGGTGTAGATGTGACGTCATCGGCGCAGGCGCTCTGAGGAAGGAGCGGCCGAGCGAGCGTCCTTCTCTCAGTGCGCCTGCGCCGACTGAAGACCGGTACGGATTTTAGTAAGCCCAAAAATTAAAAAGGACTTTTGAGATTAGAGACACTCAAAGTGATAAAAAAGGGTCACAGAACCTGTCATGGATAAGTAGCATGTTTGCTGTTAAGAAACCAGGCAAGCTGTGAATATGCATTGATCCCAAAGACTTAAATAAAGCACTAAAACGCTCACATTATCCAATGCCCAATATAGAGGAAATCCTGCCAAGTTTAACAAATGCAAAAGTATTTTCTGTTTTAGATGCTAAGGATGGCTTCTGGCAAGTAAAATTGGACACTAAAAGCAGTTATCTCACCACATTCTGGACTCCCTTTGGCGTTTCTGATGGCTACGCATGCCTTTTGGGATTGCTACTGGGCCAGAAGAATATCAATGTAGACAACATGAAGCAGTAGAAGGACTGCCCGATGTGGAAGTTATTGCAGACCATATATTGGTGTATGGCTGTGGGGACATTACAAAGGATGCCACAAAGGATCATGACAAGAATTTGATTGGACTCTTAGAGAGAGCATGAAAGCTGAACCTAAAATTCAATAAAAATAAGCTGAGATTGAGGCTTTCTTCGGTACCATACATGGGACATTTACTCACAGCAAAAGGCCTGCGTCCTGATCCAGAAAAAGTCAGTGCAAGTTTTAGAAGTACCAAAGCCTAGAGATGTCGCGAACATAAAATTTTCTGTTCGAACCCGAACTTACAACGAACCCGAACTTACTCAAATGTTCGCGAACAGGCGAACCGCAATAGACCTCTATTGGCAGGCGAATATTAAAACCCACAGTGACTCATTCTAGCTAACCTATTTTATGACATCTAAATCTACCTTAACATTTTATTTTCTAACCTACTTTTAAATACTAATTTAGTTATTTAACATATTTTAATTACTTGTAAAATAAAAAAAATCACTCTACACCATGTCAAAAGCCAGGTATGTGCAGGCTGACTATCTATCCATAAGACAGGGTGTCAGCATACCTTACAATGACAGGTTTGAGCAATTTAGACAAACAAACATAAGTTCTCAATCCAAAAGGAGAGAAATTGGTCAGCATTGGTTGGCTATCTTGAGGGGCCTGGACCCTAGACCATTATCATTAGGGCGACAAAAATTGTAATTTTATATGCCAGCCTAACTCCTCTCTCACTGCCTAAGAGAGCTGCATAAACATTTCCCAACATTTAAATCTCATTTGCATACACATGACCAAGAAATGCTAATGAGCAATATAGCAGTATCTGCCTTGTTTGTAAACTGAAACACGATTTGCATAGCTTTCCCATAGTCCCATGTTATGCAAATGAGTTTATATGACAAAACAGAATAGAAAGATTATAAAGTTAGTCTTTAAAAATTGCAAAATCAAAAAACTGTGCAGCCTTCCTAATCATTGAGATGAGAGCTAGGTGGCATAAAAAAAAAAAAAAAAAAAAAATGTTGTCACCCTAATGATAATCATCTATGTGCACAGGTCCCCCTAGATACCTAACACTAAACAGACAATTTCCCTTCTGGGAAATTTCCCTTCTGGGAAAACTGGTTAATACCCAGGCTGCCTTGCTAAGGTATGCTGATGATCTGTCTGTCTGATGGATTGTTGGTCCTGCATATACCTGGTGCTTGGCGGCCATAGGGGAGAACTGTTCTGTGTTGTCCATTGAATGTTTTATGTAATAATACAAATAATAATAAGATTTTATGATAGGCAGGCCAGGGTAAATGTCTGTAAGTCTGTCTTTGTCTGTTTTAAAAATACAAAGATTAGTTTTTTAGTCAGCTACCTTACTGTATGTTAAAACTCATTTGCATACACATGGCCAAGAAATGCTAATGAGCAATATAGCAGTATCTGCCTTGTTTGTAAACTGAAACACAATTTGCATAGCTGTCCCATGTTATGCAAATGAGTTTATATGACAAAACAGAATAGAAAGATTATAAAATTAGTCTTTAAACAATTGCAAAATAAAAAAAAACTATGCAGCCTTCCTAATTATTGAGATGAGAGCTAGGTGGCATATTAAAAAAAATAAAAAATGTTGTCACCCTAATGATGATCATCTATGCGCACAGGTCCGCCTAGATACCTAACCCTAAATAGACAATTTTCCTTTTGGAAAAACTGGTTAATACCCAGGCTGCCTTGCTAAGGTATGCTGATGACCTGTCTGTCTGATGGATTGTTGGCCCTGCATATACCTGGTGCTTGGTGGCCATAGGAGAGAACTGTTCTGTATTGGTAATTGGATGTTTTATGTAATAATACAAACAACAATAATAACTAGAAAGTGCTGTTTCTGAAGAAACCACAGGATGTTGGCTTGGAATATGATTGGCTGTTTGTGGCTCCACCTACTTTCTTGAATTTTAATGCCAGTCCTCAAGTGACCAATTGTGCCAAGTTTGAAGACTGTGCCAATAACAGGCTACGAGCTGCGGCAGTTTTACATTTTCCCATTTAAACCAATTGCTAAAATTTGATTGGCTGATATAGACTCCGCCCACTTTTAACAATTTTGACCCCAATGACCCACGGTGCCAAGTTTGGGTATTCTCATTTAAATACTGTGAGAATGGTAGCTTTTTAAAGTTTTCCCATTGAAGTCAATAGGGAAAATCTGATTGGTTGTAGTTTGCCCTGCCCACTTTTTCCAATTTTGAATTGGACATAACCTACCACCTGATTTCTGAAATTCGAAGCCCCTGACATAAAAATTTGAGAATTGCAGCATTTTTGGAAGTTAAAATTTTTCAAATTTTCACATTTTTCACACTCAAAGAAATCTGATTGGTTGATTTTGGCCCCGCCCACTTTTCAGAATTCTAATCCCAGTCCTCCAATGACCAACTGTGCCAAGTTTGAAGACTGTGCCAATAACCGTCTACGAGCAGCGGCAGTTTAAAATTTTCCCATTTAAACCAATTGCTGAAATTTGATTGGCCGATTTAGACTCCGCCCACTTATAAAATTTTTGACCCCAGTCACCCAATGACCCACGGTGCCAAGTTTGGGTATTCTCATTTAAATACTGTGAGAATGGTAGCTTTTTAAAGTTTTCCCATTGAAGTCAATAGGGAAAATCTGATTGGTTGTTTGTAGCTCCGCCCACTTTTTCTAATTTTGAATTTGATGTAACTTGCCACCTGATTTCTGCAATTTGAAGCCCCTGACATCAAAAATTTGAGAATTGCAGCATTTTTGGAAGTTAAAATTTTTCAAATTTTCACATTTTTCACACTCAAAGAAATCTGATTGGTTGATTTTGGCCCCGCCCACTTTTCAGAATTCTAATCCCAGTCCTCCAATGACCAACTGTGCCAAGTTTGAAGACTGTGCCAATAACCGTCTACGAGCAGCGGCAGTTTAAAATTTTCCCATTTAAACCAATTGCTGAAATTTGATTGGCCGATTTAGACTCCGCCCACTTATAAAATTTTTGACCACAGTCACCCAATGACCCACGGTGCCAAGTTTGGGTATTCTCGTTTAAATGCTGTGAGAATGGTAGCTTTTTAAAGTTTCCCTATTGAAGTCAATAGGGAAAATCTGATTGGTTGTAGCTCCGCCCACTTTTTAATGTCCCCAAAATGTGACATAAATTTTCAGGTTGACCCCATGACTAAGTGACCCAAGTTTGGTGAGTTTCACTCCGAAGCTGTATGAGTGACAAACGTTTGCATTTTTCCAATAAAACTCTATGGGAAAAAAAGAGGTTTTTGTGGGCCCGTCCCAGGGGCCCGGAGGGTGGGATCGGTTAAAAAGCACAAGCAACCTATTCGGGTATGTGCCGAACAAGTGTGCAAAGTTTGGTAATCCTAAAACTGTGGGAGGAGTAGCGTATAGAAATTTGCTAAATTTTCATTGGCCGTTGGTAGCTCCGCCCACTTTGGGGTGTCCCCTCAAATTTACCCATTTATTCGGGTTGACACCAACAATATGTGATCCAAGTTTGGGGAGCGTAGCTTCAAAATTGTGCGAGTGGGAGCGATTTGAAAATTTTCCCTGTCAAAGTAAAAGGAAAAAGTGGGTGTTCGGGGCCCGTCCCAGGGGCCCCGAGGTTGGGATCGCTAATAAAGCACAAGCAACGTACTTCGCTATAGGCCGAAAAAGTGTGGAAAGTTTGAGGTCTGTAGCACAAAAACGTTTTATAGACATTATGCAAAGACAGTGTTTGATGATAATAGCATAATTTTTCTGAGATCAAGGATCCTAATACAGGACTATATATATTTATATAGATATATTTCTATAGGGTAAAACAGCCTGTCCCTTTAAGGTGTAATACTCAATCAAACATACAGTAAGGTAGCTGACTAAAGAAACTAATCTTTGTATTTTATGAAACAGACAAAGACAGACTTACAGACATTTACCCTAGCCTGCCTATCATAAAATCTTATTATTATTATTTGTATTATGACATAAAACATTCAATGGACAACACAGAACAGTTCTCCCCTATGGCCGCCGAGCACCAGGTATATGCAGGACCAACAATCCATCAGACAGACAGATCATCAGCATACCTTAGCAAGGCAGCCTGGGTATTAACCAGTTTTCCCAGAAGGGAAATTTCCCAGAAGGGAAATTGTCTGTTTAGTGTTTGGTATCTAGGGGACCTGTGCACATAGATGATTATCATTAGGGTGACAACATTTTAAATTTTTTTTTTTTTTTATGCCACCTAGCTCTCATCTCAATGATTAGGAAGGCTGCACAGTTTTTTTTGATTTTGCAATTTTTTAAAGACTAACTTTATAATCTTTCTATTCTGTTTTGTCATATAAACTCATTTGCATAACATGGGACTATGGGAAAGCTATGCAAATCGTGTTTCAGTTTACAAACAAGGCAGATACTGCTATATTGCTCATTAGCATTTCTTGGTCATGTGTATGCAAATGAGATTTAAATGTTGGGAAATGTTTATGCAGCTCTCTTAGGCAGTGAGAGAGGAGTTAGGCTGGCATATAAAATTACAATTTTTGTCGCCCTAATGATAATGGTCTAGGGTCCAGGCCCCTCTAGATAGCCAACCAATGCTAGGCAATTTCTCTCCTTTTGGATTGAGAACTTATGTTTGAAAGCTCATGATTGTCATTGTAAGGTATGCTGACACCCTGTCTTATGGATAGATAGTCAGCCTGCACATACCTGGCTTTTGGCATGAATTGAGTGGTTTAAGTTAAATGTGATAGAAAATGATTATTAATGATATATCATTTTCAGAAAGGATTTTTTTTTGGTTTGACGGTTGGGGTGGACAGAGAACATTAGGCAGGGCGAATCGAACATGGCAGAGCGTTCGCTTAAGCGAACGCGAAAACAGTTCGGGACATCTCTACCAAAGCCTGACAATGTACAAGCAGTTCAGAGACTGCTAGGGTTTGTAGACTACCTTTCAAAATTCTTACCATATCTTTCAGATGTATTTGAACCACTACGCAGACTGACAGACAAAGACAGCTTGTGGGCCTGGCAATCCAGCCATGATGGAGCCCTCGGCAAATAAAAGATCTTGTTACTAAACATCCAATTTTGAGATACTGCAATGTCAATGAAGAAGTAACAGTACAATGTGATGCCAGTGAAAAAGGTCTTGGAGCAACACTTTTAGAGGAGGCCAGCCAGTGATGTTTGCATCACATACACTGTCTTTAAAGGAACAAAGATATGCCCAGATTGAAAAGGAATGTCTTGCCATTGTCTATGCATGCCAGAAGTTTAATCAGTACTTACATGGAAAAAATATTATTAACATTAATTTGAGACTGATCATAAGTCACTAGAGAGCATTTAAAAAAAAAAGCTCTCCTAGTAGCACCAAAACATCTACAGCGCATGATGCTACAGTTGCAAAAATACAACCTGAATGTGGTTTACAAAAAGGATCAGAAATGTATATTGCAGACTTCTTATCAAGAGCAGCATTACCTCACAAAACAATGGACAAGGACACCCCAGATTATGAGATTTTCCTGATGCAATCAGAGGATGCCTTTTCTAAGGACCTGGAAGAGATAAATTTTGCTGAATATCTAAGAGTGCCGGATTTGCGCCTACAGCAAATTCAGAAGTTCACAGTGACCAGAAAGAAAAAATACCGATTTGTATCAGGGACTACTGGGGCTGTAGAGATGAGATAAGCATACAAAATGGAATTCTGTACAAAGGACACAGATTCATCAAAATATGCGCCCAGAAATGATAGCGAGGACTCATTCTAGCCACTTAGGAATAAAAGCATGCCTTCGCAAGGCCAAGCATGTCATCTTCTGGCCACACATGAGCCCAGAGATTATAGAGGCAATAAAGAACTATAATACTTGCAATGAGTATATACGTAAACAAAGAAAAGAACCACTAATAAATCACAAATTGCCCTCTCTACCCTGAAGCAAACTAGGCATGGACTTATTTTCCTTAACAGGACAAGATTACTTAATAATTGTTGATTATTATTTAGATTTCTGGGAAATTGATTTACTTTCTGATTCCACCTCTAAAGCAATTATAGATTGTTGCAAAGCTTGCACCATCAGCATCACACCCACTTCCCTATCCCTTTGTGCTCGCCTTCTTCATATTAATGGTTTTGTCTGTAGATGTGGCACAGATTGTTTTACTGTCTTCTAAATACAGTTTTCTGATGCAGGACAATATTGGTTACAGAACACCACAGATTTTGGGCACTACACTAGGCCCAGATTAGGCTACTTTCACACTGGCGTTAGGTGCACAGACGGATCCGCACCTATAATGCAAACGTTTGTATCCGTTAAGAACGGAACCGTTTGCATTAGCTTTAAAAAAAACTGTCAAAGTAAAAAAAAATCTGTTTTGAATTACATTGAAAGTCAATGGGGAACGGATCTGTTTTCAAATGCACCATATTGTGTCATTGAAAACGGATCCGTCCCTATTGACTTACATTGTAATTCAAAACGGATCCGTTCGGCTCCGCATCGTCAGACGGACACCAAAACGCTGCAAGCTGCGTTTTGGTGTCCGCCTTCAGAACGGAATGGAGACTGAACAGAGCCGAACTGATGCATTCTCAGCGGATCCTTATCCATTCACAATGCATTGGGGCTGAACTGATCCGTTTTGGACCGTTTGTGAGATCCCTGAAACGGATCTCACAAACGGAATCCAAAACGCCAGTGTGAAAGTAGCCTTAATGGAAGTTGTAATATACACAGTGTTTTCAGATTCAGTTCAGTATTGGATACAAAAAGCCACAGAAATTTGGACACTTTACTAGGCCCAGATTAATTATTATTATTATTCTCTGCTGGAATACTGTATATATGGTTGCGGCCTAAACGCACAAACAGATGTGCCCAAAACTAGTTAAATTTGCCCAAAATATAAATAATTCTCTCCTAGAGTAATGAATATAATGGTTGCGGATTGAATACACACACAGATGTGCCCCAAACTAGTTAAATTTGTCCCAAATACAAATAATTCTATGCTAGAATACTGTATATATAGTTGCGGCCTAAACGCACACACAGATGTGCCTAAAACTAGTTAAATTTATCCCAAGTAAAATGTATTCTCTGCTGAAATACTTTATATACGGTTGTGGCCTAAATGCAAACACAGATGTGCCAAAAACTAGTTAAATTTGCCCAAAATATAAATAATTTGATGGCCATAACTTGGTGGCAGCTTTGGAGCTCGGCAAACTGACACACATCCCATGCCTAGCCCACATCTTAAACTTAGTGGTTGAGTGACTTATAAAGACCTACCCCAATTTGGCAGAGCTACTAGTGAAGGAGCGCCATGTGTGCCATTTCCTAAAGTCGTCCACAGCTTCATTTGGTCTGTCAACGCTGCAGCAGCGATTGAGGCTTCCAGCTCACCGACTGTTGTGCGACGTGAGAACACGCTGGAACTCTAGTTCTACATATTGGCCAGGCTTTGTGAGCAGCAGAGGGCAGTTGTGAAACACGCGTTCAATATGGTCGTCGTCTTTCCAGTCAACTGCCACTATTCACAAGCGAGGAGTGGGCATTGATGTCAGACCTCTGTGAGGTTTTAAAAAACTTTGATGAATCCACACAGATGGTTAGTGGCGATAACGCTATAATCAGTGTAACCATCGCACTGCTGTGTCTACTCAAACGATCGCTGCTTACAATTAAGGAGGACGCTCTGAATGTGGCAGACGAGGAAATAGGGAGAACATTACACAGGGTGATAGCCAGACCACAAACAGTTCGTATTCTCAGCGCATTGGGCCGTGAGGAGGAGGAGGAGAAGACAGTTGCCTCTGCTACAGAGGGTAGTACCTATGGAACTTTAATTCCATCTGTTCAGCGTGGATGGGCAGAAGAGGAGGAGTATAAGTGGATGGAGAGTCATCCTGATGTTGACATCGATGTCTTGCCTGTTGTTACTCTGGCACACATGGCTGACTTCATGTTATAGGAAAAGAAGTTCCAGCTCACCCAGTCATATGCCGTGCACGGAGATGGCTCATAACCCTATGATTAAGAACCAGAAAGTTCGAAACATGTAGACCACTGGTGCGGTGGAAGAACGTGTTTTTGCTGTTTGGAGCTGTTTTTCTATGGATTGAAATAAAGTTGCGATAAAAAGACGCCTGCTGCTGGAGTTTATTTCAAATTTCTATGACTTCATGTTAGGCTGCCTTTCTGCATTACCAGAAGGTACTTGTTGAGAGATTGCTCCAAAATTTTCCATCTGACAACATGGCCGGCAGAGTCCGTACTTCCTTAGGCAACCGATGAGGGGAGACAAGGGGAACACACAGCAGTTCCTACAGAGTCAGGGCAACACTCTCCAAAGCATGGAACACTTTCATGACATCCCGCCAGAAACCTCACCCTGAAGCGTGGCCTAGTGCTACAAGGAGGGAAAAGTTTTTGAAGATGGTGAAGGTATACATCGCAGACCGTGTCAGCGTCCTAAATGATCCCTCAGTGCCTTACAACTACTGGGTGTCCAAGCTGGGCTTTATGAGTGTAGGAGTCCCACTACCTGTACAATTGTACCACAATGTGAACGGGGCCCTCCTTTATGTGATACAGGCTGTTTTGGAGTGCCTCTTGCTTGTAATTTTTGGCAGCAATTGCAATTTATATATAATTGAATATACAGGAAAGAATATAATGTTTCCTAACAATTTTTCCTGTGAAATATTATTATTATTTTTTTTTTTAGGGTGCGTAGTTGTGCGTATTTTTGGCAGTCTGCAAAAGTGGCGTGCAACATGGTTCCCAGCAGCAACCTGAGAGTCCAAGATGCATCCATACATCATCCCCGTGCTGTTCCCAATCGATTTTGGTGGTGTTTGTCATGTTCAGACCTTTTCCAATGGACCAGGCACTCTCCCCTCTTAAGAGCAGGGGTTGCCTGGTTGTCTCCCATTGATTTCCATTATACTCGGGTGCTCGGCCAAGCACACGAATATAGCAATGTGTTCGGGCCGAACACCTGAATACTTTGGTGCTCTATCATCACTAGTGTTTATCCCACAATACTGTATTATTGACAACCTAGGAAAGTTCATTGTTTCCTAAAGACAAAGCTTGAAATTACAGCGACCAGTGCACACAATTATTGTCCTCAGAAAATAAATATCCAGTCTCCAATGCTTTTATCTAGCAAAGAATTCTGATAATAGTTCAGAGCATAGCGCTCTGCAGTTAAATATTCACCAAGGTACAGTTTTAATTATGATTCAATTCCATGCAGATCCAATTAGAACACTTTGGGATGCTCGGGTGCTCTACAGAGCACCCGAGCACAATGGAAGTCAATGGGAGAACCCGAGCATTAAACCAGGTACCCCCTGCTCTGAAGAGGGGCAGGTGTCTGGTTCACAGGAAAAGGTCAGAAATTGATGGAAACACCACTGAAATTGGTTCGGGAACAGCATGGGGAGGATGCCTGAATGCAACGATTTTGTCTGAGTAGTACACCACTTTTACAGACTGACAATAATACACACAATACCAAAGATAAAATCAATTTTAAAGGGAAAATTGTTATTAAACATTCTTACCTGTATATTAACTTGTATATAAAGTGCAAGTGCTGCCAAAAAATAGAAGGAAGAGGCACTCTGATACAACCTGTATATCACATAAAGGAGGGCCTCATTCACATTGTGGTACAATTGTTCAGGTAGTAGGAATCCGACACTCATAAAGCCTATGCACTAAGTGAAAGGGCTGCCAAACATTACAATGAACTCCAATACACCCTTTATTACACATAAAGGAGGGCATCCTATACACCCTTGAAAAACTTATGATTGACGGCCTGCTGGTGACCCTCTAAAACATTATGGGTTAGGGCCTGCTGCTGAACTGACTATTTAAATCATTATGGTTGAGGGCCTGCTGCTGAGCTGACCATCTAAAACATTATGGGCGAGGGCCTGCTGCCGAGCTGAACCTCTAAAACAAATATGGCAAGTTCCTGCTGGAGACCCTCTAAAACATTAGGGGTGAGGGTCTGCTGCTGAGCTGACCCTTTAAAACATTAGGAGCGAGGGCAGCCTAATATGCATGTTGATATGATGGAGAAGGAGGACGAGAAAAGGAAGATTGAACCATATACCCTTTTTTGTGGTGGAAGGGGTGCATGGGAATACAGTGTATTCAATACACCATAAAAGACACATTTAGAGTGCCAGAGCTTTCCTCTGGTGGAGTAGAGAAGTCATGGGCAATCCACGACTTGTTCATTTTGGTAAGAGTCAACCTGTCAGCATTTTCAGTTGACAGGCGGATGCGCTTATCAGTTATTATGCCCCTGGCAGCACTAAGTACCCGCTCTGACAAAACGCTGGCGGCAGGGCGTAGAGCGCCATTTTGTGCCACCTGTCCAGCTTGGACACCCAATAGTTGTAAGGAACAGAGGGATTATTGAGGACACTAACGGTCTGCTTTATACTTCTTCACCATCTTCCAAAATTTTTCCCTCCTTGTGACACTAGGCCACGCATCAGGGTGAGGGTGCTGGTGGGGTGTCATGAAACTGTCCCAGGCATTAGAGAGTGTTGCCCTGACTCTGTTGGAACTGCTGTGTGTTCCCCTCATCTCCCCTCCTTGGTTGCCCAAGGAACTATGTACTACGTACTACGTATTTTTAAAGCAATTTTTCCACAATACCTTCTGGTATTGCACCATTTTGCTAGTCCTCTCAACCACAGGAATGAGAGATGAGAAGTTCCCTTTGTAGCGGGGGTGAACAACCAGTAATCGGTATTGGCCAAAATGTGTACAACGCAAGGGTAACGGGGAAGGCAGCATAACATAAAGTCAGCCATGTGTTACAGAGTCCCAACAGTCAAGACTTCACTGTCCTCATCAGGAGGATGACTCTTAATCTCTTCATCCTCTTCCTCCTCTTCTGCCCATCCATGCTGAACAGATGTAATAAACCTGCTATGGGTACTACCCACTGTAGCGGAGGCAACCGTCTCCTGCTCCTCCTCGTCATCATACAATTCGCGCTGAGAAGACGAACTGAGGGTGGTCTTGCTGTCTTCCCCCATTTCCCCCTCTTCCACATGCACAGAGTCCGCCTTCATTTTGAGCAGCGATTGTTTCAGTAGACACAGAAGTGGGATGGTTATGCTGATAATAGCGGCACCGCCGCTCACCATCTGTGTTTATTCCTTGCGTAAAACCTCACAGAGGTCAGACATCCATGCCCACTCATCACTTGTGAAGAGTGGAAGCTGACTGGAAAGGCGACTACCATGTTGCAGCTGGTATTCCACTCTTGCCCTCTGCTGCTCACAAAGCTTGGCCAACATGTGGAACGTGGAATTACAGTGCATGCTCACGTCTCACAACAGTCGGTGAGCTGTCAATTGCAAGCACTGCTGCAGCGTTGCCAGACCTGCGGCAGCTGTAGATGACTTTTGGAAATGGGCACACATGCAGCGCACCTTCATCAGTAGATCAGGCAAGTTGGGGTGGGGTTTGAGAAACTGCTGAACCACTAAGTTGAACACGTGGGCTAGGCATGGTATGTGTGTGAGCTTGCCGAGCTCCAAGCCACCACCAATTTATGGCCATTATCAGACAAAACCATGCCTAGTTGTAGGTTGAGTGGCGAGAGCCACAGCTCAGTCTGGTCTCTTATACCCTGCCACAGCTCTGCGGCTGTTTGCTGTTTGTCACATAAGCAAATGAGTTTCAGCACGGCCTGTTGCGGCTTCCCCACTACCGTACTACAGTGCTTCCAGCTACTGACTGATGACTGACTGGTGCTGCAAAATGAGAGTTCAGAGGTATAAGTGGTGGAGAAGGAGGAGGAGAAGGGGAGGTTGCAGCCACTAATTTAGGTGGTGGCGGAAATCCTGATGGAAGTCGGGCCCCCAATTCTTGGTGTCGGTAGCACCTGTGCCATCCCAGGGTACGACTCTCTCCCGGTCTCCAGAGTGTTCAACCAGTGTGCCATCAGGGAAATGTAGCGTCCCTGGCCACAAGCACTTGTCCATGTGTCAGTTGTTAAGTGGACCTTCCCAATAACTGCGTTGGTCAGGGCACGGGTGATGTTATGGGACACATGCTGGTGTAGGGCGGGGACAGCACACTGGGAAAAATAGTGGTGGCTGGAGAATGAGTAATGAGGGACGGCCACCGACATAAGGCTGTGGAAAGCCTCAGTGTCCACAACTCTTAATGGCAACATTTCCAGGGCCAGCAATTTGAAAAGGTGCACATTTAGTGATATGGCCTGTGGGTGGGTGGCTGGGTATTTGCGCTTTCGTTCAAAGGCCTGGGGTATGGACATCTGTACTCTGCGCTGGGACACAGAAGTGGATGTGCTAGCTGATGGTGCTTGCGAAGGTCCAGGTGCAGAGTGAGAGGCATCCAGGCCTGCGTCTTGGACAGGGTATTGGCTACCACGTAACACAGGGAAAGAGGAGGCAGGGGTGTTACCCGCAGATGCTGATTGTGGACCCAAGCATTTGGCCCACCTATTAGGGTGCTGCCATGGGGGTGTATCATGCTGTGGTGGTGAGGTTGCTAGTGTTCACGGTCCTACTCATTTTTGTACGGCACAGGTTGCATATGACAATTCTTTTATCGTCCGCACTTTCCTCAAAAAAGCGCCAGACTGCGGAACACCTACCCCTTGGCAAGAAAGATTTCCGCAAGAAACTGTTGCAGGCCTATTTGGTGTGGCCCACCTTCTCCCTTTTGACACCCCACTGCCTCTTCCAGCCTGTTGAGGTGGTGCAGATCCTCTGTACTGCTGTCCTCGCTCGGCTTGCCACCTTCCCAGGTTGGGTCAGTGATTTCATCGTCCACTACCTCCTCCTACACTTCCTCACTCTGGTCAGGTCATCCTCCTGACTTGTTGACCTAACAAGAACCTCACTTATTGACAATTGTGTCTCATCCTCATCATGAACCTCTTGAGACACTAATTGCGGTTGACTTATTGGCAACTGTGTCTCATTATCATCACCCACCTCATGAAACACTAATTGCGGTTCCCCACCGTCATCTTTTTCTGACTGTGGATGCTCAAGAGTTTGGGAATCAGTGCACAAGATCTCCTCATGTCCCTTTTCAAGCGGGTTTTGCTATAGGGCCAAATCAAGTAATGGCTATGAAAAGAGCTCCTCGGAATATCTGAGTGTGGAATCACTTGTTTGCCAGGACTCTGCATGGTTGGAGGAAGGAGGATCAGGGTAAGGATTCTGTTGACCAGACTCTTGGGTACAGAAACTGGACTTTGTGGAAGACAGGGTGGTGCTTAACCGACTGGAAGCATTATCTGCTGCAATCCAACCGACCACCTGGTCGCACTGGTCTGACTTTGAGAGTCTTGTCCTGCGCCACCCTGCAAACTGGGACATGAAGCTAGGTATTGTGGATAAGTGTGTTTCTTGTGCTCTGGCAGCAGACACAGTTTCACCGCGCCCAGGGTCACGCCTCTGCGTGCACCATTAGCAGCCCGGCCACTTCCATGTTCCTTACTGCTCGCCTTCATCATATTAAATGGTATATATGCTTGCAAGTATGTCACACGTACAGTAGCTCAGGTTTTGTAAGTGTATGCGCAAATTAATTACACTGAATGTAATCGATATTTAGGATGTGCAAATGTTATAGAGGAGAGGTAGTGCAGGTAATGTCACTGCTGTCATCAGCGACTAACGTTATACAGGAGATGTAGCGCAGGTAATGTCACTGCTCTCACCAGCAGCCAAACAATTGCACGCAATTTAGCGCATGTTGCGCTAATATATTTTGCAGCCATATAAAACAATAGTCCTTAAAAGGACTGTTGGGTCTCTAACGAAGTTTCAACACTCATAACTCCCTAAAAAAAAACATAATTCCTCTCCCTACACGATCTGTCCCTGCTGCTGCAGCTCGCCCTGACTAAGTCTGAGCCGAACCAGGTGTTCCGGCCAGCTAATCACTGTAAGGCCAGTAACCAACATGGCTACGGCATTACAGTGTGTGGCAGTATTTCCCCGCATGTTTATTGGCTGCGTTGTAGGAGGAGACTCGAGCATCGCGCTCGAGCACACGCAGTATTCGGCCGAACACCGAGATGTGCCGAGCATCGCAATGCTCAAGTCGAACACCAGAGCAGGGGGTGCCTGGTTGTCTCCCATTGACTTCCATTATACTCGGGTGATCGGCCGAGCACACGAATATCGCTATGTGTTCAGACCAAGTACCCAAACCATTTGGTGCTCGCTCATCACTACTAACAATACATAGCCAACAAGAAAGTTAGATAGACTAAGCTTGTTGATTACATCAAAAGCACAGCTTTAGAAGGATGCCTAAAGTATGATATGCTCCTCCACTTAGAAATATAAAGAAAATAAAAGAGCAAAATTGTGTTGGTGTGCCCTGAAACATCTGAAGGGAGTTAAACTTGTTTGGCTGCTATATAAAGGGTACTGTAGCTCACTTAGGAGAGGCCTGCAAGGAGAGCACATGTTGCTAGGACTACTGAGGACCAGTGAGCAAACCACATGCCGTGGGAACATCAGCCTAACAGCTATAGCCTGCGTGAGACAAACTATTTATGTTAGTAGTTAGCCCCAGATGGGATGCTTTTTGTTTTTGTGATTTGTTATTGAAATACAGGAACTCCTGGGTTCCACTAAAGAAAGCATGTGTTGATTTAAACATCATGAAACTGGATCCTAATAAAAGTGACGTGAACTTTATGCATCCGTGCCTCCGTCAGCGTCTGTAACCGTATGCTAACCCCCCCCCCCCCGCAGGCTTAATATATATATATATATATATATATATTATAGATATATAAGCATTGCACTATAGTATGTTGGTGTCAGTCATCCTGTATTACTTATGTTGGAATTTGTTGTTGTTAGAATTTGAAATGTGTGACTAATAGGTCTCTATTGTATTTTGTCATTTTTATGAGCTAACAAGTAAAATTCCTTACAGGCTGCCTAATAAAATTGAGGCTTGTCACTTTATTTAGATCCTACAGGATTTCAAATTCTACCCCAATGTTCGAAATAATAAATTCTCAGAAAAACACTGTTTCCTGTAATTACGAATACAGCAAGATTTGAAAAGAGCTGAGAATTCAGCTGAGCCCCTACTGTACAGTGAAATGCTTTTCTATGAATTATTAACAAGCCGGGCAATCGATAAGTGTCAGCTATTCCCAAACAAGGATGCATCATGCCTTTACTTTTTATAGCTCTTCGGATCACAGTGTGAGCTACATCCTTGCTCAAAACGTTAATCATACACTAGCAGAAAAGCCGTAACAGAATATTGGTTTAGTACACTCAAAACAACTGCAGAGCGCTATGCTCTGAACTATTATCAGAGATCTTTGCTAGATAAAAGCATTGGAGACTGGATATTTATTTTCTGAGGACAATGTAATTTCAAGCTTTGTCTATAGGAAACAATGAACTTTCCTGGGTTGTCAATAATACAGTATTGTGGGATACACACTAGTGATGATCGAGTTGATTTCAGGTGTTCGGCGCGAACACATTGCTATATTTGTGTGCTTGGCCGAGCACCCAAGTATAATTGAAGTCAATGGAAGACAACCAGGCACCCCTTGCTCTGAAGAGGGGAGGGTGCCTGGTCCATTGGAAAAGGTTAGAAAGTGACAAACACCACTGAAATGGATCGGGAACAGCATGGGGACGATGAATGGATGCATCTTGGACTCCCAGGTCGCTGCTGTGAACCATGTTGTCTTAGTTATGTGCCACTTTTACAGACTGACAAAATTACGCACAACTACCCCCCCCCCCCCCCCCCAAAAAAAAATAAAAAAAATCTATTTCACAGGAAAAATTGTTAGGAAACATTATTTCCTGTATATTCAATTGTATATGAAGTGCAAGTGCTGTAAAAAAATTCAAACAAGAGGCACTCCGAAACAGCCTGTATATCACATAAAGGAGGACCTCATTCACATTGTGGTACAATTGTTCAGGAAGTGGGACTCCTACACTCATAAAGCCTATGCACTAAGTGAAAGGGCTGCCAAAAAATACAAGGAAGCGGCAGTACAATACACCCTTTATTACACATAAAAGAGGGCATCATACACACCCTTGAAAAATTATAATTGGTGGCCTGCTGGTGACCCTCAAAAACATTTGGAGCAAGGGCCTGCTGGTGACCCTCTGAAACATTACGGGCGAGGGCCTGCTGGTGAGCTGATGCTCTAAAACATTATATGTTGCATGCTGTTCAAATGACGCTCTAAAACATTATATGCAAGTGCATGCTGTACAGCTGACCCTATAAAAAATATTTTGTTGAGGGCCTGCAGTTGTGCTGACCCTATAATATAAAAAAAATTTGAATGGAGGGAATATATACAATCTGGATGAAGAGGAGGAGAAAACAAGATTCAACCATATACACTTTTTTTTTTTTTTGTAGTGGAAAAGGTGCATCGGAATACAATATGGTAGATTGAGTACATTATAAATGATGGATTGAAATTGCCTTTATGTTGATTATCAGCTCAGCTCTCCTCTGGTGGAGTTGAGAAGTCAGGGACAATCCAGGCCTTGTTCATTTTTATCCGAGTCAACCTGTCAGCATTGCCAGTGGACAAGCTTACCTGTTACAATGCCATCAGCAACATTAAATACACGCTCAGACAAAACACTGGTGGCAGGGCAGGCCAGCACCTCCAAGGCAGAGTGCAAGTTCGTGCCACGTGTCCAGCTTGGACACCCAGTAGTTGTAAGTCATTGAGGGATCATTTAGGACGCTGACACGGTCTATGTATTCCTTCACCATCTTACAAAACTTTTCCCTCCTTGTAGCACTAGGCCACGTTTTAGGGTCAGGTTGCTTGCGGGGTGTCATAAAAGTGTCCCATGCCTTGGAGAGTGTTGCCCTACCTTTGTTGGAACTGCTGTGTGTTCCCCTTATCTCCCTTCCTCGGTTGCCTAAGGAAGTACGGACTCTGCCGGCTGCGTTGTCAAATGGAACATTTTGGAGCAATCTGTCAACAAGTACCTTCTGTATTGCACCGTTTTACTCGTCCTCTTCACCACAGGAATGAGAGATGAGAAGTTCTCTTTATAGCGGGGGTCGAGAAGGGTGAACACTGAATAATCCGTGTTATCTAAAATGCGTATAACATGAGGGTTGTGAGAAAGGCAGCCTAACATGAAGTCAGCCATGTGTGCCAGAGTACCATCAGGCAAGACGTCCATGTCAACATCAGGATGACTCTCCATCTCCTCTTCCTCTTCCTCTTCTACCCATCCACGCTGAACAGATGGAATAAAGTTCCATGGGTACTACCTTCTGTAGCAGAGGCAACTGTCTCCAGATCCTCCTCCTCTTCGTGGTCCAAACTTTGGGTGGTCTGGCTATCACCCTGTGTAATGTCCTCCCCCGTTTCCTTGTCTGCCACATTCAGAGCGTCCTCCTTAATTTTATGCAGCGATCGTTTGAGTAGACACAGCAGTGGGATGGTTACGCTGATAATAGCATTATCACCACTAACCATCTGTGTGGATTCATCAAAGTTTTTAAAAACCTCACATAGGTCTGACATCAATGCCCACTCCTCGCTTGTGAATAGTTGCAGTTGACTCGAAAGGCAACGACCATGTTGCAGCTGGCATTCCACAACTGCCCTCTGCTGCTCACAAAGCCTGGCCAACATGTAGAATGTAGAGTTCCACCGCATGCTCAGGTTGCACAACAGTCGTTAAGCCGGAATCCGCAATAGCTGCTGCAGCGTTGACAGACTGAAGCTGTGGACGATTTGCAGAAATGGGCACACACGCGGCGCACCTTCACTAGTAGCTCTTGCAAATTGGGGTAGGTTTTGATAAACCGCTAAACCCCTAAGTTTAAGACGTGGGCTAGGCAGGGATGTGTGTCAGGTTGCCGAGCTCCAAAGCTGCCTCCAAGTTACGGCCATTGTGAGACACAATCATGCCTGGTTGTAGGTTGAGTGGCGAGAGCCACAGCTCGGTTTAGTCCCTTATACCCTGCCACAGCTCTGCGCCGGTGTGCTGTTTGTCCCCTAAGCAGATCAGCTTCAGCATGGCCTGTTGACGCTTACCCACAGCAGTGCTACACTGATTCCAGCTAGCAACTGATGACTGACTGCTGCTGGAGGTGGAAGTGGAGGAGAAGGCGGTGGAGCAGGAGAAGTGGGGGTTGGAGCCAGTAACATAGCTGCTGGCGGGGACCCTGACGGACGTAGGACCTGCAATCCTGGGGGCGAGTAGCACCTGTGCTATCCCAGGGTCCGACTCACCCCCGGCCTCCACAACTTTCACCCAGTGTGCGGTCAGGGGAATGTAGCATCCCTGGCCACCAGCCCCTGTCCATGTGTCTGTGGTGAAGTGGACCATCTAAGTAAGTGCGTTGATCAGGGCACGGGTGATGTTCTGGGACACATGCTGGTGTAAGGCGGGCACGGCACACCGTGAAAAATAGTGGCGGCTGGGGACTGCGTCTCGAGGTTTGGCCGCCGACACCAGGCTGCGGAAGGCTTCAGTGTCCGCAAGCCTAAATGGCAAGATTTCAAGAGCCAGAAATTTTGAAAGTTGCACATTTAGTGTTATGACCTGTGGGTGGGTATTTGCACTTGCATTCAAATGCCTGTGTTATTGACATTTGGACACTGTGGAAGGGAAGTGGATGTTGTTGCTGACTGTTCATGCAAAGGTTCAGGGCGAGGGGCATCCAGGCTTGCGACTTCGACGGGGGATTGGCCAGCAGTGTGTAACACAGGGGAAGAAGTGGCAGTGGTTTTACCCGTAGACCTAGATTGTGGACCCAGGCATTTGGCCCACTTATTAGGGTGCTTGGATGCCATGTGGCAGATCATGCTGGTGGAGGTGAGATTGTTAGTGTTCACGCCCTGGCTCATTTTTGTATGGCACAGGTTGCAAACTACAACTCTTTTGTCGTCTGCACTTTCCTCAAAAAAGCGCCATTCTGCAGAACACCTACCCCTTGGCAAGGTAGATTTATGCATGGGAGTACTTGGTGTAACGGTTATGGGCCTATTTGGTGTGGGCCGACTTCTCCCTTTTGCAACCCCACTGCCTCTTCCAGACTGTTGCGGTGCTGCGGATCCCTCCCCCTCTGTACTGCTGTCATCACTCGGCTTTTCACCTTCCCATGTTGGGTCAGTGACCTCATCGTCCAACACCTCCTCTTCCACTTCCTCACTCTGCTCATCCTCCTGACTTGACCTAACCACAACCTCAGTGATTGACAACTGTGTCTCATCATCCACCTCGTGAACAAATGATTCCATCACACTATGGAGACTACATTAGGCCCAGATTATTTAAATTTGTGCTAAAGATGCAGTTTTCGCATGGAGTACTGTATATGTCACAGAAAACAACACACTATGGACACTAGATTAGACCCAGATTATTTAAATTTATGCTAAGGAAATAGTTTTCGGATGTAGTACTGTATATGTCATGGATGTGTATTAAACGCACACACTATAGATAATAAATGTGGCGCTGATTATTTGAATTTACGCAAAAAGACAGTCTGCGAAGGATGTACAGTATATGTCACTAATAGTTATAGGTATTATAGAAAAATATCTTGCTGCGGTCAAACACACAGACAGTAGTCCTTAAAAGGACTTTGGAGTCCTTGAAAAGCTTTTGGTAGTAAAAACAGCAAATTTCTCTCCCTATCTATCTGTCTCTTCCTCAGCATGGATGTCCCGGAGACTAATCAATTAAGCACTGGTAAAAATATATTGCTGCCCTCAAACACACACACACACACACAGTAGTCCTTAAAAGGACTTTTGGGTTTTTGAATGCTTTCTTAGAATAAGAACTGTGAATTTCGCTCCCTACACTGTCTTTCCCTTCCTACGCTCTGCTCTCCCTGACTATGACTGATCCGAGCACGTGTCATTGGTTGCTATATAGCACCTGATGATGCGTTCCGGCCAGCCAATCACTGTAATGCCAGTAGCTAGCATGGCTACGGCATTACAGTGAAGGGCATTACTTACCTGCACTTTTATTGGCTGCTTAGAAGGCGCCAAATGTGCGGGGAGGAGACTCGAGCATCATGCTTGAGCACATGTGGTATTTGGCCGAGTACCGCCATGTGCCGAGCATAGCAATGCTCGAGCAGAATTGGTATTTGGCCAAGCATGCTCGCGTAAGTCCTTCAGGAAATGCACATCTATAGTGGTGCCCACGCTTAACAGTTCATTTACCTTAATATGTCTAGCACAAAATGTAGTGCCTAATTCCAACAGAATATCCCAAATTTACAAATATCAAATGTGCCTGCAATGCAACTCTTCAGACAGCAGGATTCTGTTACTACCTAATACCTGAATATGGGGTAATAAAGTCAAAACCTTGTAAGGATATTACAACTGTTTAATCAAAATACCATTACATGTTACAATTGTACATACTACAATTCAGACACCATTCGTATTAATATATACCACACTTTATACATGACATTTAAAATAATACAGACATTTTTATTATTATTATTGTGCAATGATTACTATATACTTTGAACTGTGCCAGTATTCACTGCAATTCTATATTCCATATACTATTCCAATAGCAGTCTGGTTTAAAGTTGTTTGGGAGCAGCACCTATACAAGCAGACAAGAAGTGCGAGTTTGTGAGCATTCAAGTGTTTGATTTTAAGTGTGTGTTTGTATTATGGCTACTTTCACAGTTGTGTTTTTCCAGCAGGGTTTAGCATAAAAGCTTCCGTTACTGATAATACAACCATTTTCATCCATTATGAACGGATCCAGTTGTATTATCTTTAACATAGCCAAGACAGATCCATCATGAACTCCATTGAAATTCAATAAGGGACTGATCCGTTTTCTATTGTGTCAGAGTTAAACAGATCTGTCCCCATTGACTTGCATTGTGGGTAATGACGGATCCGTCTTGCTCCGCATCCCATGACGGAAAGAAAACCATAGCTTGCTACGGTTTGCTCTCCGTTATGAACGCAGCCAAACGGAATGGAATGCTTTTTGGTGCATTCCGTTGTTAGCATACAAGGTTTGTATTGTATAAGCAACAACCACTTTATGTCATTGCTGTATATTGTATGGTCACTAGATGGTAGTGTTGCATTTGTGTGAGTTTCTGTTTTGCTGTGTCTTTAAAATAAGAGTTCAGTGCTCGTGCAGTCAGGGCCAGCGCTACCGTTAGGCGAACTAGGCATTCGCCTAGGGCGCCGGCCTGCTGGGGGTGCCCTGGTGGGTTCCCCTTGTCTGGGGCTGCAGCGCTGGGTGAGCGGCTCTTGAGCCACCCCCAGCGCCATTACAGATGTCAGAGCAGGCACCTGCTTACCCTGATGGCAGGTGCCTGCTCTGCCAGTAAATTACCGTTGCAGAGGAGGCAGGCGGCAAGGGAGGCTGTTCTAGCAGCTCCCCACTCCTCCCTCGCGCGCCCTCTGTGATGCTGGGAGCCGGAATATGACGTCATTCCGGCCCCAGCATACTAAACGGCGCGCTGGAGGAGTGAGAAAACGCACCACACTGGACCCCAGGGAGGTGAGTGTCTGCCTGTGTGTGTCTGTCATTGAGTGAGTGTGTGTCAGTGAGTGTGTATGCCTGTCTGTCAGTGAGTATCTGAGTGATTGTATGTCTGTCAGTGTGTGTCGTTCAGTGAGTGTGCGTGTCTGTCAGTGTGTGCGTGTCTGTCAGTGTGTGCGTGTCTGTCAGTGCGTGCGTGTCTGTCAGTGCGTGCGTGTCTGTCAGTGCATGCGTGTCTGTCAGTGTGTGCGTGTCCGTCTGTCAGTGTGTGCGTGTCCGTCTGTCAGTGTGTGCGTGTCCGTCTGTCAGTGTGTGCGTGTCTGTCTGTCAGTGTGTGTGTGTCTGTCTGTCAGTGTGTGCGTGTCTGTCAGTGTGTGCGTGTCCGTCTGTCAGTGAGTGAGTGACATGGCGGGGGGGCGGCAAAATGGATCTTTGCCTAGGGTGGCAAAAATCCTTGCACCGACCCTGCATGCAGTTACTGAGCAGAGGTTAGTGAAACTACACAGACTGTCTGCCTGTCCAATGTTTAGCCTCAGAAAGTATTTCTAACATGTTATGGGTCCAGGACATGCTACAGAAGCCCAGGATATAATACAGATTACCCCTGGATATAACCATATACAGTGAGCTAAAGCAATTGAGTGCAGGAGACAGCAACAGAAAGACAAACAGCCGAAATGGCTGCCACCATCCCCTCAGAAAAGTTCTCCATTGCAAATCTGACAAATCAGAACTAGAAATCCTGGAAATTCAAGATGAAAATGCTGCTTATAAGAGAACGTGCACAGCCCACCGAGGAGTGGTTAGACAAAGATCAGAAAGCCCAGAGTACAATCTCCCTGTGCATAGACGATGATCAAATCATACATATATGTAACTGTCAGACTGCTAAAGTCGTGGGAAAGATTACAAAAAGTGCATAAAAGAGTCAATCTCAGCAATAAACTGTATTAGTCTATCAGACTAAGCTGCAGAAAGAAGAGGGCATGCAGGACTATAAAAGACAGACCTTAGAAATGGTGGAGAGACTGAGAGGTATTGGAGAAGATATAAAAGACTTCCATGTTGCAGCGCTATTATTAAGTGGTATTAAGATTAATCCATGTGATCAAATAATGATCTACACCAGCTGTATTAAAGAAAAATGACAAGGACACCTTTTCCCAAGCAGACCAGCAGCAAAGTTCAAAAACCTCTGGACTTAATTCATTCAGATCTTTGTGGCCCAATGAAAACTATAACTCCAGGAAAGAAAAAGTACTTCCTGACCTTCATTGATTACTCCAGATATACCACAGTGTTTCTACTTCACAATAAGGATGAAGTGCCAGAGAAATTAGAAGATTATCTCGCTCAAGTGAGTAATACATTTTGCAGGATGCCCAGAGTACTATGAACAGATAATGGCTCAGAATATACAAGTGGTAAAGCACAAGCCATTCTCAGGAAACATGGAATTATTTTCCAGACAGCTGTTCTATATAACTCAGAGCAAAATGGAGTTGCAGAAAGAATGAACCGCACACTATGTGAAAGTGGGAGGAGCATGCTATTTGATGCTGATATGCCAACTACATACTGGGGAGAAGCTAACATGACTGCATGTTATCTTCAAAATCATTTGCCAGGAAAAGCAACAACAAAAACTGTATATGGACTATGAAACAAAATTAAAACAGATTTAAGACACATCAGAAATTTTGGAAGTAAAGCCTATGTACGCATTCCAAAAGAAAACATACAAAATGGGATGCATGTGCAAAAGGAGTACCTTGTGGGTTACAGTGAATCTCAAAAAGGATACAGGATTTTATATCAAGACTAGTGTTGAGCGAACAGTTCGAGAATCGTTCGGGTTCGTACCGAATTTTGGGGTGTCCGTGACACGGACCCGAACCCGGACATTTTCAAAAAAGTTCGGGTTCGGGTCCGGTGTTCGTCGATTACTTCCCGCTTTCTGAAGGGCTGCACAGCAGCCAATCAGCTAGCGTTTTACTTCTTGCTCTAAGAGCCCATCACAGCCATGCCTACTAATGGCATGGCTGTGATTGGCCAAGTGCAGCATGTGACCCAGCCTCTATTTAAGCTGGAGTCACGTAGCGCCGCACGTCACACTGCTCTGACTAGTGTAGGGAGAGGATGCAGCTTCTGTGAGGGCGAGATAGGCAGGGATAAAGAAGTGATTGAATGATCTACCTTTCTACACCTGTGCATCAGAACAACTCAGCTGAGCTGTTCATTGAAAGTCACTATTTTGTTGAGACTGGCCAGAACGATTTTTACTGGCACTTGTAACTGGGCTGACCGGCGGTGGCCATTTTGGGACTTGTGGTGCGCCAGCACAAGCTGCCACAGAGTCTAAACCAAAGCTCCAAAGAAGTGAAAAATCTACACCTGTGAATCAGAACAACAGCGATTCAGCTGCTCAGTCAAAGTCTATTTTTTTTCTGGCTGGGCAGACCGTTTTCTGGCACATGTTACTGGGGTGATAGGCGGCGGCCATTTTGGGACTTGTGGTGCTACAGCAAAAGCTGCCACAACGTCCATTAATCTCATGTAATAGTCGATTTTTTCATAGATATACTACATCAGGGGTTTGGCTGTGCTTGTGTCACCCATACTAACTGCAAAGATATTTAATATATCAGTGGTGAAACTGAAAGTAACCCACTTGGATAGCAAATCCCATGAATGTGCTGTTCCAGCGAGGCTAGCCAGTGCCACTACAGCCAAGTCCAATACTGTTACCCAGAAATATTTTTTTTTTTTATGTGCCAGAAATATAAATTAGAAAAAGCTTTCACCGTAATAATAAAATTATTCTGGTGTTAGACCAGAAGAAGCACTCCTGTTGTAATTAATACTGTAAAAAGGCTTAGGCAATATTTCTCCCAGTGTGGGAAATTTATCTAGCAAAACTAGCATTTCAAAAATTCCGGTGTTCTGAAATACCAGCAGTCCTCTTGTAATTAATACCGCAAAAAGGCATTACATTGTCCAGTGTTGTAATTTTGGTGAAAAAAAGGCCAATTTAATCAATCTGGTGTTAGTTACACCAGAAACAGTAGGCCTCACGTTTTTACTCCTGTAAAAAGGAATTAATACCGCAAAAAGGCATTACATTGTCCAGTGTTGTAATTTAGGTGAAAAAAAAGGCCAATTTAATCAATCTGGTGTTAGTTACACCAGAAACAGTAGGCCTCACGTTTTTACTCCTGTAAAAAGGAATTATATCTCCCCGTGTGGGAAGCTATGTACCAAAACTAGCATTTTAAAAATTCTGGTGTCCAATTTGCAGCAGTTTTCTTGTAATTAATACCGGAAAAAGGAATTATATCTTCCAGTGTGGAAATTTATGTTCACAAACTAGCATTTTAAAAATTCTGGTGTCCAATTAGCAGCAGTCTTCTTGTAATTAATACCGCAAAAAGGCATTACATTGTCCAGTGTTGTAATTTTGGTGAAAAAAAGCCCAATTTAATCAAACTGGTGTTTGTTAGACCAGAAACAGTAGGCCTCACGTTTTTACTCCTGTAAAAAGGAATTATATCTCCCCGTGTGGGAATCTATGTACCAAAACTAGCATTTTAAAAATTCTGGTGTCCAATTTGCAGCAGTTTTCTTGTAATTAATACCGGAAAAAGGAATTATATCTTCCAGTGTGGGAATTCATGTACACAAACTAGCATTTTAAAAATTCTGGTGTCCAATTAGCAGCAGTCTTCTTGTAATTAATACCGCAAAAAGGCATTACATTGTCCAGTGTTGTAATTTTGGTGAAAAAAAGGCCAATTTAATCAATCTGGTGTTAGTTAGACCAGAAACAGTAGGCCGCACGTTTTTACTCCTGTAAAAAGGAATTATATCTCCCCGTGTGGGAAGCTATGTACCAAAACTAGCATTTTAAAAATTCTGGTGTCCAATTTGCAGCAGTTTTCTTGTAACTAATACCGGAAAAAGGAATTATATCTTCCAGTGTGGGAATTTTGGGGCTAAAAAATAATATATTTTATTGTGGTTCGAGTTGAATCGCAACAATGAGGAAACATTCTATTAAGGGACGAGGATGTGGTCGTGGTGGTGTCCGTGGAGCCTCTGTTGCTGGCAGAGGACGTGGCCTCAGGCGCACAAAGTAGTGAACCAACTCCCTCAAGTAGCCGGCAGAATTTACAGCGATATTTGGTGGGGCCCAATGCCATTATGAGGATGGTAAGGCTTGAGCAGGTACAGGCATTAGTCGATTGGGTGGCCGACAGTGCTTCCAGCACGTTCACCACATTGTCTTCCGCCCAGTCTTCTGCGGAAAGCGCACAGGTGGCACCTGAAAACCAAGCCCATCAGTCTGTCACATCACCCCCATGCATATCAGGGAAACTGGCTGAGCCTCAAGATATGCAGCAGTCTCCTATTCTGTTTGAAGACTCTGCTCCCACGGTTTTCCAGGGGCGTCCACCTAGCCCTTCCCCAGCGGTGGAAGACATTCCATGCACTGACGCACAACCACTTATGTATCCAGATGATGAGGACATGGGAATACCACCACAGCAGAGTGACCGAGTCTCTGATGATGACGAAACACTGGTGCCCACTGCCGCGTCTTATTGCAGTGTGCAGACTGAACAGGAGGAGGTCAGGGAGGAAGACTGGGTGGAAGACGATGCAGAGGACGATGAGGTCTTAGACCCCACATGGACTGAAGGTCGTGCCGCTGACTTAAATAGTTCAGAGGAAGAGGCAGTGGTGAGACCGAGACAACAGCGAAGCCAAAGAGGGAGCAGGGGGCAAAATCAGAACAGCCGCCGTCCAGAGAGTTCGCCTGCTATTGGCCAGCGCCAACAGGGACCCAGTACCCCAAAGGAATCTTCAAGGAGTTCCCTGGCATGGCACTTCTTCAAACAATGTGCTGACGACAAGACCAGAGTGGTTTGCACGCTGTGCCATCAGACCCTGAGGCGAGGCATTAACGTTCTTAACCTGAGCACCACCTGCATGATCAGGCATCTACATGCAAAGCATGAACTGCAGTGGAGTACACACCTTAAAAACAAGGAACCCACTCAGGCTCCCCCTGCTCCCTCTACCGCTGCTGCCTCGGCTTTTGCCTCGAGAGGAATGTTGCCACCTGCCGAGCAGCAAACAGAGGATGTGCCACCGACACCACCACCGCCACCGTCACCTAGCGTCTCCACTATTTCACACAGCAGCGTTCAGCTCTCCATCTCTCAAACCTTTGAGAGGAAGCGCAAATTCCCACCTAGTCACCCTCGAGCCCTTGGCCTGAATGCCAGCATTTCTAAACTACTGGCCTTTGAAATGCTGTCATTCCGGCTGGTGGACACAGACAGCTTCAAACAGCTGATGGCCATGGCTGTCCCCCAGTATGTGGTTCCCAGCCGCCACTACTTCTCCAAGACAGCCATGCCTTCCCTGCACATGCAAGTGTCCGATAAAATCAAGTGTGCACTGCGCAACGCCATTTGTGGCAAGGTCCACCTAACCACAGATACGTGGACCAGTAAGCACGGTCAGGGACGCTATATCTCCCTAACTGCACATTGGGTAAATGTAGTGGCGGCTGGGCCCCAGGCGGAGAGTTCCTTGGCGCACGTCCTTCCGCCGCCAAGGATCACAGGGCATCATTCTTTGCCTCCTGTAGCCTCCTCCTCCTACTCGGCTTCCTCCTCCTCTGCTTCCACCAGCTCATCCAGTCAGCCACACACCTTCACCACCAACTTCAGCACAGCCCGGGGTAAACGTCAGCAGGCCATTCTGAAACTAATATGTTTGGGGGACAGGCCCCACAACGCGCAGGAGTTGTGGCGGGGTATTGAACAACAGACCGACCAGTGGTTGCTGCCGGTGGGCCTCAAGCCCGGCCTGGTGGTGTGCGATAATGGGCGAAATCTCGTGGCAGCTCTGGGACTAGCCGGTTTGACGCACATCCCTTGCCTGGCGCATGTGCTGAATTTGGTGGTGCAAAAGTTCATTCACAACTACCCAGACATGTCAGAGCTGCTGCATAAAGTGCGGGCCGTCTGTGCGCGCTTCCGGCGTTCACATCCTGCCGCTGCTCGCCTGTCAGCGCTACAGCGGAACTTCGGCCTTCCCGCTCACCGCATAATATGCGACGTGCCCATCCGGTGGAACTCCACCTTGCACATGCTGGAGAGACTGTGCGAGCAGCAGCAGGCCATAGTGGAGTTTCAGCTGCAGCACGCACGGGTCAGTCGCACTGCGGAACAGCACCACTTCACCACCAATGATTGGGCCTCCATGCGAGACCTGTGTGCCCTGTTGCGCTGTTTAGAGTACGCCACCAACATGGCCACTGTTATCAGCGTGACGATACCAGTTCTATGTCTCCTAGAAAAAACGCTTAGGGCGATGATGGAAGAGGAGGTGGGCCAGGGCCAGGAGGAGGAGGAGGAGGATGACGGGTCGTTTTTAGCACTTTCAGGCCAGTCTGTTAGAAGTGGCTCAGAGGGAGGTTTTTTGCAACAGCAGAGGGCAGGTACAAATGTGGCCAGCCAGGGACCACTACTGGAGGACGAGGAGGATGAGGAGGAGGTGGAGGAGGATGAGGATGAAGCAGGTTCACAGCGGGGTGGCACCCAGCGCAGCGCAGGCACATCCCTGGTGCGTGGCTGGGGGATACAGAGGATGATGACGATCGCCTCCCACAGAGGACAGCTTGTCCTTACCTCTGGGGAGCCTGGCACACATGAGCGACTACATGCTGCAGTGCCTGCGCAACGACAGCAGAGTTGCCCACATTTTAACGTGTGCTGACTACTGGGTGGCCACCCTGCTGGATCCACGGTACAAAGACAATGTGCCCACTTTACTTCCTGCACTGGAGCGTGATAGGAAGATGCGCGAGTACAAGCGCACACTGGTAGACGCGCTCCTGAGAGCATTCCCAACTGTCACAGGGGAACAGGTGGAAGGCCAAGGCCAATGCAGAGGAGGAGCTAGAGGTCGCCCACGCAGCAGTGTCACGGCCAGCTCCTCTGAGGGCAGTGTTAGTATGGCAGAAATGTGGAAAAGTTTTGTCTCCACGCCACAGCTAACTGCCCCACCACCTGATACGGAACGTGTTAGCAGGAGGCAACATTTCACTAACATGGTTGAACAGTACGTCTGCACACAACTCCACGTACTGACGGATGATTCGGTCCCATTCAACTTCTGGGTTTCCAAATTGTCCACGTGGCCAGAATTAGCATGTTATGCCTTGGAGGTGCTGGCCTGCCCGGCGGCCAGCGTTTTATCTGAAAGTGTATTCAGCACGGCAGGGGGCGTCATTACTGACAAACGCAGCCGCCTGTCCGCAGCCAACGTGGACAAGCTAACGTTTATAAAAATGAACCAGGCATGGATCCCACAAGACCTGACCCTCCCTTGTGCAGAGTAGTCCTTAATAACTGCCTTAAACAAACTATGGTGCAAAAAAGTGAATTTTGGCATTTTGAAGCAGCTCTGACTTTCTGAGCACCTGTCATGTTTCTTCAGGTGCTAGAATGCCAGGAAAGTATAAATACCCCCCAAATGACATCATTTTAGAAAGAAGACACCCCAAAGTATTCGCGGAGGGGCATGGTGAGTTCATGTATGATTTAATTTTTTTTCACAAGTTAGCGGAAAATGACACTTTCTGAGGAAAAAAATAAAAATAATAAAGTTTCCATTTCTGCTAACTTCTGGCAAAAAAAAAATAAAAAATCTCCCACGGACTCACTATGCCCCTCAGTGAATACCTTGGGGTATCTACTTTCCGAAATGGGGTCATTTGTGGGGTGTGTTTACTGTTCTGGCATTTTGGACGGGGCTAAATTATGAGCAGCCATGTAAAACCTAAAGGTACTCGTTGGAATTTGGGACCCTTTGCGCACCCAGGCTGCAAAAAAGTGGCACACATGTGGTATCGCCGTACTTAGGAGAAGTAGGGCAATGAGTTTTGGGGTGTATTTTTACATATACTCATGTTGGGTGAGAGAAATATCTCTGCAAACTGACAACTTTGTATAAAAAAAATTAAAAAGTTGTCGTTTACAGCGATATTTCTCACACAAAGTATGGGTATATATATAAATACACCCCAAAACTTATTGCCCTACTTCTCCTGAGTACGGCGATACCACATGTGTGCCACTTTTTTGCAGCCAAGATGCGCAAAGGGGCCCAAATTCCCATGAGTACCTTTAGGATTTCACAGGGCATTTTTACACATTTGGATTCTCACGCTTTAGGACCCCTAAAATGCCAGGGCAGTATAAATACCCCACATGTGACCCCATTTTAGAAAGAATACACCCCAAGGTATTGTAAAAAAAAAAATATATCAATTTCCGCTAACTTGTGCCAAAAAAAAAAAATTCTGTGAACTTCTGTGGTATCGCCGTACTCAGGAGAAGTAGGGCAATGTGTTTTGGGGTGTATTTTTACATATACCCATGCTGGGTGAGAGAAATATCTCTGTAAATTGACAACTTTGTATAAATTTTTTTTAAAAGTTGTCATTTACAGAGACAATTCTCACACCCAGCATGGGTATATGTAAAAATACACCCCAAAACACATCGCCCTTCTTCTCCTGAGTACGGCGATACCACATGAGTGACAATTTTTTGCAGCCAAGATGCGCAAAGGGCCCTAAAACCAATGAGTACCTTTAGGATTTTACAGGGCATTTTTACGCATTTGGATTCTCACGCTTAGGACCCCTAAAATGCCAGGGCAGTATAAATACTCCACTTGTGACCCTATTTTGGAAAGAAGACACCCCAAGGTATTCCGTGAGGGGCATGGCGAGTTCACAGAAAAAAAAATTTTGGGCACAAGTTAGCGGAAATTGATATTTTTTTTTTTTTACAAAGTCTTATATTCCACTAACTTGTGACAAAAAATAAAATTTTGCATGAGCTCACCATACCCCTCACGGAATACCTTGGGGTGTCTTCTTTCCAAAATGGGGGGGTCACATGTGAGGTGTTTGTACTGCCCTGGCATTTGAGGGTCTCCGCAATCATTACACGTATTGCCAGCATGAGGAGTTTCTGCGATTCTCCTTATATTGAGCATACGGGTAATGAGATTTTTTTTTTTTTCCGTTCAGCCTCTGGGCTGAAAAAATAAAAAAAATGAATGGCACAGATTTTTTAATTTGCATCGATCATCGTGGATGAAAAAATCTCTGCCAAAATCAGTGACTGCAGTGCGGTGGGCTGGGCGCTAGCTACCTAACAAGTAGCTAACTAACTGGCGGTGATAAGGGACCCATTCACCCATTCACACATCCGCAATTCTGTTTGCGGAACGGAATTGCGGACCCATTCATTTCTATGGGGACAGACTTTGTCCCGCTCGGATCCGGAATTGCGGATCCGCACTTACGGGTCTGCATTTCCGTTCCGCAAAAATATAGAACATGCCCTTTTCTTGTCCGCAATTGCGGACAAGAAAAAGCATTTTCTATATAGTTCTGGCAATGTGCGGATCTGCAAAATGCGGAAAGCACATTGACGGTGTCCATGTTTTGCGGATCCGTGGCGCGGATCCGTGGCACGGATCTGTGGATCCGCGGATCCACAAAACACATATGGACATGTGAATGGAGACTTACAGGGGGGTGATCAGTGACAGGTGGTTGATCAGGGAGTCTATATGGGGTGATCAGGGGTTAACAAGGGGTTAATAAGTGAGGGGGGGTGGGGGGGGTTAGTGTAGTGTTTGGTGCAACTTTACATAGCTACCTGGTCCTCTGGTGGTCGATCCCAGTAAATGGGACCACCAGAGGACCAGGTAACAGGTATATCAGACGCTGTTAACAAAACAGCGTCTGATATACCTGTTTGATTTCATTTATTTTACATCTACAGCCTGCCAGCGATTGATCATTGCTTGCAGGCTGTAGAATCACTGCAGAGCTGTGCTCTGCTGTGAACGCACGTGCGCGCACGTTCACAGCAAATCTCGCCTCTCGTGAGATGACGCACGGATGCGTCCAGGAGGAACAAACCTGCCGCCGCCTGGACACATCCGTGCGTTAGGTGGTTTAGCAAGTGGTTAATGGAAAGAGATGCAGAAACTGCCAATGCATGAAAAACAAATGTGGAATAAAGCCGCTGATGAAGAGATGACTCAATGATCTCCAGACATAGACACTTTTAGAGCTACCTCAAGGTAAACATGCCATAGGATTTAAATGGGTTTTTAAAACCAAATGTAACTCCGAAGGTAGAGTCTGCCGGTACAAGGCAAGGTTGGTTGCTAAAGGTTACTCACAGAAGTTCGGTGACAACTATGATGCCACTTTTTTACAGTTGCTAAACAAAGTACTTTCAGAACACTTATGACAGTGGCTGCCATGCGTACAATGATTGTGAAACATCACGATATTAAGACAGCTTTTCCTAATGGTGATATTGAAGAAATTTACATGTTTCAGCCAGAAGGATATGTGAAAAAGGAACAAGAGCACCTTGTCTGCAAGTTGCAAAAATCTCTTCACGGCCTTAAACAATCAGCTCGAGCATGGAATTTAAAGATGAATCAAGTTCTACTAAATGAAGGATTTACAAGAAGCAAAGTTGATCTGTGCCTATATGCTAAACAAGTAGACGCTGAATGGATCTGCTAATTTATATGGATGACCTGATCATTGCTCACAAAAACAACGATGAAATTGCAAAGTTAACAGGAGTACTCAATAAGCACTTCGAAACTAAAGACCTAGGCGAAGTGACATATTATCTTGGAATTGACATCCAGAGAAAGATGGAAGTTTCCTGTTAATCCAGAGTGCCAAAATTGAATCTATAAGGAACAAAGTTAGAAGGAGAAGATGATCTCACATCCAATGAACAGTACAATGAACAGTGGGGGCACTTCTTGTTTGGTTACAGCAATTACTCAAAGATCTTGGAAAAGAAACATCAGAACCTACTGTCTTATTTGAGGACAATAAGGCTTGCAACAAGTGAGAAGATCCAAGCACAAGCACATCAACGTCAGACATCATTACATTCATGACTTAGTTGATCAGAAAGTGATTGTACTTGTGTATTGTGAGTCTGGAAAAAATGATTGCTGATGATTGCTGATGCTTTGACAATGCCACTCGCTTTGAAACAGATTTGCGTATCTTAGATCAGAAATGGGACTGACATAGATAGTAGTTGTTGAGTGGGGGTGTTAGCATACAAGGTTTGTATTGTATAAGCAACAACCACTATGTCATTGCTGTATATTGTATGGTTACTAGATGGCAGTGTTACATTTGTGTAAGTTACTGTTTTGCTGTGTCTTTAACATAAGAGTTCAGTGCTTGTGCAGTTACCGAGCAGAAGTCACCTGTCCTTTGTTTAGCCTCAGAAAGTATTTCTAACATCCGTTCTGTTCATTTACGTTTTGTCCTCCTTGATAATGAATGGGGACAAAACGGAAGCGATTTTCTCTGGTATTGAGATCCTATGACGGATCTTAATACCGGAAAATAGAAACACTAGTGTGAAAGTAACCTTAGTGTTTGACTCAAGATTAAATAACTTTAGATTAATGGACTTTAGGATTTTAGGAGACTACGCTAAGTTACTTGTTTGTCATTGCACTGTATTATTGTATTCTTTCTGCTTTCTTGTGTAATCCCCATTTAGTATGTGTTCTATTATTGACAACGTAGTCCAGTGCACATCTTGTTTAATGTATGCAGTCTTGGAACAGCCGTTTGAATGTGCATACCTGTATCTTTGTTCAAAATGTGAGCAAATTGCCTGTTTGGAATCACATATCTGGTATCTAAACAAGCAAATGTCGATACTGAGAAAAGTTGGAAATTTGGAAAAGAGTTTGCTGCTCACTGAGCAGACACACTATGGGATAGATGTGGGGAAAGTTGTGGTATGGAGGATCAATAAAGTAAGGTAGCTAGGTAGGAAGTGGGATAGCAGGGAGAGTGCCAGGGAGGCTAGCCCTAATCTATCACGCTCCAACATTTTGCAAGGTTGGCAGATGAGGGCATGTCACTTCAGGGATAGCACTGCTGCAGCAAGGCACTTCCTCCAGGAGGACCAGAAGAGCAGGGCAGGCAAGGCAGGGGCTGGTGGTGAGATGTCAGCAAGCGCTAAGGACAGTGCTAGGAAAGACTTTATTGTGCTAAAAAATTTTGAAGTTCAGGGAAAGATTATTCAAAGTGTGGGGAAAGGATAGGGAGGCATTATCCGCACAATAAAAGGAGAACAGGGTACAATAGGAGAATGTACATCCTGGGTAATAGGAGCGATTCTGTTACATCTTGCTGCACTTATTGGGGATCCAAATTGCAGTTATACTGCTGCTTTTACGTTGTTTGTAGAGATAAGCGACTCGAAGCTGACAAAGTGGAATTCGATCCGAATTTCAGGAAAAATTTGATTCGCACCGAAGCCAAATTTCCTTGAGCTTCTTGCTAACGAATCACATTTTTCCTAAAATGGCTTCTGCACGTGTGAGGACATGGAGCAAGGAACTCTGGGAAGGTGGAATCACCCATAACACCATGCATGCAGCCAATCAGCAGCCAGCAAGCCCTGTGATGTCACAGCCCTATAAATATTGTCAGCCATCTTAGATTCTGCCATTTACCAGTGTACTTAGTGCAGGGAGAGACGTCTGCAGGCACTAGGGACAGTGTAAGAAAAAACTTAATTGTGCTAAAAAAAAGATTTAAAAGTGCAAGGAAAGATTATTTAAGGTGTAGGGGAAGGATAAGTAGGAATAATTTCATAGCATTTATGCTGAACAGCGTTCAGTAGGGGAGGTTACAGCCTGGGTAATAGAAACAATCCTATTACACCTTGCAGCACTGACTGGGGATCCAAATTGCAATTATACAGCTCTGTAATTCCAGAAAACCATTGTTTTTATTGGGTTGTTACAGCCATTAACAGGGTTTATTACAAGGAAATATTTATATGTCTTATTTGCCCTTGTGCGGTGCAGTTATATGTTCTAAAGCATTTTTTGGGGGCTTGTATTAGTGGGGAAAAAAAGGGCTTATTAGCCGTTGTGTGGTGAAGTGCTAAAATTACAGCCCTTTTTGTCATGTATTAGTGGCAAAAGTAAAATATATTTGCCGTTCAGCGGTGCAGTTATTTGTACTAAAGCCTATTGTGGCGTGTGTTAGTAGAAAAAGATAAAATTATTTTGCCGATCTGCTGTGCAGGTCTAAAGACCTTTTTCTCGTGTATTAGTGGAAAACGATCAGCAGTGCAGTTATATGTTCTAAAGCCATTTGTGGGAATTGTGGCTTGTATTAGTGGAAAAATAAAAAATATATTTGTCGATCAGCGGTGCAGTTATATGTTCCAAAGCCTTTTGGGGCATGCATGGTTGGCAAAAGAAAAATATATTTGCCGTTCAGCGGTGCAGTTTTATGTTCTAAAGTCTTTTGTGGCTAGTGATGAGTGTCAGGGGCAATATTCGAATTTGCGATATTTCCCGAATATTGCAAAAAATCGGCAATGTAATGTGAATATTCTAAAACACGAATATATAGCACTATAGAATATAGTGCTATATATTCGTTTTTTATAATATTCGTCCTTTTTTTTTCCAATTTAATGTGAACAGTCATTGGCCCACAAGCAACTTAAATAGGGAGGAATCATGAATTCAGATAGAAAAAAAAGGTTAATATTCTCGAATTGACCCACAAGTCAGTAATGACTCATTACTGATTTAGAATATTCTTCATTATTTAATATAGTTTGTTATGCAAAAAATCAGTAATTAAATATGCACATTAATCGAGTCACGTAAGGGCGTTAAGCAACTTTCCTATTGGGTTGGCTTGGTAGAATTGTTGAATATGTAGAATATAGCGCTACGAATATAGCACTATATTCTACATATTCGACAATCCTACTAAACAAACCCAATAGGAAAGTTGCTTAGTGCCCTTACGCGATTCGATTAATGCTCATATTTAATTGCCGAATTTCTGCATAAGAGAAGAAAAATTGAATAATGAAGAATATTCAAATTCACTACAGACTACAATATTGCAGCCTTCTCACATTGGCCCACAAGCAAGAAGCAGGTAGGTATACTAGGTAATGGGTTCAGATGAAAAAAAAAAAAGAGGACTATTCGTTTTTACACATACTGTATATATCACTATATTCGTGAATTCTCGAAGTGCCGATATTCGCGATATAAAATCACAATTCAAATTTTCGCGCTCAACACTATTTGTGGCGTGTATTAGTGGAAAAAGAAAAATATATTTGTTGATCAGCTGTGCAGTTATACAGGGAGTGCAGAATTATTAGGCAAATGAGTATTTTGACCACATCATCCTCTTTATGCATGTTGTCTTACTCCAAGCTGTATAGGCTCGAAAGCCTACTACCAATTAAGCATATTAGGTGATGTGCATCTCTGTAATGAGAAGGGGTGTGGTCTAATGACATCAAAACCCTATATCAGGTGTGCATAATTATTAGGCAACTTCCTTTCCTTTGGCAAAATGGGTCAAAAGAAGGACTTGACAGGCTCAGAAAAGTCAAAAATAGTGAGATATCTTGCAGAGGGATGCAGCACTCTTAAAATTGCAAAGCTTCTGAAGCGTAATCATCGAACAATCAAGCGTTTCATTCAAAATAGTCAACAGGGTCGCAAGAAGCGTGTGGAAAAACCAAGGCGCAAAATAACTGCCCATGAACTGAGAAAAGTCAAGCGTGCAGCTGCCAAGATGCCACTTGCCACCAGTTTGGCCATATTTCAGAGCTGCAACATCACTGGAGTGCCCAAAAGCACAAGGTGTGCAATACTCAGAGACATGGCCAAGGTAAGAAAGGCTGAAAGACGACCACCAATGAACAAGACACACAAGCTGAAACGTCAAGACTGGGCCAAGAAATATCTCAAGACTGATTTTTCCAAGGTTTTATGGACTGATGAAATGAAAGTGAGTCTTGATGGGCCAGATGGATGGGCCCGTGGCTGGATTGGTAAAGGGCAGAGAGCTCCAGTCCGACTCAGACGCCAGCAAGGTGGAGGTGGAGTACTGGTTTGGGCTTGTATCATCAAAGATGAGCTTGTGGAGCCTTTTCAGGTTGAGGATGGAGTCAAGCTCAACTCCCAGTCCTACTGCCAGTTTCTGGAAGACACCTTCTTCAAGCAGTGGTACAGGAAGAAGTCTGCATCCTTCAAGAAAAACATGATTTTCATGCAGGACAATGCTCCATCACACGTGTCCAAGTACTCCACAGCGTGGCTGGCAAGAAAGGGTATAAAAGAAGAAAATCTAATGACATGGCCTCCTTGTTCACCTGATCTGAACCCCATTGAGAACCTGTGGTCCATCATCAAATGTGAGATTTACAAGGAGGGAAAACAGTCCACCTCTCTGAACAGTGTCTGGGAGGCTGTGGTTGCTGCTGCACGCAATGTTGATGGTGAACAGATCAAAACACTGACAGAATCCATGGATGGCAGGCTTTTGAGTGTCCTTGCAAAGAAAGGTGGCTATATTGGTCACTGATTTGTTTTTGTTTTGTTTTTGAATGTCAGAAATGTATATTTGTGAATGTTGAGATGTTATATTGGTTTCACTGGTAAAAATAAATAATTGAAATGGGTATATATTTGTTTTTTGTTAAGTTGCCTAATAATTATGCACAGTAATAGTCACCTGCACACACAGATATCCCCCTAAAATAGCTAAAACTAAAAACAAACTAAAAACTACTTCCAAAAATATTCAGCTTTGATATTAATGAGTTTTTTGGGTTCATTGAGAACATGGTTGTTGTTCAATAATAAAATTAATCCTCAAAAATACAACTTGCCTAATAATTCTGCACTCCCTGTATGTTCTAAAGCCTTTTGTGGCATGTATTAGTGGGGGGAAAAAAAGGGCTTATTGGCCATTGTGTGGTGAAGTGATAAAATTATAGACTTTTAAATTCCTTTTTATTTTATTTGATCTAACAGTATGTCAGACAGAGAAGTGCCAGGCCCTGCACAGGGGAGTGTCAGAGGCCTAAATGGGCTTCTTCATCATCGGGAGAAGAGGGTGGCAGCTTGCCCGTGAGCCAGCAAGTGGCTAGCGTGGCCGGGAGTCAGGATGGGTGGGAGGTCGGGAGCCAAACATGCCCGCGGTAGACCACCCACTTCGCAGGAGACTACCTGCCCAGGAAGTAGAGGTGCACGGATTCACGGAGGCAGTGGTGGTAGCAGTCAGTCAGTGTGTAGTGTTGGGGGTAAAATCACCTACTCGGCGGTGTGGCAGTTTCTTGTTAAGCCGCCAGAGGAGGTGAACATGGCCATATGTAGAATCTGTGGGCAGAAGGTGAAGCGTGGCCAGGGGTGCCAATGTTGGCACCACGGCCCAGCGTCAACATATGCAGCGTCACCATAAAGTGGCCTGGGAGAACCGTGGCTCTGATGTGGTGGCCCAGCCTGCCGCAGCAACCGCTGCATTACCTAGTGGCACGCATCTGTTTTCAGGCAGTCAAGGCTCCACCACCTCAGCCGAAGGGAGCTGTCTGTCCTTCCCATCATCTGCTGGTCCTGATTCTCCTGCTCCTCGCCCTCCTCCTCCTCATCACTTATTCAGTCACCAATCGATCACCGAAGCGATTGCCAAGAGACAACAGTATGTGTGCACTCATCCAACGGCGCAGAAGCTGAATGTGCTCCTATCCAAGTTGCTGGTGCTGCAGTCCCTCCCTTTCCAAGTGGTAGACTCTTTCAGAGAACTGATGGCTTGTGCCAAGCTGAGGTGAAGTGTCCCAAGCCATCATTTGTTTGCTAAAAAGGCAGTACCAGCCCTGCAAAAGGTCCAGGAAACTTTGCATGCACTTCAGCGACTCTCCTTGAGCTGCAGAGGCAGAACAGCGTCCCCCAACATAGGCTGATATGCGATCTTTCCACCAGTTGGAATTCCACCTTCCATATGTTGGACCGATTATATGAACAGAGAAAGGCCATAAACTATTTCTTGATGATACAGGAGGACAGAGGTACTCCCCTGTGTAACTTCCATGTAAGGCAGCTCATGCATGACACCTGCCAGTTCAGGCCTGTTCAGGCCACTTTATTTGTCAATCACCAGGACTACGGGATGAACAACGTCATTCCACTAATTCATGTCCTGTAACAGATGCTGCTAAATCTGGCTGGCCATGATACAGTAGACGTGGATACTACATCTCATGGCCACATGAGCTCTGTGGGGGCTGAACTAGAGGAGAAGAAGAAGCAGGACATTTGAGCACAAGCAATGTGTCGAGAAATGGGTGGTTTTGCTACACAGGTGACAGAGGAGGAGCAGAAGGAGCCAGACGAGCTACAGGGCGAAGAAGAAGACGAAGCAAATGACCCAGACCCACCATGGCAGTATGCAGTGAAGATAGAGGCAGAGGGAGTCCCTCCGAGTCACTTGCGCAAATGGCCCGATGCATGCTCAGTTGTTGCATAGTGACAACCGAATGTTCACCATTCGGAAGAGTCATGACTACTGGCTGTCCAACATGTTAGACCCTTCTTTTTTTTTTTTTTGCAACTGCTGAGAGGGAGGACAAACTGAACTACTATTGAGACATCTTATGTAATCATTTGGCCGCTGCCTATGTGCGCCATCGACAATCCTCACGCAGGTCTGACTGTGGTGCCCTCTGCGCTCACATTCCACTGCCAGGGCGGCTGGGGGGGGGGGGGGCGAGCAGAACCAGCTCCATTAGGAGGAACTTAAGTCTAGAGTCACTAATGAGAAGTTTTCTGAAGAAACTACTCACCAGCAGCAGGCATATGTAGAGCAGAACCTAAACCAGCAGGTTGTGGCATACCTGGATTGCACCCTGCCACCCCACATTGAGGATCCCCTGGACTACTAGGCTGCCAAACTTGATTTGTGGCCACAACTGTCCGAGTTTGCCCTGGACAAGCTTTCAAGCCCGGCCAGCAGTGTGGCATCAGAGCGGGTGGTTAGTGCGGCGGGGGCCAATTACCCCAAGGAGAACTCGCCTGTCCACCCAAAATTTCAAGAAAGTGACCCTTGTGAAAAGAATCAGGCATGGATCGGATTTCCACACACTAGCGCCTGATGCATCGGACTAGATGATCCATGGTGCCACACCTAAACTTTGTCAAGAGACCGGTTTCTTCTGGCTACCTGCTCTGCTTCAGCTACTATTCTGATTCTGGAACCCGCCTGATGCCAGACACCTGCTGCCAGGTGCTCCTACTGCCACCCACTATTTTTTAGCTGGTACTGGTATTGGACCGCAGCTCACCACTATGTCACTGGGCCTCTGTGGTCTCCTCATGCTGCTGCCACCTCATCACTCTATGGTCTTCTCATGCTGCTGCCAGCTCATCACTATGTCACTGGGCTGCTCACCACTCTGTGGTCTCGTCATGCTGTTGCCAGCTCACCACTCTGCGGTCTCCTCATGCTGCTGCCAGCCTGCCACCTCAACACTCTTTTTAGCCTGAAGGACATCACCATTTATTTGACCCTGCTTCTGATTTGTCAGAAGGAAGCAAAAATGAGACACATAATGGCTATAAGGCATGTATGACATGGTCCCTATTTTGCATCAGAATTGGCTTATGATTTAGTAGCTGTGACAGAGTGTCTGGAGAAGTAGTGGATGGGGTCTATGTGTGCCCAAGATTCCTCACTTCTGTCATTTAAAAAGCAACCAGGGAAACACGTTCAGCAGAGGTCTATGCAGATGTCTCTGCAATTCAGGTTTGCATAAAGCCTGTTTTTTAGGGCCTATGTTGCTGGAGTGGGGAGGGAAGGGTGGGCCCCCATTCCATCCGGACAGTCCGGGTTTTGGGTTGTCAGGTAATTACTCCTCAGGTGTGCTAGCCTAATATAAGGCTGATAATGCAGACATAGCTCTCTCCACCTGGGAACAGGTTATATGCATGGAGCCTCTGAGAGCACTTCAAGAGGTATGGACTTTGCTATTTTTTTTGGTACCCGGTATTAGGCCGGCACTTGGTCAGTGAGGTTTCCTGCTGTATAGTTAGAGCCGGACAGGCCTAGAATTTTTGTTTGTTATATTTTATGTTCTGTACCTCAACTCGACAAAAAAACTGTCTGAGGCCAGTTAAATGACTTCCCTGCTGTTTGGACTGCAATTTCTATGGTGTGCCTGTCTACCCAGGAGACAACATCCCCGCTAACTAATCCCTTACATAGCCAAAAGCAGGAGTGGGTACAAAACACAAAAGACTTGAAAATATTCACGTGTTATCTCTGTTTTGGATCCACTCCTGTTTTTTTTTTGTGTTTTTTTGCTTTAGCAATACTGATGGATTACTGACCAAATGCTGACCGAGTGAAGGCGGATGCCCAACAGACAGGATCCGTTTTTTGGGGATTATTGTTCTGACGACGGATCAGAGGAAGGGCAAAATAATCAGTGACGTCAACACAAACTTACTGCTGACACCCTCTCCACTCTGTCAGGGGGGCTCTACTTCTATAAGCGTTTACTAGAACAGGTTCTGTAGAAATCTATGGGGAATTGGCTAATTAGCTGACGATGGTGTAAAAGAAGTGTGTTCTTTCAAACTATAGTAGGATCTTGGGCCTCTGCACGGTTCTTTATACCTGGCGCTGACATTGACCTGTAAGAATGAGTTCACACTTGAGTTATTTGGTCAGTTTTAGGCCCATGAAGTGAGCAGTGATTCTAAGAGCGACACCTGTCATCTGAGTGTCATACTGACTCCCAGTATTGTTTCACTACCGCAGCAGACTCCCTATGCGTTTTTCTGCAAGGCACAGTGTTCTACACCACTATACAGGCTCTCTGCAGCCAGGAAATAGCTGTTTTTTAACGAGATTCACGAATAAATTCGGATTGAATCTATTTGGAAAATTTGGCGAACCGACCAAATCGAATTTTTGAAAAATTCACTCATCTTTAACCTTCCAATTGTCTTTCAAAAAAGTATTTCTTTTGGGAGACATAAAAATTCCAAACTTTAAAAAAGCTAAATTTGACCAGCTAAGAGAGGATATTGGCCTCACTAGCTGGGACAATGTTTTCGAAAATAAAAATGCAGCCATGAAATGGGATATTTTTGAAACCATCCTAAACTGTAATTGTAAGAAGTACATACCTTATGGGAATAAAAGGGTAAAATATAATCTGGGGTACCACTAAAACTAAAATATAACCTTTAATAGTTCTATTAATATGCTCAAATAATATCACAATTATCTACAGTGAGCCAGTGCCGGCTCAGTGTCATAGGCACCATGTATTGTGCCACAACAATTCTGTGCAGAAAAAATACAAGTAAGTGCATGAATGGATAGGAAGGATTACGGAGAGACAGGTCACTGGGTCTCTGACCCTATCACTCCCTATCGATCCTAAAAGGCGCCTAAGTGTGCCCTGTTGAATCCCTTCTTGACAGGACAGTGATCGCCCAGATTAATCAAGAAAAAGAGAAAAGGGAAATAAACAGGTTAAGGTGCTCAAATATACATGTTAAAATGGGGTACGTGACGTGTGTACCCCATCAAAATCTGTCCCAACGCGTTTCCTCGGCTATCGCCGGTTCATCAGGGGACCATACAATGAATCCTCCAAAAAAGTTGCTAAGTGCATCAATATTGAGCTGAATGCATAAATGTTAGGTACCTCAATGATAACCTGAGTACGTAAATGCAGAGTGTACCAATGCTAGATGCACAGAGGCAAACAATGTTGCCCATGTAATATAAAGTATATAAACACACTAGATACATATAAAGCTCATGAATAATGGTATTAGTGCAACCAAGGATGCCCGATGTATCATAAAGTCACAGAATTAGATATAGTATTGCCCAGCTACTTATCTTCTCCTGGTAGTTAAACGGGAGGTCAGCGGCATGTAAGGCGTCCGGTCGGGCGTATGAGAGGCATGGCTTCACCGCATATGGCAGCAGCCAATAAAAGGGTAAAGAACAAGAAAAAAAAACAGGAAGGTAGTGAGGAAACATTAAAAAACTATAAGGAAAAATTGGAATATGTGAAAGAGAAATATAAGCAGCCAAACTAGAGACTAGAGACAGAGAAATTCAATACCAAAGAGTAAAATTAACCCTAAAATGTTCTACAATTATATAAATAATAAAAAGTATAACTCTGAAAGTGTCGGGCATTGAAAACTGGCACCCCCGCCTATCAGCTGTCTGAGGAGACAAGGCACGCAAAGCACATGTGCCGACTCCCTTCTCTCGTCCTGTCCGCTGCTGCTGTCCCATAGACATATAGCAGAGAGCTAGAAGAGAGACGGGAGACGGCAAGTGCACACTGTGAGCGCCGTCTTTTCAAATAGCTGATTGGTAATCAATATTAAAAGGATGGATCATCAATATTAAGGACAACGTCTTTAACCCTTTCAGTACCGAGCCACTTTTCATCTTAAGTACCAGGCCGATTTTTGCAAATCTGTGGCAATAACTATTTAGCAATTATGTGATAATAACTTTGGAACGCTTTTACTTATCCAAGCCATTCTGAGGCTGTTTTCTCGTGACACATTGTACTTAATGACAATCATATATTTGAGTCAATATATTTCACCTTTATTTATGAAAAAATCCCAAATTTACCAAAAAAAATTAAAATTTCTATTTCTCTGCTTTTAAAACAGAAAGTGATATCTCATAAAATATGTATTACTTAACATTATCAATATGTATACTTTATATTGGCATCACTTTGTAAATGTCATTTTATTTTTTGGGGATATTAGAAAGCTAAGAAGTTTGGCAATTTTTAAAGTTTTCAGCAAAATTTTCAAAACCATTTTTTAAGCACCAATTTAGTTAAAGTGATTTTGAGGAGCTTATATAATAGAAACCACCAATAAATGACCCAATTTTAGAAACCAAACCCCTTAAATTATTCAAAACTGATGTTACAAACTTTATTAACCCTTGAGGTGTTCCACGAGAATTAAAGGAAAATGGAGGTGAAATTTCAAAATTGCACTTTTTTAGGAGATTCTTTATCTTAATCAAATGTTTCTTGCAACACAGAAAGTGTTAACAGCAAAATAAACTTCAATATATATTACTCTGATTCTGCAGTTTACAGAAATGCACCATATGTGGTGGTAAACTGCTCTATGGGCACATGTCAGTGGTCAGAAGGAAAGGAGCGCCATATGGATTTTGGAGGCAGATTTTGCTAGAATGGTTTTTACGCACCATTTTGTATTTAAAGAGACCCTGACGTACCACTACAGTGGAAACCCTCAAAAAGTGACCTACACCGCTTAAATAATATATTAAGGGGGGAGCACTTTCTCCCCCTAAACGTTTTATGGAATTTGGAAACACTTGGCTGTGAAAATGAAAAGTTTCATTTCTTCCAGTAAAATGTTGCTTTAGTCCAAAGTTTTCACCAATGCCGGCGCATACAGCAGGGGTCGAGTTATCAGTGACTGCCGGACCCCTGTATCTGATCAGGCGTGCACAGGAGCTGCTCCCGCCCGATCAATTCGCTGTAGCTGTACGGCACTGGAATTTCAAACCCAGTTCCCAGTGCAGTACATGTACGGTGCTGGTATCATACGGGTTAATGTACAGACTCTATTCTGAATCTTTTGATGGTGAGAGGTGTGCTATGTATTTTTGGAGTCCACCACATTTATTGTTTTTAATACATTTACATTAAAAAACAAAAAATTGGCCATAGAAATGAGTGACAGAATGTTGATAGATTCAAATTTTATCTACCATGGATGATGTCCCAAACACACTCACACCCACAGGTGCTCACTAGTGATGAGCAAGCACCAAAGTGTTCGGATACTTGGTCCGAACACATAGCGACATTCATGTGCTCTGCCGAGCACAGGAGTATAATGGAAGTCAATGGGAGACAACCAGGCACCCCCTACTTGGATAAGGGGAGGGTGCCTGGTCCATTGGAAAAGGTCAGAAAGTGACAAACACCACCAAAATGGATCTGGAACAGCATGGGGACCATATCTGGGTGCATCTTGGACTCCAAAGTCGCTGCTGGGAACCATATTGTCCCAGTTGTCCTCCACTTTTACATAGCGACAAAATCCCACCACCTCAAAAAAAAGAAAGATATTTTAAAAGGTAAAATTGTTAGGAAACATTCCTTCCTGTATATTCAATTGTATATACAGTAGAAATGCTAGCAAAAATTGCAAGGAAGAAGCACTCCGATACAGCCTGTATATCACATAACGGAGGGCCTCATTCACAACGTGCTACAATTGTTCAGGTACACTGCTACACTCATAAAGCCTATGCACTAAGTGAAAGGGCTGGCAAAAATTACAAGGAACCGGCACTCCAATACACCCTTTATTATTCTTAAAAGAGGGCATCATACACACCCTTGAAAAATTATGATTGATGGCCTGCTGGTGACCCTTAAAAGCATTTGGAAAAAGGGCCTGCTGGTTACCCTCTAAAACATTATAGTTAAGGGATTGAAGGTGAGCGGACCCTATAAAAAAAATAGTAGTGAGGGCCTGAAGGTGAGCGAACCCCTTAAACATTGTAGTGATGGCCTACAGGTGAGTAGACCATATAAAACATTAGAGGTGAGATCCTGAAGCCGAGCAAACCCGACAAAACATTGTAGTGAGGGCATATATATTCTGTATGGAAGAGGAGGCGGAGGAGGAGGCGGATGAGAAAACAAGATTCAAACAATTAATCAGAATCTTGTGGATTGAGTACATTATAAAGCATATATTTAAATTGCGTTTTTGTTCCTCATTAGTAGAGTTGAGCGAACACCTGTATGTTCGGATTCGAGAAGTTCGTCCGAACTTCCCGAAAATGTTCGGGTTCGGGATTGAAGTCAATGGGGACCCGAACTTTTGGGCACTAAAAAGGCTGTAAAATAGTCCAGGAAAGGGCTAGAGGGCTGCAAAAGGCATCAAAATGTAGGTAAATCCCCTGCAAACAAATGTCGATAAGGAAATGAATTAAAATAAAATAAATAAAAATTAAGCAATATCAATTGGAGAGAGGTCCCATAGCAGAGAATCAGGCTTCAAGTCACCCACCAATGGAGAAGGCCACTTTAATTTATTTAGGCCCCAGCACCCAGACAGAGGACAGAGGTCGCATAGCAGAGAATAAAGCGCCATGTCACTCACCAATGGAGAAGGCCACTTTTCGATAATTAGGCCCCTGGCACCCAGACGGAGGAGAGAGGTTGCATAGCAGAGAATCAGGCTTCATGTCACCCAGCAATAGAGATGGCCACTTCCAGATATTTAACCAGAGGTCGCATAGCAGAGAATCAGATTTAGAGAATTGTCAGTAATGACGCCCCCTGCTGTGCTGAATACACGTTCAGACAAAATGCTGGCCGCCGGGCAGGCCAGCACCTCCAAGGCATAAAAGGCTAGCTCTGGCCACCTGGACAATTTGGAGACACAGAAGTTGAATGGGGCCGAACCATCAGTCAGTACGTGGAGGGGTGTGCACACGTACTGTTCAACCATGTTAGTGAAATGCTGCCTCCTGCTAACACGTTCCGTATCAGGTGAGGGTGCAGTTAGCTGTGGCGTGGTGATAAAACTTTTCCACATTTCTGCCATGCTAACCCTGCCCTTAGAGGAGCTGGCCGTGACACAGCTGCGTTAGAGACCTCTTGCTCCTCCTCTGCCTTCACCTTGGGCTTCCACCTGTTCCCCTGTGACATTTGGGAATGCTCTCAGAAGCGCGTCAACCAGCGTGCGCTTGTAGTGGCGCATCTTCCTATCACGCTCCAGTGCAGGAAGTAAGGTGGGAACATTGTCTTTGTACCGGGGATCCAGCAGGGTGGCAACCCAGTAGTCCGCACACGTTAAAATGTGGGCAACTCTGCTGTTGTTGCGCAGGCACTGCAGCATGTAGTCGCTCATGTGTGCCAGGCTGCCTAGAGGTAAGGACAAGCTGTCCTCTGTGGGAGGCGCATCGTCATTATCCTCCATTTCCCCCCAGCCACGCACCAGTGATGGGCCCGAGCTGTGTTGGGTGCCACCCCGCTGTGAACCTGCTTCATCCTCATCCTCCTCCACCTCCTCCTCCAGTAGTGGGCCCTGGCTTGCCACATTTGTACCTGGCCTCTGCTGTTGCAAAAAAATTCCCTCTGAGCCACTTCTAACAGACTGGCCTGAAAGTGCTAAAAATGATCCCTCATCCTCCTCCTCCTCCTCCTGGGCCACCTCCTCTTCCATCATCGCCCTAAGTGTTTTCTCAAGGAGACATAGAAGTGGTATTGTAACGCTGATAACGGGGTCATCGCCACTGGCCATGTTGGTGGAGTACTCGAAACAGGGCACACAGGTCTGGCATGGAGGCCCAATCATTGGTGGTGAAGTGGTGCTGTTCCGCAGTGCGACTGACGCGTGCGTGCTGCAGCTGAAACTCCACTATGGCCTGCTGCTGCTCGCACAGTCTCTCCAGCATGTGCAAGGTGGAGTTCCACCTGGTGGGCACGTCGCATATTAGGCGGTGAGCGGGAAGGCCGAAGTTTCGCTGTAGCGCAGCCAGTAGATCAACAGCAGGATGTGAACGCCGGAAGCGCGCACAGATGGCCCGCACTTTATACAGCAGCTCTGACATGTCGGGGTAGTTGTGAATGAACTTCTGCACCACCAAATTCAGGAAATGCACCAGGCAAGGGATGTGCGTCAAACCAGCTAGTCCCAGAGCTGCAACGAGATTTCGCCAATTATCACCCACCGGCAGCAACCACTGGTCGATCTGTTGTTCAATACCCCGCCACAACTCCTGCGCGGTGTGGGGCCTGTCCCCCAAACATATGAGTTTCAGAACGGCCTGCTGACGTTTACCCCGGGCTGTGCTGAAGTTGGTTGTGAAGGTGTGTGGCTGACTGGATGAGCAGGTGGAAGCAGAGGAGGAGGAAGCCGAGTAGGAGAAGGAGGCTAAAGGAGACAAAGAATGATGCCCTGGGATCCTTGGCGGCGGAAGGACGTGCGCCAAAGAAATCTCCGCTTTGGGCCCAGCCGCCACTACATTTACCTAGTGTGCAGTTAGGGAGATATAGCGTCCCTGGCCGTGCTTACTGGTCCACGTATCTGTGGTTAGGTGGACCTTGCCACAGATGGCGTTGCGCAGTGCACACTTGATTTTATCGGATACTTGGTTGTGCAGGGAAATGACGGCTGTCTTGGAGAAGTAGTGGCGGCTGGGAACAACATACTGTGGGACAGTCATAGCCATCAGCTGTTTGAAGCTGTCTGTGTCCACCAGCCTGAATGACAGCATTTCAAAGGCCAGTAGTTTAGAAATGCTGGCATTCAGGCCCAGGGCTCGAGGGTGGCTAGGTGGGAATTTACGCTTTCTCTCCAAGGTTTGTGAGATGGAGAGCTGAACGCTGAAGGGTGACATGGTGGAGATGCTTGGTGACGCAGGTGGTGGTGTCGGTGGCACATCCTCTGTTTGGTGGGCGGCAGGTGCCAACATTCCTCCCGAGGCGGAGGAAGAGGCCGAGGCAGCAGCAGAAGAGGGAGCAGGGGGAGCCTGAGTGAGTTCCTTGTTTTTAAGGTGTTTACTCCACTGCAGTTCATGCTTTGCAGGTAGATGCCTGGTCATGCAGGTTGTGCTAAGGTTCAGAATGTTAATGCCTCGCTTCAGGCTCTGATGGCACAGCGTGCAAACCACTCGGGTCTTGTCGTCAGCACATTACATAGTAACATAGTATATAAGACCGAAAAAAGACATTTATCCATCCAGTTCGGCCTGTTTTCTCCAAGTTGATCCAGAGGAAGGCAAAAAACCCCTGTGAGGCAGAAGCCAATTTTCCCCACTTAAGGGGAAAAAATTCCTTCCCATCTCCAATCCGGCAATCAGAATAACTCCCTGGATCAACGACCTCTCTCTAGTAGCTGTAGCCTGTAATATTATTACACTCCAGAAATACACCCACATTGTAGTCACCATCACCACCTCCTCAGGCAGAGAGTTCCATAGTCTCACTGCTCTTATAGTGAAGAATCCTTTTCTATGTTTGTGTACAAACCTTCTTTCCTACAGACGCAGAGGATGTCCCCTAGTCACAGTCATAGTCCTTGTGGTAAATAGATGATAGGACAGATCTCTGTACTGACCCCTGATATATTTATACATAGTTACTAGATCTCCCCTCAGTCGTCTTTTTTCTAAAGTGAATAACTCTAATTTTGATAACCTTTCAGGGTACTGTAGTTGCCCCATTCCAGTTATTTCTTTAGTTGCCCTCCTCTGAACCCTCTCCTATGTCTCCCTTGTTCACAGGAGCCCAGAACTGTACACAGTATTCCATGTGTGGTCTGACTAGTGATTTGTAAAGTGGTAGGACTATGTTCTCATCACGGGCATCTATGTCCCTTTTGATGCAACCCATTATCTTATTGGCCTTGGCAGACTGCCTGACACTGGATTTTGCAGTTTAATTTGCTGTTTATTAACATTCCTAGATCCTTTTCCATATCAGTGTTACTGAGTATTTTACCATTGTTTAAAGAAGTGCCATGCCAGGGAATTCCTTGAATCTGCCTTTAGGGTGCTTGGTCCCTGGTGGCGGTGGCCAGTAGCAGGCGAACTCTCTTGGCGGCGGCTGTTCTGCTTTTGCCCCCTGCTCCCTCTTTTGCTACTCTGTTGGCTCGGTCTCACCACTGCCTCTTCCTCTGAACTATGAAAGTCAGTGGCACGACCTTCATTCCATGTGAGGTCTAGGACCTCATCGTCCCCTGCATCGTCTTCCACACAGTCTTCCTCCCTGACCTCCTGTTCGGTCTGCACACTGCAAAAAGACGCAGCAGTTGGCACCTGTGTTTCATCATCATCAGAGACGTGCGGACACTGATAAGGTGGTATTCCCATATCCTCATCATCAGGAAACATAATTGGTTGTGCATCAGTGCATTCTATGTCTTCCACCACTGGGGAAGGGCTAGTTGGATTCCCTTGGGAAACCCTGCCAGCAGAGTCTTCAAACAGCATAAGAGACTGCTGCATAAATGAAGGCTCTGACAGTTTCCCTGATATGCATGTGGGTGATGTGACATACTGATGGGCTTGGTTTACAGGCGCCACCCGTGTGCTTTCTGCAGAAGACTGGGTGGGAGATAATATTGTGAACGTGCTGGATCCACTGTCGGCCTCCCAATTGACTAGCGCCTGTACTTGCTCAGGCCTTACCATCCTTAGAACGGCATTGGTCCCCACCAAATATCACTGTAAATTCTAGCGGGCACTGGAATCTGAGGTAGTTGGTTCACTAGGACATGTGGCCTTGTCAGAATGGCCACGTCCTCTCCCAGCAGCCGAGGGTCCATTACCAACACCACGACTGCGTCCGCTTCCCTTACTAGATAAAACATCCATTAAGGGACGCGGACGCGGTCGTGGTGGTGTTAGTGGACCCTCTGGTGCTGGGAGAGGACGTCCTAGTGAACCATTGTTACCGTTCAAGAACCACAATAAGAAAAAAAATATTTGGCCCAATGTATTGATTTCAAATTCAGGCCTTTTTTTTACAGGCACCTAACACTATCTGCCTATTTATTTATGTACCATATTACACTAATAGAGGCACAGCAGTAACCATTGATTTAGGGGAATTTCAATTGTAGGCCTTTTATTTAGGTCCTGTATGAAAGGTATCCTTTTGTGGACAAATTAACACTTGGAGATGCACAGTAGCGTGTGAAAAAATATGTAGGATTATGCCTTCAGCAATTGTATTTTAACACTTTGTGTAATATACCCCTTAACGGACAGAAATACACTTGGAGATGCACGGTAGCGTGTGAAGATATTGAGGATGACCCTCTCAGAACTTGTATATACACCTTGAGTGTAATATTCCCTTTTAAGGACAGAAACTCACTATGAGATGCACAATAGTGCATGCAGATTTATAGGATTATGCTTTCAGCAAATGTAATGTAACACTTTTTGTAATATACCCTTTTACGGAAAGAAATACACTTGGAGATGCACGCTGAGTGTAATATACCCTTTTACGGACAGATTAACACTTGGCCTGCAACAGCTGTAACACCAGATTCAGGGTATTGCTATGTTGGCAAGTGAATTTCACCCCAGAACAAAATCTATCCTTTGACGGATACTATTAAACTTGTCCAGTCACAGCTGGAACACTAGATTTACGGTACTGCTATTTTGGCAATTGAATTTCACCCCATAACAAAATATATCCTTTGCTATGAAACTTGTCCAGTCACAGCTGGAAAACCAGATTTACTGTATTTCTATTTTTGCAACTGTGTTTCACCCCAGAAAATAGTATATCCTTTAACGGACACATCTGGAACACCAGATTCAGGGTATTGCTATTTTGGCAATTAAATTTCACCCCAGAAAAAAATATACCCTTTTACAGACAGTTTAAACTAGGCCTGCAACAGCTGGAACACCAGATGCAGGGTATTGCTATGTTGTCAATTAAATTTCATCCCAGAATAAAATATACCCTTTTACGGACAGATTTAAACTAGGCCTGCAACAGCTGGAACACCAGATTTACTGTATGTCTATTTTTGCTACTAACTTTCACCCCAGAAAATAATATGTCCTATGACTGACACTATGAAACTTGTCCAGTCACAGCTGGAACACCAGATTTACGGTATTGCTATTTGGGCAATTGAATTTCACCCCAGAAAAACATATATCTTGAATTTCACCCCAGAAAAACCATATTAAGTGGCTCCTATGTCAAGATCCCGCTTTTTTACAAGCTTTAAGGATGTGACGGGGAAAACCTAAGCCAGGTATCCATCCACAGACAGCTGTTTCGGGGTGTTGCCCCTCATCAGTGTGGAGTAGGATTCTGGCTAACCAGGAGCAATGCCTCGGAGACTACTCAAACACAACAATAGCTGATCTCAGGGAGACCAGCTACAAAAAAAACACTGCGGAGCCTCACTTAAGAGTCTCAACACAGCAATCCGAAGTGCAAAGCTCCCTGGGAAACAGGAATATGCAAAATAAATGTGGAGCCCCAGTTATGGGTCTACAACACAATGAAAGCCAGATATCCCTCAAAGGAAGGAAAACCAAGCATCTCTGTAATGGAGACACCCCTTTGCTTGGTTTTCCTTCCTTTGAGGGATATCTGGCTTTCATTGTGTTGGAGACCCATAACTGGGGCTCCACATTTATTTTGCATATTCCTGTTTCCCAGGGAGCTTTGCACTTCGGATTGCTGTGTTGAGACTCTTAAGTGAGGCTCCGCGGTGTTTTTTTGTAGCTGGTCTCCCTGAGATCAGCTATTGTGTTTCAGTAAGTGCGTTGGTCAGGGCACGGGTGATGTTCTGGGACACATGCTGGTGTAAAGCAGGCAAGGCACACTGTGAAAAATAGTGGCGCCTGGGGACTGCGTACCAAGGGACGGCTGCCGACATCAGGCTGCGGAAGGCCTCAGTGTCCACAAGCCTAAATGGCAACATTTCAAGGACCAGTAGTTTTGAAAGTTGCGCATTTAGTGCTATGGTGTGTGGGTGGGTATTTGCGCTTGCGTTCATATGCCTGTGTTATCGACATTTGGATGCTGCGCTGGGACAGGGAAGTGGATGTTGTTGCTGATGGTTCATGCGAAGGTCCAGGTGCAGGGCGAGGGGCATCTGGTCCTGCACCTTTGACAAGGTAGGTATACGCATGGGGGTGCTCGTGTAACAGTTGTGGGCCTGTTTGGTGTGGGCTGACGTCTCCCATTTGCAACCTTACTGACTCTTCCAGACTGTTGCAGTGCTGCGAATCCCTCCCCCTCTGTTCTGCTGTCCTCAGTCGGCTTTTCACCTTCCCATGTTGGGTCAGTAACCTCATCATCCACCACCTCCTCTTCCACTTCCTCACTCTGCTCATCTTCCTGACTTGACCTTCCAGCCTTTAAAAAAATTAATATTTTATTAAGCCCTAGATATGAGGCAAATTCAAATCATGTGTGACGCTGATGTCTGACTACTGACCCAAGTCAGGTGTCAGCCTCGCTATTTACTTTAGGTTCATTCTACTTTTCATATACTGAATGACATAGATGAATAAAATGCCATATTAACACTAACTAAGCTTATAGCTCAGTGATAGTGCACTTGTCCTGAGTCCAGTGGACCTGGGTTTGAGACCTTGCTCAGCTTTTAAAAAAATTAACATTTTATTAAGCCCTAGATATGAGGCAAATTCAAGTTATGTGTGACTCTGATGTCTGACTACTGATCTAAGTCAGGCGTCAGCCTCGCAAATAATTTTAGGTTCATTCTACTTTTAATATACTCAATCACATAGAAAAACTAATTCCTTCAACTTTCTGTCCAAACCTGACTAACAAAAACAAGGCATTTTATTCATCTATGCCATTCAGTATATGAAAAGTAGAATGATCCGAAAATTTGGAGCGAGTCTGACGCCTGACTTAGGTCAGTAGTCAGATATCAGCGTCACACATAACTTGAATTTGCCTCATATCTAGGCCTTAATAAAATGTAAAAATGTTTAATGGCTGAAAGGGGTCTTGAACCCAGGCCCACTGGACTCAAGACAAGTGCACTATTACTGAGCTATAAGCTTGCTTAATGTTAAAATGGCATTTTATTCATCTATGCCATTCAGTATATGAAAAGTAGAATGAACCTAAAATTAGGAGCGAGGCTGACGCCTGAGTTAGGTCAGTAGTCAGACATCAGCGTCACACATGACTTGAATTTGCCTCATATCTAGCGCTCAATAAAATGTTACATTTTTTAAAGGCTGAAAGGGGTCTTGAACCCAGGCCCACTAGACTCAAGAGTCAAGACAAGTACACTACCACTGAGCTACAAGCTTGCTTAGTGACAGGCTGGGATTTTGCATACAAATACATAGTATATCTATAACTCATTCTCACTTTGACCCTGACCTATGAAGAGCATAATTCAAACTCAGTTGTCAGGGTCAGGTGTCAGGGTCAGGTCTCAGAGTCAGGTGTCAGGGTCAGGTGTCACACTGGCATTATTTTTATAGTTGACTATGATATCTGACCATGTCCTAAAATGAACACCGTATGGGAGGAAGGAGGATCAGAGTGATGATTCGGTTGACCAGACTTTTGGCTACAGAGACTGGACTTCGTGGAAGAGAGTGTGGTGCTTAACCGACTGGAAGCATTATATTCTGCAATCCAACCGACCACCTGTTCGCACTGGTCCGACTTGGACAGTGTTCTCCTGTGCCGCCCAGCTAAGTTCGACATGAAGCTGGGTAAGGTTGAATTTTTGTTATTTCTGGTGCACTGGCAGCAGGCACAGTTTCATGGCGCCCAGGGCCACGGCCTCTGCTTGCATCATCAGCATCATGCCCTTGGACACGGTCTCTGCTTGCACCTTCAGCATCACACCCAGGGCCACAGCCTCTGCTTGCACAGAAAAATACAAATTTTGGGCACTACACTAGGCCAGAGATAATGTAATTTTGACAATACACACTGTATTCGGATGTAGTTCTATATTGAATGCAAATTTGTCCCAAATAAAATGTATTCTCTGAGGGAATACTGTATATACGGTTGCGGCCTAAACACACACACAGATGTGCCCAAAACTAGTTAACTATGGCCAAAATATAAATCACTCCCTGATGGAGTAAATAATATAACGGTTGTGGATTTAATGCACACACAGATGTGGCATAAGTTACTGTACACTAGGTTAATTTCCCCCAAAAAATAAATTTCTCTGATGGTGTATATCTTAGTACCAGGCACACTGTATTGAATAGGCCCCTTTTTATAATGCCTGCCAACACAGTGCTTTATGATGGTGCAGTGTATATCTCAGTACCAGGCACACTGTAGTGAATAAGCCCCTTTTTATAATATCTGCCCAACACACTGCTTTATGATGATGTATTGTAGATGTCACTAATCTGAAATCTTTCTCTCTTAGAAGTTAAAAAAGCGATTTTCAAGACCTGCACTTTCAGATCTGTCCCTTCCTGGCGACGCCTGTCCCTGATAGTGCTGAAGCAAACCCCTTCTTTAAAAAAAAAAAAAGGTGCTGCACTGCTGTCAAACACACAGTGTAGTCCTTAAAAGGTCTGTTAGGTCTTTCAATAAGGTTTTTGGAGTAAATTCAGTAAGTTTAGAGCAAAACGCTATCTGTCCCTGCCGACTGTCTGCTTTCCCTGACGCTGAATGAGCCAAGAGCCGGACCTCAGCTTCTATATGAAATGGTATCACGTGTTTTGGTCAGCCAATCAGTGTAAGGCTTACAGCTAACATTGCTATGGCCTTACACTGAGGGAAATTACTTACCTGGACCTTGATTGGCTACTTAGAAGGCGCCAAATGTGCGGGGAGGAGACTCGAGCAATGCAACGAATACACATGGTGCTCGGCTGAGTAAAGCCGAGCGCCGAGCATAGCGATGCTCGAGCTGAACCCAGGGGCGGACTGAGAACCCTCAGGGCCCCCGGGCAAAATAAATCAAGGGCCCCCTTCCAGGCCCCACCCATGCCCTACCTCCAGCCATGCCCATGTTATACCTCCAGCCACACCTATATCCCGCCTCCACTACCTGGTCACACCGCCATCGTTATGCCTCTGATCCCATCACTACAGAAATACAGGGCACTTACCAATTACGTCCAGTGACGTCTTCTTTAATGTAGATGTTTTCTGTCCTCGTCTTTTCCTTTCAGACCTTCAGACCAGACCGCCATGTTGTCGCCATTTTCCATCTCTGCAGTTTAACAAAAAAAAATCTTAGTTTACTACTTTTCCATCATCCTCCCATCTTCTGGACAAATCATCCTACTACCCCCAATACTGTGCCGCTGTGCTCCCCAATACTACACTGCAGAAACAGATAATACCCTGGCAATACTAGTACCACACAGAGCCCCCATATAAAATACCCATTCTTTGTGGCCTCAGTAGAAGCCCCCATAGTGCCCCATAATAATGTGCCAGTAACACGTGCCTCTCCATGGCACCACATGTGCTAGTAATAAGTGCCTCTCTTGTGCTTCCCCCATGTGCCAGTAGCCCCCTTATTATGTGCCAGTAGCCCCCCATATGTGCCAGTAGCTCCCCATATGTGCCAGTAGCCGTCTCCCTTATGTGCCAGTAGCTGTCTCCCCTTATGTGCCATTAGGCCCCCTCATGTGCCATTAGGCTCCCTCATGTGCCATTAGGCCCCCTCATGTGCCATTAGTCCCCCTTATGTGCCAGTAGCCGTTCCCCTTATGTGTTATTAGTCCCCCTCATGTGCCAGTAGCCGTCCCTTTATGTGCCAGTAGCCGTCCCTTTATGTGCCAGTAGCCGTCCCTTTATGTGCCAGTAGCCGTCCCTTTATGTGCCAGTAGCCGTCCCTTTATGTGCCAGTAGCCGTCCCCTTTATGTGCCAGTAGCCGTCCCTTTATGTGCCAGTAGCCGTCCCCTTTATGTGCCAGTAGCTCCCTTTATGTGCCAGTAGCCCCTTTATGTGCCAGTAGCCCCTTTAGTGCCAGTAGCCCCTTTATGTGCCAGTAGCCCCCTTTAGTGCCAGTAGCCCTCTTTAGTGCCAGTAGCCCCCTTTATGTGCCAGTAGCCCCCTTTAGTGCCAGTAGCCCCCTTTAGTGCCAGTAGCCCCCTTTAGTGCCAGTAGCCCCAAGAAAAAAAAAAAAGAACACTTATACTTACCTCCAGCGATGCGATGCAGGCCTCTTCCGGCCTGTGTCTCGAGCTGTACGGCTCCGGCGGCGCGATGACGTCATCACGCCGCCTGCACCGGCCTCTGATAGGCTGCCGGCCTAGTGCTGGCAGCCTATCAGAGGAACAGGGAGAGAGAGGACACGCCTCTCCCTCCTCTGCTGCTGCTCCGCACGGAGATGAGTGCAATGCAAGCGCTCATCTCCGTCCTGATGTTCCCTGCCGCCGCCGCGATCTCTTTTTCTCTATACTGAGTGGGCAGCCGCCGGGCCCCCTTCCCGGCCGGGCCCTCGGACCATGTCTGAAGTGCCCGACCGCTCAGTCCGCCCCTGGCTGAACCAATACTCGGCCGAGCATGCTCGCTCATCACAAGTGCTCACTAGAGATGAGCAAATCGTACTTGACAAAGTGGAATTTGAAACGAGGAAGTAAGAAGCCCGGGAACAAGGGATCACCCACAATGCATGTAGCCAGCCAATCAGCAGCTAGCCAGCCCTTGTGATGTCACAGCCCTATAAAAAGTCTCTGCCTGCTCGATCTCCGACATTTTACAGTGAACTTAGTGCAGGGAGAGGCGGGACAGGCTCTAGGGACAGTGTTTAGAAAATACTTTATTCACAAAAAAAACTATTAAGCAGTTCAGGAAAAGATTATTCATAGTGTAGGGAAAGGAAAGGGAGGCATTATTAACATTATAGGGAGAGAGCATTGACTAATAGAAGAGTATAAAGCCTGGGTAATAGGAAGTAATGAGTGGCAGGGGCAATATTCGAATTTGCGATATTTTGTAAATATGTGGTAGAATATTCATGATATCTTCGTGAATATTCGTATTCGAGATTATTCTCTTGATTGAGAAAAATCTATAGGAACCCAATAGGAAAGTTGCCTATAACCCGCCCTTACTCGATTAACGCGCATATTACAGTACATTGCTGATTTTTCGCACAAGATAATATAAATTAAATGATGAATATTCTAATTCACTACTGACTAAGATATTGCAGCATTCTCACATTGGCCCACAAGCAAGGAGCAGGCAGGAAATGGGCCTTTACCTGCCTGCTTCTTGCTTGTAGGCCAATGTGAAAAGGCTGCAATATCGTAGTCTGGAGTGAATTCGAATATTCTTCATCATTTAATTTATTCTAGCTTATGTGAAAAATTCGACAATGTAATATGCGCGTTAATCGAGAAAGGGCGGGTTATTAACTTTCCCATTGGGTTGGCTTGCTAGAATTCGCAAATATGTAGAATATAGTGTTGAGCAAACAGTTCGAGCACATTTTCAAAAAAGTTCGGGTTCGGGTCCGTTGTTCGGCGATTTCTTCCCGCTTTCTGAAGGGCTGCACAGCAGCCAATCAGCTAGTGTTTTACTTCATGCCCTAAGAAGCCATCACAGCCATGCCTACTAATGGCATGGCTGTGATTGGCCAAGTGCAGCATGTGACCCAGCCTCTATTTAAGCTGGAGTCACGTAGCGCCACACGTCACTCTACTCTGATTAGTGTAGGGAGAGGACGCAGCTTCTGTGAGGGCAAGATTAGGCAGGGAAAAGTCAGCAAAAACACCTAATGAAGTGATCAATCTACAGCTGTGAATCATTCAACTTCTGCTAGATAATTGCTCACTGGTTTTTAGGCTGCACAGAGCGTTTTTCTGTCACTTTGATCGACGGACATTTTGTGACTTGTGGTGCACCAGCACATGCTTCCACCAAGTCCATCAATACTAGTTTTTTTTTTTTTTTGCTATATCCTACATCAGGGGCTTGGCTGTGCTTATTGTCACCCCTAGGAACTCAGGATAGAAATTTCTATATTTTATTAAGGGGTTAAATACAAGTGGCAAAATAGCAATCCCCTAAGTCTGGTGTCCCAGCAGTGGCTGACAAAGTATAATAGTGTCCGCCAAAGGATAGATTTTGTTCTGGGGTGAAATTCAATTGCCAAAATATCAATACCCTGAATTTGGTGTCCCAGCATTGGCTGGCAAAGTATAATAGTGTCCGCCAAAACATATATTTTGTTCTGGGGTAAAATTCACTTGCCAAAGTAGCAATACCCTGAATCTGGTGTCCCAGCACTGGCTGGCAAAGTATAATAGTGTCCGACAAAACATATATTTTGTTCTGGAGTAAAATTCACTTGCCAAAATAGCAATACCCTGAATCTGGTGTCCCACCACTGGCTGGCATAGTATAATAGTGTCCGCCAAAACAGATATTTTGTTCTAGGGTGAAATTCACTTGCCAATATAGCAATACCCTGAATCTGGTGTTCCAACTGTTGCAGGCCAAGTGTTAATCTGTCCGTAAAAGGGAATATTACACTCAAGGTGTATATACAAGTGCTGAGAGGGTCATCCTCAATAACTTCACACGCTACCGTGCATCTCCCATTGTATTTCTGTCCGTTAAAGGGTATATTACACAAAGTGTTAAAATACAATTGCTGAAGGCATAATCCTACATATTTTTTCACACGCTACTGTGCATCTCCAAGTGTAAATCTGTCCATAAAAGGATACCTTTCATCCAGGGCCTAAATACTAGCCCTAAGAGATATTCCCCTAAATCAGTGGTTACTGCTGTGCCTGGATTAGTGTAATACGGTACATAAATAAATAGGCAGATAGTGTTAGGTGCCTGTAAAAAAAGTCCTGAATTTGAAATCAATACATTGGGCCAAATATTTTTTTTTTTTTATTGTGGTGCTTGGTTAACGGTAACAATGAGGAAAACATCTAGTAAGGGATGCGGACGCGGTCGTAGTGGTGTTAGTGTACCCTCTGGTGCTAGGAGAGAACGTGGCCATTCTGCCACAGCCACACGTCGTAGTGAACCGACTACCTCAGGTTCCAGTACCGGCCAGAATTTACAGCGATATTTGGTGGGGCCCAATGCCGTTCTAAGGATGGTAAGGCCTGAGCAGGTACAGGCGCTAGTCAATTGGGTGGCCAACAGTGGATCCAGCACGTTCACATTATCTCCCACCCAGTCTTCTGCAGAAAGCGCACAGGTGGCGCCTGAAAACCAAGCCCATCAGTCTGTCACATCACCCCCATGCATATCAGGGAAACTGTCTGAGCCTCAAGTTATGCAGCAGTCTCTTATGCTTTTTGAAGACTATGCTGGCAGGGTTTCCCAAGGGAATGCACTGATGCACAACTATTGATGTTTCCTGATGATGAGGACATGGGAATACCACCTCATCGGAGTCCGCACGTCTATGATGATGACGAAACACAGGTGCCAACTACTGCGTCTTTCTGCAGTGTGCAGACCAAACAGGAGGTCAGGGAGGAAGACTGTGTGGAAGACAATGCAGGGGGCGATGAGGTCCTAGACCCCACATGGAATGAAGGTCGTGCAACATACTTTCATAGTTCAGAGGAAGAGGCAGTGGTGAGACCGAGCCAACAGCGTAGCAAGAAGGGGAGCAGGGGGCAAAAGCAGACCAGCCGTCTCCAAGAGAATTCGCCTGCTTCTGGCCACCGCCACCAGGTACCGAGCACCCCAAAGGCAGCTTCAAGGAGTTCCCTGGCATGGCACTTCTTTAAACAATGTGCTGACGACAAGACTCGAGTGGTTTGCACGCTGTGCCATCAGAGCCTGAAGCGAGGCATTAAAATTCTGAACCTTAGCACAACCTGCATGACCAGGCATCTACATGCAAAGCATGAACTGCAGTGGAGTAAACACCTTAAAAGCAAGGAACTCACTCTGGCTCCCCCTGCTCCCTCTTCTGCTGCTGCCTCTGCCTCTAGCTACGCCTCGGGAGGAATGTTGGCATCTGCCACCCACTAAACAGAGGATGTGCCACCGACAACACCACCTGCGTCACCAAGCATCTCCACCATGTCACACGGCAGCGTTCAGCTCTCCATCTCACAAACCTTGGAGAGAAAGCGTAAATTCCCACCTAGCCACCCTCGAGCCCTGGGCCTGAATGCCAGCATTTCTAAACTACTGGCCTTTGAAATGCTGTCATTCAGGCTGGTGGACACAGACAGCTTCAAACAGCTGATGTCCATGGCTGTCCCACAGTATGTTGTTCCCAGCCGCCACTACTTCTCCAAGACAGTCGTGCCTTCCCTGCACAACCAAGTATCCGATAAAATCAAGTGTGCACATCGCAACGCCATCTGTGGCAAGGTCAACCTAACCACAGATACGTGGACCAGTAAGCACGGCCAGGGACGCTATATCTCCCTAACTGCACACTGGGTAAATGTAGTGGCGGCTGGGCCCCAGGTGGAGAGTTCCTTGGCGCACGTCCTTCCGCCGCCATGGATCCCAGGGCATCATTCTTTGCCTCCTGTAGCCTAATCCTCCTACTCGGCTTCCTCCTCCTCTGCTTCCACCAGCTCATCCAGTCAGCCACACACCTTCACCACCAACTTCAGCACAGCCCGGGTAAACGTCAACAGGCCATTCTGAAACTCATATGTTTGGGGGACAGGCCCCACACCGCGCAGGAGTTGTGGAGGGGTATTGAACAACAGACCGACGAGTGGTTTCTGCCGGTGGGCCTCAAGCCCGGCCTGGTGGTGTGCGATAATGGGCGAAATCTCGTGGCAGCTCTGGGACTAGCCGGTTTGATGCATATCCCTTGCCTGGCGAATGTGGTGAATTTGGTGGTGCAGAAGTTCATTCACAACTACCCCGACATGTCAGAGCTGCTGCATAAAGTGCAGGCCGTCTGTGCGCGCTTCCGGTGTTCACATCCTGCCGCTGCTCGCCTGTCTGCGCTACAGCGTATCTTCGGCCTTCCCGCTCACATGTGACGTGCCCACCAGGTGGATCTCCACCTTGCACCGGCTGGAGAGACTGTGCGAGCAGCAGCAGGCCATAGTGGAGTTTCAGCTGCAGCACGCACGGGTCAGTCGCACTGCGGAACAGCACCACTTCACCACCAATGATTGGGCCTCCATGCGAGACCTGTGTGCCCTGTTGCGCTGTTTCAAGTACTCCACCAACATGGCCAGTGGCGATGACACCGTTATCAGCGTTACAATACCACTTCTATGTCTCCTTGAGAAAACGCTTAGGGCGATGATGGAAGAGGAGGTGGCCCAGGAGGAGGAGGAGGATGAGGGATCATTTTTAGCACTTTCAGGCCAGTCTGTTAGAAGTGGCTCAGAGGGAGGTTTTTTGCAACAGCAGAGACCAGGTACAAATCTGGCCAGCCAGGGCCCACTACTGGAGGATGAGGAGGATGGGAAGAAGGTGCAGAAGGTTGAGGATGAAGTAGGTTCACAGCGGGGTGGCACCCAACACAGCTCAGGCCCATCACTGGTGCATGGCTGGGGGGATACGGAGGACGATGACGATATGCCTGCCACAGAGAACAGCTTGTCCTTACCTCTGGGGAGCCTGGCACACATGAGCGACTACATGCTGCAGTGCCTGCGCAACGACAGCAGAGTTGCCCACATTTTAACGTGTGCGGACTACTGGGTTGCCACCCTGCTGGATCCCCGGTTCAAAGACAATGTGACCACCTTACTTCCTGCACTGGAGCGTGATAGGAAGATGCGCGAGTACAAGCGCACGCTGGTAGACGCGCTCCTGAGAGCATTCCCAAATGTCACAGGGGAACAGGTGGAAGCCCAAGGCGAAGGCAGAGGAGGAGCAAGAGGACTCTAACGCAGCTGTAGACAAAAAATACTTGATCCAGCTCTCCAAAACGAGTGTATCATTATTGAAGCTTGATAAAATCTTATGCACAACAGGACAGACACCGTACTGTGACGCGTTTCGGATCTCTAAGCATATGGATCCTTCATCATAACATATACGTTCAGTACAGAAACACCATTTATATGAACCCTTCACACCTGGGGGGATGATTGCCGTGTCACATGACAGCACACCTGCAGTCAGACCCCCAGGGGATGATTAGGCTCAACACTCAATAGAAACATATATCCAAGTCCACAATTAAAATGAAAAAAAAAACAAATATATATATATATATATAAAAAGGCAAACAAAACTAAATCAATATTGGACAATCAGGTCATACTTTTTATTAAGACCTGTGGGAATACGCGTTTTCAATTGGAACATCCAAAAGGATTCTCGATTCAACAATTTCCTTCTTATGTCTCCTCCTCTGACCGGGAAAAACACCCTTTCTATGCCTTGCACTGTGAAGTTACTGACATCCCCACTATGTACTACCGCAAAGTGTACACTTGCGGCAGATACATTGCGATTGCGATAGTGTGGTAAGTCCGATATGTGTTTGCGGATGCGAGTTCTCAAAGAATTAGACGTGCAGCCGACATACTGAAGCTTACAATCGTCACATGTGATGGCATAAATGACGTTTTCTGTATTACAGTTTCATAAACACTGCCATCTACACAGGACGTGAAAACTTTGCTCACTTGTAAATATTCGCAGCATGTACACACACGATGGCCACATTAAAAAAAAACCTTAGTTGCCAACCATGTCGGGGCACTATGAGGTTTGTCCCGATATAAACTGGGACTAACCATGCCTCCTACTGTAGGGGCCCGTTTAGCCGCATATCTTATGCCTCCTCCTAAAATATTAGACCATTCGTCTTCAAATCTGAGGACGGGTAAATGTTTGCGAATGATTTTACAGATGTCCAAATACTCCTCACTATACTGAGTAGTAAAGGTATAGGGACATCCTCCTTTCTTCTCCTATTGTCTCCTCCTGCCAGACCAGTTTTACAAATCATGGACAATCTGTCTAACTTCTTGACATGTTCCTTGCATTCAAATATATGACGTTTAGAATAGGCCCTGGCCGTCAATCTGTCAATTAACTTATAACTTTCCTGTTCAAAAACCGCCAGATCTGAACAATTCCTTCTAATGCGCAAGAGCTCCCCCCTGGGAATGTTGTTAATAACGTGTTTGGGATGACAGGAGGTAGCATGTAAAGTTGTATTACCGGCTAGGTCCTTTCTATATGCTCTGGTCTCCACAGCCGACAGTGTGGCATTGCCATTCAATACCAAAATCCAAAAAGATTATTTGCTTACTATCAAAATGCAGAGAAAAGGAAATTGTTGGAGTACAAGAATTGAGGTAGTCGCCAAACAGCGGTATGGCCGCCACACCACCCCACCACACCATAAGCAGGTCATCGATGTAGCGACCATACCACTGCAAGCAGCCCCCAAAGGGGAGGGTGTCGATGAGGAGAAAGGCCCTCTCCCACCACGCCATAAAAATATTGGCTATAGAGGGGGAGAACCTGGCCCCCATCAACACCCCCGACAAATGGAGCTGCTGTGTAACGGCTGTGTCACAGCCAGCTCCTCTGAGGGAAGGGGTAGCATGGCAGAAATGTGGAAAAGTTTTGTCACCACGCCACAGCTAACTGCACCATCACGTGTTAGCAGGAGGCAGCATTTCACTAACATGGTTGAACAGTACGTCTGCTCACCCCTCCACGTACTGACTGATGGTTCGGCCCCATTCAGCAAGGAATCATGCGTCATATCACCCACCACTGGAGAAGGCCACTTTCAGTTATTTCGGACCCAGCACCCAGACAGAGGAGAGAGGTCCCACAGCAAGGAATCATGCGTCATATCACCCACCACTGGAGAAGGCCACTTTCAGTTATTTCGGCCCAGCACCCAGACGGAGGATTCAGGTCCCACAGCAAGTAATCATGCGTCATATCACCTACCACTGGAGAAGGCCACTTTCAGTTATTTCGGCCCAGCACCCAGATAGAGGAGAGAGGTCCCACAGCAAGGAATCATGCGTCATTTCACCCACCACTAGAGAAGGCCACTTTCAGTTATTTCAGACCCAGCACCTAGACAGAGGAGAGAGGTTCCACAGCAAGGAATCATGCGTCATTTTACCCACCACTGGAGAAGGCCACTTTCAGTTATTTCGGCCCAGCACCCAGACCGAGGATACATGTCCCAAAGCAAGGAATCATGCGTCATATCACCCACCACTGGAGAAGGCCACTTTCAGTTATTTCGGCCCCAGCACCCAGACAGAGGAGAGAGGTCCCACAGCAAGGAATCATGAGTCAGATCACCCACCACTGGAGAAGGCCACTTTCAGTTATTTCGGCCCAGCACCCAGACAGAGGAGAGAGGTCCCACAGCAAGGAATCATGCGTCATATCACCCACCACTGGAGAAGGCCACTTTCAGTTATTTCGGCCCCACCACCCAGACAGAGGAGAGAGGTCCCACAGCAATGAATCATGCGTCAGATCACCCACCACTGGAGAAGGCCACTTTCAGTTATTTCGGCCCAGCACCCAGACAGAGGAGAGAGGTCCCACAGCAAGGAATCATGCGTCATATCACCCACCACCGGAGAAGGCCACTTTCAGTTATTTCGGCCCCACCACCCAGACAGAGGAGAGGTTCATTCAACTTTGGGTTGCACCGCAAGATCATAGTAAAGTTAAAAAAATGAGGATTCAATAAAGAAGTGCCCCGGAGTACAAGAATACATGGTTGAGGGGGAGGCAGTTATAAATGTCTATTCTGCTCAAGGGAGGCACAGGTCCTGTGGAATCCATGCCTGGTTCATTTTTATGAACGTCAGCTTGTCCACGTTGGCTGTGGACAGGCGGCTGCGTTTGTCAGTAATGACGCCCCCTGCCGTGCTGAATACACGTTCAGACAAAACGCTGGCCGCCGGGCAGGCCAGCACCTCCAAGGCATAAAATGCTAACTCTGGCCACGTGGACAATTTGGAGACCCAGAAGTTAAATGGGGCTAAACCATCAGTCAGTATGTGGAGGGGTGTACAGATGTACTGTTCAACCATGTTAGTGAAATGCTGCCTCCTGCTAACACGTTCCGTATCAGGTGGTGGTGCAGTTAGCTGTGGCGTGGAGACAAAACTTTTCCACATTTCTGCCATGCTAACCCTGCCCTCAAAGGAGCTGGCCGTGACACAGCTGCGTTGGCGACCTCTTGCTCCTCCTCTGCCTTCACCTTGGGCTTCCACCTGTTCCCCTGTGACATTTGGGAATGCTCTCAGAAGCGCGTCTACCAGCGTGCGCTTGTACTCGCGCATCTTCCTATCACGATCCAGTGCAGGAAGTATGGTGGGCACATTGTCTTTGAACCGGGGATCCAGCAGGGTGGCAACCCAGTAGTCCGCACACATTAAAATGTGGGCAACTCTGCTGTTGTTGCGCAGGCACTGCAGCATGTAGTCGCTCATGTGTGCCAGGCTCCCCAGAGGTAAGGACAAGCTGTCCTCTGTGGGAGGCGTATCGCCATCGTCCTCCGTATCCCCCCAGCCACGCACCAGTGATGGGCCTGAGCTGTGTCGGGTGCCACCCCGCTGTGAACCTGCTTCATCCTCATCCTCCTCCACCTCCTCCCCATCCTCCTCGTCCTCCAGTATTGGGCCCTGGCTGGCCACATTTGTACCTAGCCTCTGCTGTTGCAAAAAACCTCCCTCTGAGCCACTTCTAACAGACTGGCCTGAAAGTGCTAAAAATGACCCCTCATCCTCCTCCTGGGCCACCTCCTCTTCCATCATCGCCCTAAGCGTTTTCTCAAGGAGACATAGAAGTGGTATTGTAGCGCTGATAATGGTGTCATCGCCACTGGCCATGTTGGTGGAGTACTCGAAACAGGGCACACAGGTCTCGCATGGAGGCCCAATCATTGGTGGTGAAGTGGTGCTGTTCCGCAGTGAGACTGACGCGTGCGTGCTGCAGCTGAAACTCCACTATGGCCTGCTGCTGCTCGCACAGTCTCTCCAGCATGTGCAAGGTGGAGTTCCACCTGGTGGGCACGTCGCATATGAGGCGGTGAGCGGGAAGGCCGAAGTTCGACTGTAGCACAGACAGGCGAGCAGCGGCAGGATGTGAATGCCGGAAGCGCGCACAGACGGCCCTCACTTTATGCAGCAGCTATGACATGTCGGGGTAGTTGTGAATCAACTTCTGCACCACCAAATTCAGCACATGCGCCAGGCAAGGGATGTGCGTCAAACCGGCTAGTCCCAGAGCTGCGACGAGATTTCGACCATTATCGCACACCACCAGGCCGGGCTTAAGCAAAGAATGATGCCCTGCGATCCTTGGCGGCGGAAAGACACGCACCAAGGAACTCTCCGCCTGGGGCTTAGCCGCCACTACATTTACCCAGTGTGCAGTTAGGGAGATATAGCGTCCCTGGCCGTGCTTACTGGTCCACGTATCTGTGGTTAGGTGGACCTTGCCACAGATGGTGTTGCGCAGTACACACTTGATTTTATCGGATATTTGGTTGTGCATTGAAGGCATGGCTGTCTTGGAGAAGTAGTGGCGGCTGGGAACAACATACTGTGGGACAGCCATGGACATCAGCTGTTTGAAGCTGTCTGTGTCCACCAGCCTGAATGACAGCATTTCAAAGGCCAGTAGTTTAGAAATGCTTGCATGCAGGCCCAGGGCTCGAGGGTGGCTAGGTGGGAATTTACGCTTTCTCTCCAAGGTTTTTGAGATGGAGAGCTGAACGCTGCCGTGTGACATGGTGGAGATGCTTGGTGACACAGGTGGTGTTGTCGGTGGCACATCCTCTGTTTAGTGGGTGGCAGGTGCCAACGTTCCTCCCGAGGCGGAGGAAGAGGCCGAGGCAGCAGCAGAAGAGGGAGCAAGGGGAGCCAGAGTAAGTTCCTCGTTTACTCCACTGCAGTTCATGCTTTGCATGTAGGTGCCTGGTCAGGCAGGTTGTGCTAAGGTTCAGAACGCTAATGCCTAGCTTCAGGATCTGATGGCACAGTGTGCAAACCACTCGTGTCTTGTCGTCGGCACATTGTTTAAAGAAGTGCCATGCTAGAGAACCCCTTGAAGCTGCCTTTGGGGTGCTCGGTTCCTGGTGGCGGTGGCCAGTAGCAGGCGAACTCTCTTGGCGGCTGCTGGTCTGCTTTTGCTCCCTCTTTTGATACGCTGTTGGCTCGGTCTCATCACTGCCTCTTCCTCTGAACTATGAAAGTCTGTTGCACGACCTTCATTCCATGTGGGGTCTAGGACCTCATCGTCCCCTGCATCGTCTACCACACAGTCTTCCTCCCTGACCTCCTGTTCGGTCTACACACTGCAGAAAGACGCAGCAGTTGGCACCTGTGTTTCGTCATCATCATAGACGTGCGGACTCCGATGAGGTGGTATTCCCATGTCCTCATCATCAGGAAACATCAGTGTTTGTGCATCAGTGCATTCTATGTCTTCCACCACTGGTGAAGGGCTAGGTGGATTCCATTGGGAAACCCTGCCAGCAGAGTCTTCAAACAGCATAAGAGACTGCTGCATAACTTGAGGCTCAGACAGTTTCCCTGATATGCATGGGGGTGATGTGACAGACTGATGGGCTTTGTTTTCAGGTGCCACCTTTGCGCTTTCTGCGGAAGAATGGGTGGGAGATAATGTTGTGAACATGCTGGATCCACTGTCGGCCACCCAATTGACTAGCGCCTATACCTGCTCAGGCCTTACCATCCTTAGAACGGCATTGGGCCCCAACAAATATCGCTGTAAATTCTGGCGGGTACTGGAACCTGAGGTAGTTGGTTCACTAGGACATGTGGCTGTGGCAAAATGGCCACGTCCTCTCCCAGCACCAGAGGGTACACTAACACCACCACGACCGCGTCCGCGTCCCTTACTAGATGTTTTCCTCATTGTTACCTTTCACCAAGAACCACAATAAGAAAAAAAATATTTGGCCCAATGTATTGATTTCAAATTCAGGACTTTTTTTACAGGCACCTAACACTATCTGCCTATTTATTTATGTAGCGTATTACACAAATCCAGGCACCGCAGTAACCACTGATTTAGGGGAATATCTCTTTTAGGGCTAGTATTTAGGCCCTGGATGAAAGGTATCCTTTTATGGACAGATTTAAACTTGGCCTGCAAAAGCTCGAACACCAGATTCAGGGTATTGCTATTTTGGCAATTTAATTTCACCCCAGAACAAAATATAGGTTTTTGCGGACACTATGAAACTTGGCCAGCCACAGCTGAAAACACTGATTAATGGTATTGCTATTTTGGCAATTAAATTTTGCCCCAGAACAAAGTATATAATTTGCAGGACACTATGAAACTTGGCCAGACACAGCTGAAACCACTGATTTATGGTATTGCTATTTTGGCAATTGAATTTAACCCCAGAACAAAATATACCCTGTTACGGACAGATTTAAACTAGGCCCGCAACAGCTGGAACACCAGATTCAGGGTATTGCTATTTTGGCAATTGAATTTCACCCCAGAACAAAATATGTTTTGGCGGACACTATTATACTTTGCCAGCCACAGCTGAAACCACTGATTTATGGTATTGCTATTTTGGCAATTGAATTTCATCCCACAACAAAATATACGTTTTTGCGGACACTATGAAACTTGGCCAGCCACAGCTGAAAACACTGATTTATGGTATTGCTATTTTGGCAATTGAATTTCACCCCAGAACAAAATATATGTTTTTGCGGACACTATGAGACTTGGCCTGCAACAGATGGGACACCAGATTCAGGGTATTGCTATTTTGGCAATTGAATTTCACCCCTGGACAAAATATATTTTTTTGCGGACACTATGAAACTTGGCCAGCCACAGCTGAAAACACTGATTTATGGTATTGCTATTTTGGCAATTGAATTTCACCCCAGAACAAAATATATGTTTTTGCAGACACTATGAAACTTGGCCTGCAACAGCTGGGACACCAGATTTAGGGTTTTGCTATTTTGGCAATTGAATTTCACAACAGAACAAAATATATGTTTTTGCAGACACTATGAAACTTGGCCTGCAACAGCTGGGACACCAGATTCAGGGTATTACTATTTTGGCAATTGAATTTTACCCCACAACAAAATATATGTTTTTGCGGACACTATGAAACTTGGCCTGCAACAGCTGGGACACCAGATTCAGGGTATTGCTATTTTGGCAATTGAATTTCACCCCAGAACAAAATATATGTTTTTGCAGACACTATGAAACTTGGCCAGCCACAGCTGAAACCACTGAATAATGGTATTGCTATTTTGGCAATTGAATTTCACCCCAGAACAAAATATATGATTTTGCAGACACTATGAAACTTGGCCTGCAACAGCTGGGACACCAGATTCAGGGTATTGCCATTTTGGCAATTGAATTTCACCCCAGAACAAAAGATATGTTTTTGCGGACACTATGAAACTTGGCCAGCCACAGCTGAAACCACTGATTAATGGTATTGCTATTTTGGCAATTAAATTTCGCCCCAGAACAAAGTATAAAAAATTGCAGGACACTATGAAACTTGGCCAGACACAGCTGAAACCACTGATTTATGGTATTGCTATTTTGGCAATTGAATCTAACCCCAGAACAAAATATACCCTGTTATGGACAGATTTAAACTTGGCCCGCAACAGCTGGAATTCCAGATTCAGGGTATTGCTATTTTGGCAATTGAATTTCACCTCAGAACAAAATATATGTTTTGGCGGACACTATTATACTTTGCCAGCCACAGCTGAAACCACTGATTTATGGTATTGCTATTTTGGCAATTGAATTTCACCCTAGAACAAAATATATGTTTTGGCGGACACTATGAATCTTGGCCTGCAACAGCTGGGACACCAGATTCAGGCTATTGCTATTTTGGCAATTGAATTTCACCCTAGAACAAAATATATGTTTTGGCGGACACTATGAATCTTGGCCTGCAACAGCTGGGACACCAGATTCAGTGTATTGCTATTTTGCAATTGAATTTCACCCCAGAACAAAATATATGTTTTGGCGGACACTATGAAACTTGGCCAGCCACAGCTGAAACCACTGATTTATGGTATTGGTATTTTGGCAATTGAATTTCACCCCAGAACAAAATATATGTTTTTGCGGACACTATGAAACTTGGCCAGCCACAGTTGAAACCACTGATTTATGGTATTGCTATTTTGGCAATTGAATTTCACCCCAGAACAAAATATATGTTTTTGCGGACACTATGAAACTTGGCCAGCCACTGCTGAAACCACTGATTTATGGTATTGCTATTTTGGCAATTGAACTTAACCCCAGAACAAAATGTATGTTTTTGCGGACACTATGAAACTTGGACTGCAACAGCTGGGACACCAGATTCAGGGTATTGCTATTTTGTTAATTGAATTTCACCCCACAACAAAATATATGTTTTTGCGGACAATATGAAACTTGGCCAGCCACAGCTGAAACCACTGATTTATGGTATTGCTATTTTGGCAATTAAATTTCACCCCAGAACAAAATATATGTTTTTGCGGACACTATGAAACTTGGCCAGCCACAGTTGAAACCACTGATTTATGGTATTGCTATTTTGGCAATTGAATTTCACCCCACGACAAAATATATGTTTTTGCGGACACTATGAAACTTTGCCAGCCACAGTTGAAACCACTGATTTATGGTATTGCTATTTTGGCAATTGAATTTCACCCCAGGACAAAATATATGTTTTTGCGGACACTATAAAACTTGGCCAGCCACAGCTGAAACCACTGATTTATGGTATTGCTATTTTGGCAATTAAATTTCACCCCAGAACAAAATATATGTTTTTGCGGACACTATGAAACTTGGCCAGCCACAGTTGAAACCACTGATTTATGGTATTGCTATTTTGGCAATTGAATTTCACCCCACGACAAAATATATGTTTTTGCGGACACTATGAAACTTTGCCAGCCACAGTTGAAACCACTGATTTATGGTATTGCTATTTTGGCAATTGAATTTCACCCCAGAACAAAATATATGTTTTTGCGGACAATATGAAACTTGGCCTGCAACAGCTGGGACACCAGATTCAGGGTATTGCTATTTTGTTAATTGAATTTCACACCACAACAAAATATATGTTTTTGCGGACACTATGAATCTTGGCCAGCCACAGCTGAAACCACTGATTTATGGTATTGCTATTTTAGCAATTGAATTTCACCCTAGAACAAAATATATGTTTTTGCGGACACTATGAATTTTGGAAAGCCACAGCTGAAACCACTGATTAATGGTATTGCTATTTTTGCAATTAAATTTCGCCCCAGAACAAAGTATATAATTTGCAGGACACTATGAAACTTGGCCAGACACAGCTGAAACCACTGATTTATGGTATTGCTATTTTGGCAATTGAATTTAACCCCAGAACAAAATATACCCTGTTATGGACAGATTTAAACTAGGCCCACAACAGCTGGAATTCCAGATTCAGGGTATTGCTATTTTGGAAATTGAATTTCACCCCAGAACAAAATATGTTTTGGCGGACACTATTATACTTTGCCAGCCACAGCTGAAACCACTGATTTATGGTATTGCCATTTCGGGAATTGAATTTCACCCCAGAACAAAATATATGATTTCGCGGATACTATGAAACTTGGACTGCAACAGCTGGGACACCAGATTCAGGGTATTGCTTTTTTGGCAATTGAATTTCACCCCACAACAAAATATATGTTTTTGCGGACACTATGAAACTTGGCCAGCCACATTTGAAACCACTGATTTATGGTATTGCTATTTTGGCAATTGAATTTCACCCCAGGACAAAATATATGTTTTTGCGGAAACTATGAAACTTGGCCAGCCACAGCTGAAACCACTGATTTATGGTATTGCTATTTTGGCAATTGAATTTCACCAAACAACAAAATATATGTTTTTGCGGACACTATGAAACTTGGCCTGCAACAGCTGGGACACCAGATTCAGGGTATTGCTATTTTGGCAATTGAATTTCACCCCAGAACAAAATATATGTTTTTGCGGACACTATGAAACTTGTCCAGCCACAGCTGAAACCACTGATTAATGGTATTGCTATTTTGGCAATTAAATTTCGCCCCAGAACAAAGTATATAATTTGCAGGACACTATGAAACTTGGCCAGACACAGCTGAAAACACTGATTTACGGTATTGCTATTTTGGCAATTGAATTTAACCCCAGAACAAAATATACCCTGTTACGGACAGATTTAAACTAGGCCCGCAACAGCTGGAACACCAGATTTATGGTATTGCTATTTTGGCAATTTAATTTCACCCCAGAACAAAATATGTTTTGGCGGACACTATTATACTTTGCCAGCCACAGCTGAAACCACTGATTTATGGTATTGCAATTTTGGCAATTGAATTTCACCCCAGAACAAAATATATGTTTTTGCGGACACTATGAATCTTGGCCTGCAACAGCTGGGACACCAGATTCAGGGTATTGCTATTTTGGCAATTGAATTTCACCCCACAAAAAAAATATATGTTTTTGCGGACACTATGAAACTTGGCCTGCAACAGCTGGGACACCAGATTCAGGGTATTGATATTTTGGCAATTGAATTTCACCCCAGAACAAAATATATGTTTTTGTGGACACTATGAAACTTGGCCAGCCACAGCTAAAACCACTAATTTATGGTATTGCTATTTTGGCAATTGAATTTCACCCCACAACAAAATATATTTTTTTGCGGACACTATGAAACTTGGCCAGCCACAGCTGAAACCACTGATTTATTTTATTGCTATTTTGGCAATTGAATTTCACCCCAGAACAAAATATATGTTTTTGCGAACACTATGAAACTTGGCCTTCAACAGCTGGGACACCAGATTTAGGGTATTGCTATTTTGGCAATTGAATTTCACCCCACAACAAAATATATGTTTTTGCGGACACTATGAAACTTGGCCTGCAACAGCTGAAACCACTGATTTATGGTATTGCTATTTTGGCAATTGAATTTCACCCCAGAACAAAATATATGTTTTTGCGGACACTATGAAACTTGGCCTACAACAGCTAGGACACCAGATTCAGGGTATTGCAATTTTGGCAATTGAATTTCACCCCATAACAAAATATATGTTTTTGCGGACACTATGAAACTTGGCCTGCAACAGCTGGGACACTAGATTCAGGCTATTGCTATTTTGGAAATTGAATTTCACCCCACAAAAAAAAATATATGTTTTTGCGGACACTATGAAACTTGGCCTGCAACAGCTGGGACACCTGATTCAGGGTATTGATATTTTGGCAATTGAATTTCACCCCAGAACAAAATATATGTTTTAGTGGACACTATGAAACTTGGCCAGCCACAGCTGAAACCACTGATTTATGGTATTGCTATTTTGGCAATTGAATTTCACCCCACAACAAAATATATGTTTTTGCGGACACTATGAAACTTGGCCAGCCACAGCTGAAACCACTGATTTATGGTATTGCTATTTTCGCAATTGAATTTCACCCCAGAACAAAATATATGTTTTTGCGGACACTATGAAACTTGGCCTACAACAGCTGGGACACCAGATTCAGGGTATTGGTATTTTGGCAATTGAATTTCACCCCAGAACAAAATATATGTTTTTGCGGACACTATGAAACTTGGCCTGCAACAGCTGGGACACCAGATTCAGGGTATTGCTATTTTGGCAATTGAATTTCACCCCAGAACAAAATATATGTTTTTGCGGACACTATGAATCTTGGCCTGCAACAGATGGGACACCAGATTCAGGGTATTGCTATTTTGGCACTTGAATTTCACCCCAGAACAAAATATATGTTTTTGCAGACACTATGAATCTTGGCCAGCCACAGCTGAAACCACAGATTTATGGTATTGCCATTTTGGCAATTGAATTTCACCCCAGAACAAAATATATGTTTTTGCGGACACTATGAAACTTGGCCAGCCACAGCTGAAACCACTGATTAATGGTATTGCTATTTTGGCAATTAAATTTCGCCCCAGAACAAAGTATAAAAAATTGCAGGACACTATGAAACTTGGCCAGACACAGCTGAAACCACTGATTTATGGTATTGCTATTTTGGCAATTGAATCTAACCCCAGAACAAAATATACCCTGTTATGGACAGATTTAAACTTGGCCCGCAACAGCTGGAATTCCAGATTCAGGGTATTGCTATTTTGGCAATTGAATTTCACCTCAGAACAAAATATGTTTTGGCGGACACTATTATACTTTGCCAGCCACAGCTGAAACCACTGATTTATGGTATTGCTATTTTGGCAATTGAATTTCACCCTAGAACAAAATATATGTTTTTGCGGACACTATGAAACTTGGCCTGCAACAGCTGGGACACCAGATTCAGGCTATTGCTATTTTGGCAATTGAATTTCACCCTAGAACAAAATATATGTTTTTACGGAAACTATGAAACTTGGCCTGCAACAGCTGGGACACCAGATTCAGGGTATTGCTATTTTGGCAATTGAATTTCACCCCAGAACAAAATATATGTTTTGGCGGACACTATGAAACTTGGCCTGCCACAGCTGAAACCACTGATTTATGGTATTGGTATTTTGGCAATTGAATTTCACCCCAGAACAAAATATATGTTTTTGCGGACACTATGAAACTTGGCCAGCCACAGTTGAAACCACTGATTTATGGTATTGCTATTTTGGCAATTGAATTTCACCCCAGAACAAAATATATGTTTTTGCGGACACTATGAAACTTGGCCAGCCACTGCTGAAACCACTGATTTATGGTATTGCTATTTTGGCAATTGAACTTAACCCCAGAACAAAATGTATGTTTTTGCGGACACTATTATACTTTGCCAGCCACAGCTGGGACACCAGATTCAGGGTATTGCTATTTTGTTAATTGAATTTCACACCACAACAAAATATATGTTTTTGCGGACACTATGAATCTTGGCCAGCCACAGCTGAAACCACTGATTTATGGTATTGCTATTTTAGCAATTGAATTTCACCCTAGAACAAAATATATGTTTTTGCGGACACTATGAATTTTGGAAAGCCACAGCTGAAACCACTGATTAATGGTATTGCTATTTTTGCAATTAAATTTCGCCCCAGAACAAAGTATATAATTTGCAGGACACTATGAAACTTGGCCAGACACAGCTGAAACCACTGATTTATGGTATTGCTATTTTGGCAATTGAATTTAACCCCAGAACAAAATATACCCTGTTATGGACAGATTTAAACTAGGCCCACAACAGCTGGAATTCCAGATTCAGGGTATTGCTATTTTGGAAATTGAATTTCACCCCAGAACAAAATATGTTTTGGCGGACACTATTATACTTTGCCAGCCACAGCTGAAACCACTGATTTATGGTATTGCCATTTCGGAATTGAATTTCACCCCAGAACAAAATATATGATTTCGCGGATACTATGAAACTTGGACTGCAACAGCTGGGACACCAGATTCAGGGTATTGCTTTTTGGCAATTGAATTTCACCCCACAACAAAATATATGTTTTTATGGACACTATGAAACTTGGCCAGCCACATTTGAAACCACTGATTTATGGTATTGCTATTTTGGCAATTGAATTTCACCCCAGGACAAAATATATGTTTTTGCGGAAACTATGAAACTTGGCCAGCCACAGCTGAAACCACTGATTAATGGTATTGCTATTTTGGCAATTGAATTTCACCAAACAACAAAATATATGTTTTTGCGGACACTATGAAACTTGGCCTGCAACAGCTGGGACACCAGATTCAGGGTATTGCTATTTTGGCAATTGAATTTCACCCCAGAACAAAATATATGTTTTTGCGGACACTATGAAACTTGTCCAGCCACAGCTGAAACCACTGATTAATGGTATTGCTATTTTGGCAATTAAATTTCGCCCCAGAACAAAGTATATAATTTGCAGGACACTATGAAACTTGGCCAGACACAGCTGAAAACACTGATTTACGGTATTGCTATTTTGGCAATTGAATTTAACCCCAGAACAAAATATACCCTGTTACGGACAGATTTAAACTAGGCCCGCAACAGCTGGAACACCAGATTTATGGTATTGCTATTTTGGCAATTTAATTTCACCCCAGAACAAAATATGTTTTGGCGGACACTATTATACTTTGCCAGCCACAGCTGAAACCACTGATTTATGGTATTGCAATTTTGGCAATTGAATTTCACCCCAGAACAAAATATATGTTTTTGCGGACACTATGAGACTTGGCCTGCAACAGCTGGGACACCAGATTCAGGGTATTGCTATTTTAGCAATTTAATTTCACCCCACAACAAAATATATGTTTTTGTGGACACTATGAAACTTGGCCAGCCACAGCTGAAACCACTGATTAATGGTATTGCTATTTTGGCAATTGAATTTCACCCCTGGACAAAATATATTTTTTTGCGGACACTATGAAACTTGGCCAGCCACAGCTGAAACCACTGATTTATGGTATTGCTATTTTGGCAATTGAATTTCACCCCAGAACAAAATATATGTTTTTGCGGACACTATGAAACTTGGCCTGCAACAGCTGGGACACCAGATTCAGGCTATTGCTATTTTGGCAATTGAATTTCACCCCAGAACAAAATATATGTTTTTGCGGACTCTATGAAACTTGGCCTGCAACAGCTGGGACACCAGATTCAGGGTATTGCTATTTTGGCAATTGAATTTCACCCCAGAACAAAATATATGTTTTTGCGGACACTATGAAACTTGGCCAGCCACAGCTGAAACCACTGATTTATGGTATTGCTATTTTGGCAATTGAATTTCACCCCAGAACAAAATATATGTTTTTGCGGACACTATGAAACTTGGCCAGCCACAGTTGAAACCACTGATTTATGGTATTGCTATTTTGGCAATTGAATTTCACCCCAGAACAAAATATATGTTTTTGCGGACACTATGAAACTTGGCCAGCCACAGTTGAAACCACTGATTTATGGTATTGCTATTTTGGCAATTGAATTTCACCCCAGGACAGAATATATGTTTTTGCGGACACTATAAAACTTGGCCAGCCACAGCTGAAACCACTGATTTATGGTATTGCTATTTTGGCAATTGAGTTTCACCCCACAACAAAATATATGTTTTTGCGGACACTATGAAACTTGGCCTGCAACAGCTGGGACACCAGATTCAGGGTATTGCTATTTTGGCAATTGAATTTCACCCCAGAACAAAATATATGTTTTTGCGGACACTATGAAACTTGGCCAGCCACAGCTGAAACCACTGATTAATGGTATTGCTATTTTGGCAATTAAATTTCGCCCCAGAACAAAGTATATAATTTGCATGACACTATGAAACTTGGCCAGACACAGCTGAAAACACTGATTTACGGTATTGCTATTTTGGCAATTGAATTTCACCCCAGAACAAAATATACCCTGTTACGGACAGATTTAAACTAGGCCCGCAACAGCTGGAACACCAGATTAATGGTATTGCTATTTTGGCAATTGAATTTCACCCCAGAACAAAATATGTTTTGGCGGACACTATTATACTTTGCCAGCCACAGCTGAAACCACTGATTTATGGTATTGCTATTTTGGCAATTGAATTTCACCCCTGAACAAAATATATGTTTTTGCGGACACTATGAGACTTGGCCTGCAACAGCTGGGACACCAGATTCAGGGTATTGCTATTTTAGCAATTTAATTTCACCCCACAACAAAATATATGTTTTTGTGGACACTTTGAAACTTGGCCAGCCACAGCTGAAACCACTGATTTATGGTATTGCTATATTGGCAATTGAATTTCACCCCTGGACAAAATATATTTTTTTGCGGACACTATGAAACTTGGCCAGCCACAGCTGAAACCACTGATTTATGGTATTGCTATTTTGGCAATTGAATTTCACCCCAGAACAAAATATATGTTTTTGCGGACACTATGAAACTTGGCCTGCAACAGCTGGGACACCAGATTCAGGCTATTGCTATTTTGGCAATTGAATTTCACCCCAGAACAAAATATATTTTTTTGCGGACTCTATGAAACTTGGCCTGCAACAGCTGGGACACCAGATTCAGGGTATTGCTATTTTGGCAATTGAATTTCACCCCAGAACAAAATATATGTTTTGCGGACACTATGAAACTTGGCCAGCCACAGCTGAAACCACTGATTTATGGTATTGCTATTTTGGCAATTGAATTTCACCCCAGAACAAAATATATGTTTTTGCGGACACTATGAAACTTTGCCAGCCACAGTTGAAACCACTGATTTATGGTATTGCTATTTTGGCAATTGAATTTCACCCCAGAACAAAATATATGTTTTTGCGGACACTATGAAACTTGGCCAGCCACAGTTGAAACCACTGATTTATGGTATTGCTATTTTGGCAATTGAATTTCACCCCAGGACAGAATATATGTTTTTGCGGACACTATAAAACTTGGCCAGCCACAGCTGAAACCACTGATTTATGGTATTGCTATTTTGGCAATTGATTTTCACCCCAGAACAAAATATATGTTTTTGCGGACACTATGAAACTTGGCCTGCAACAGCTGGGACACCAGATTCAGGCTATTGCTATTTTGGCAATTGAATTTCACCACACAACAAAATATATGTTTTTGCGGACACTATGAATCTTGGCCAGCCACAGCTGAAACCACTGATTTATGTTATTGCTATTTTTGCATATGAATTTCACCCCAGAACAAAATATATGTTTTTGCGGACACTATGAGACTTGGCCAGCAACAGCTGGGACACCAGATTCAGGGTATTGCAATTTTGGCAATTGAATTTCACCCCAGGACAGAATATATGTTTTTGCGGACACTATAAAACTTGGCCTGCAACAGCTGGGACACCAGATTCAGGGTATTGCTATTTTGGCAATTGAATTTCACCCCAGAACAAAATATATGTTTTTGCGGACACTATGAAACTTGGCCAGCCACAGCTGAAACCACTGATTTATGGTATTGCTATTTTGACAATTGAATTTTAACCCTGGACAAAATATATTTTTTTGCGGACACTATGAAACTTGGCCAGCCACAGCTGAAACCACTGATTTATGGTATTGCTATTTTGGCAATTGAATTTCACCCCAGAACAAAATATATGTTTTTGCGGACACTATGAAACTTGGCCTGCAACAGCTGGGACACCAGATTCAGGGTATTCCTATTTTGGCAATTGAATTTTACCCCACAACAAAATATATGTTTTTGCGGACACTATGAAACTTAGCCTGCAACAGCTGGGACACCAGATTCAGGGTATTGCTATTTTGGCAATTGAATTTCACCCCAGAACAAAATATATGTTTTTGCAGACACTATGAATCTTGGCCAGCCACAGCTGAAACCACTGATTTATGGTATTGCCATTTTGGGAATTGAATTTCACCCCAGAACAAAATATATGTTTTTGCGGACACTATGAAACTTGGACTGCAACAGCTGGGACACCAGATTCAGGGTATTGCTATTTTGTTAATTGAATTTCACCCCACAACAAAATATATGTTTTTGCGGACACTATGAATCTTGGTCAGCCACAGCTGAAACCACTGATTTATGGTATTGCTATTTTGGCAATTGAATTTCACCCCACAACAAAATATATGTTTTTGCGGACACTATGAAACTTGGCCAGCCACAGTTGAAACCACTGATTTATGGTATTGCTATTTTGGCAATTGAATTTCACCCCAGGACAAAATATATGTTTTTGCGGAAACTATGAAACTTGGCCAGCCACAGCTGAAACCACTGATTTATGGTATTGCTATTTTGGCAATTGAATTTCACCCCACAACAAAATATATGTTTTTGCGGACACTATGAATCTTGGCCAGCCACAGCTGAAACCACTGATTTTTGGTATTACTATTTTTGCAATTGAATTTCACCACAGAAAATAATCTATCCTTTGCCAGACAGCAGACAGTATTATACTTGGCTAGCCAAAGCTGGAACACCAGATTTAGGGGATTGGTATTTGGGCAATTGTACTTAACCCCTTAATAAAGTATATAAATTGCTATCCTGAGTTTCTAGGTGTGACAATTAGCACAGCCAAGCCCCTGATTTAAGATATAGCAAAAAAAAACTAGTATTGATGGATTGATCGACTTGGTGGCAACTTGTTCTGGTGCACCACAAGTCACAAAATGGCCGCCGATCACCCCAGAAAATAAGTGACAGAAAAACGCTCTGTGCAGCCTAGAAACCAATGAGCAAGTGTCGAACTGTTCGCTCAACACTAAAAACGAATATTTGTCTTTTTTTTTTCATTTGAACCAGTTACATTTACTAATGGGTTCATATGAAAAAATAATAATAATCCGTTTTTACGAACATATATAACACTATATTCTACATATTTGTGAATTCTAGCAAGCCTACCCAATAGGAAAGTTGCCTATAACCTGCCCTTACTCTGTTAACGCGCATAATACATTGCCGATTTTTCACATGAGATGAAATAAATTTAGTAATAAAGAATGTTCTAATTCAGTACAGACTACGATATTGCAGCCTTCTCTCATTGGCCCTCAAGCAAGAAACAGGCAGATAATGGGTTCAGATGAAAAAATAAAATTGATGAATATTTGTTTTTTCGAATATATCACTATATTCTAATTATTCGCGAATTCTCGAAGTGCTGATATTAGCGATAAAAATCCGCGATGCGAATATTCGCGCTCAAAACTAGTAATAGGAGCTATTCTATTACACCTTGCTGCACTAATTGGGGTTACTAAAAGTGATCTTTTGCTACAGATTTTATGTTGTTTGCATTATTTGATACATCAGTAATTCCAATAATCCTAGCTTGTGTTATTGGGTTTTGGGGTGTATTTATTATCTATCTAATCTAATCTAATCTAATCTAATCTAATCTAATCTAATCTAATCTATCTATCTATCTATCTATCTATCTATCTATCTCCATTCATCCTGCTTCTGGTGTAGTCTGAAATGCAGTCTGATATTATTGCTCTTTTATAGTGTTGCTCGAGCACCCAAGTGCTCAGGCCGAACACATCGGGATGCTCGAGTGCTCTGCAGAGCACCCGAGTATAATCAAAGTCAATGGGAGAACCCGAGCATTAAACCAGGCACCCCCTGCTTTGAAGAGGGGAGGGTGCCTGGTTCATTGGAAAAGGTCAGAAATTTATGGAAACACCACCGAAATGGTTCGGGAACAGCATGGGGAGGATGTCTGTATGCATCTTGGACTCCCAGGTCACTGCTGAAAATAATACGTACAAAACCAAAGATAAAATCGATTTTAGAAGAAAAATTGTTAGGAAACATTCTTTCCTGTATATTTACTTGTATATAAAGTGCAAGTGCTGCCAAAAATTACAAGCAAGAGGCACACCGATACAACCTGTATATCACATAAAGGAGGGCCTCATTCACATTGTGGTACAATTGTTCAGGTAGTGGGACTCCTACCCGTAAAAACACTAAGTGAAAGGGCTGAAAAAAATTACAAGGAATCGGCACTCCAGTACACCCTTTGTTACACATAAGGGAGGACATCATACACACCCTTGAAAAATTATGATTGATGGCCTGCTGGTGACCCTCAAAAACATTTGGAGCAAGGGCCTACTGATCTGACCATCTAAAACATTAGGGGCGAGGGCTTGCTGCTGAGCTGACCCTCTTAAACATTAGGGGTGAGGGTCTACTGGTGAGCTTACCCTCTAAAAAATTATATGCTAGGGCCTGCAGGTGAGCTGACCCTGCAAAAGATTGTAGGTGAGGGCCTTGCGGGTGAGATGACAGTCTAAAAGGTTGTAGGTGAGGGCCTGCAGGTGAGCTGAGCCCGTAAAACATTAAATGCATGGGCCTGTATGTGAGCTGACCCTGTAAAAAATTATATGCGAGGGCCTGAAGGTGAGCTGACCCTGTAAAACATTATATGCGAGGTCCTTGGCTACTGAGACTGGACTTGGTGGAAGACAGGGTGGTGCTTAACTGACTGGAAGTATTATCTGCTGCAATCCAACCGACCACCTGATTGCACTGGTCTGACTTCAACAGTGGTGTCATGCGCCGCTCTGCAAACTGGGACATGAAGCTAGGTATCATGGATGATTGTTTTTCTTGTGCTCTGGCAGCAGGCACAGTTTCAACGCGCCCAGGGGCACGTCCTCTGCGTGCACCCTCAGAATCACGGCCACTTCTCCGTCCATTACTGCTCACCTTCTTCATTTTAAATGTTATATATGCTTGAGTATGTCACACGTACAGTAGCGTAGTATTTGGAACTGTATGAGCAAAAAAAGTTAACGGTATTTGGGGTGTGGAAATGTCACACAGGAGATATCCCGCAGATAATGTCAATGCTGTCACCAGCGGCTAATAAAAAATTACAGTGAATGTCACAGGTATTTGGGATGAGGAAACCGTATACAGGATCAGTACCACAGGTAATGTCACTGTCCACAGCATCTACGGAAAAAGTACACTGTATGTCACAGATAAAAATTTTATGCGCACACGTTACACTGCACTGGTAATGTCACTGTCAGAAGCAGACACCGTCTATTGAAAAAGTACACTGTATGTCACAGATAAATTATTAACCGCACATGGTATACTGGAGATGTGGCACTGGTAATGTCACTGTCAGAAGTGGACACCGTCTATTGACCAAGTACACTGTATGTCACAGAGATAATTTTTATGCGCACACATTACACTGCAGATGTGGCGCAGATAATTTAGCTGTCTGCAGCAGCCTATTAGACGCTATTTAGCGCAGGTTGCGCTACAAATATATATTTCTTCTGTCACACACAGTAGTCCTTAAAAGGACTTTTGGGTCTCTGAAAAGATTTTCTAATAAATATAGTCCAATATCACTCCCTACACTGTCTGTGCTTTCCTATGCACAGCTCTCCCTGACTAAGAATGAGCCGAACATGTGGATCATGTGTTATATAGCACCAGATGCTGCGTTCCGGTTTGAATACCGCCATGTGCCGAGTATAGCGATGCTTGAGCCGAACTGGTGTTCAGCCGATCATGCTCGCTCAACACTACTCTTTTACCCTTGCAGTTTCTTTTAATTTACAGTATGTCAGACAGACATGTGACAGGCCCTTCTAAGGGAACGGGCTGTGGCCAAATTGTTTCTGGAGCAGGCAGTAGTAGCCACAGAAGAAGAGGGGGCGTGGGAGGGGTGGCGTCAGCAACTGCGAGTTTCATCTAGTGGTTGTGTCCTAGCAATATTGAATCGTTGACTTGGTCTTCTACATTGTTGCAAGTAACATTAGACACCAACAGCCAGGAGTCGGTGGGTTCTTTCGTCACAATGTTTAGTTTGCATGGCCCTGGAAAAAGCTCTGTGCCCCTTACGGTCCTCAACCTGCCGCTGTCATTTTCTGTTCCCTCAGCTCGAGAAGTTTTGTATGCCGTCGGCTTAGTTCTACTTTTCAGCAAGGAAAATATTCTAGAGGACAGCTGCATTCTATGGACATATGCAATGCTACTGCCCAGCAAAGATCTGGAGGAGAGATTCGCTGCTTACTCCAGTAGGCAGGCAAGTAGGGATGATTAAAGTCCGTGGGAGCTGGTGTTGAGACCGGTCAGGCACATAGCCCTGAGACTGGTGAGGGTGAAATCAGTGACGTGCAGACAGAAGTGGACGATGATGTGGACGGTCGCATGTGAGAACCGGGTGAAGAGAGAGCTTCATCATCAGGAGAACAGGGTGGCAGCTTGCGCATGGAGCAGCGGCTGAGCTAGCAGGGTGGTAGCGTGGCATTGAGTCAGCAGGGTGGCAGCAGTGATAGGTTGGGAGTCAAATGTACCCGGGTTAGAGCATCTGCTACAAAGTAGACTACCTATCCAGAAAGAAGTAGTGGTGCAGGGGTTCACGGAGGCAGCGTTAGCAGGCAGTCAGCACGGAGTGGTGGGGGGAAAATGGTATAATCAGCAGTGTGCTAATTTTTCATCAAGCCGCTGGAGGATGTCAGCATGGCCATTTGCAGTATCTGTGGGCAGAAAATGAAGTGTGGCCAGGGTGCCAATGTTGACACCACGACCGTGCGTTAACACATGCAGCGTCACCATAAAGTGGCCTGGGAAAACAGTGGTGCTAATATAGTGGTACAGCCTGATGCAGCAACCGCTGCATCACCCAGTGGTCCGTACCCCTTTTCCTGCAGTCAAGGATCCAGCACCTGCGCAGAAGGGAGCCATGTTTCCTTCACATCATCTACTGGTCCTGATGCTCCTGCTCCTCCTACTCGTCACTCGTTTCATCAGCAATCGATCAATGAGACGATTGCAAAAAGACAGCAGTATGTGTACACTCATGCAACGGTGCAGAAGCTTAACTTGCTCTTGGCCAAGTTGCTGGTACTACAGTCCCTCCCTTTCCATGTGGTGGACTCTCTACCTTTCAACTGATGGCCTGTCGGTGTCTGCTAAAGTTCATGGCATTGTCGACATGTGGAGCTAATCTACTTGACGCAGATCAACAATTGTATAATCTCTAAAACTGTGAGCGCTAAATAAAGTGTTTTAAAACAGCTATTCACAGATTACAGTTTTGTTTTACAATTCGTGCCCAGGATAGAGACGTGCACTCTCTCCACTCTACAGCAATAGTGCTGCCAACCCTGTAACAGTAGCCAGTAACCTCTCTGACCCACTGAAAGTCGAACTGAACTGTACTCAGATAAACACATCTAAAACCTAAACCTGCCCCTGACATGTTTCGCCAGTAGCTTGGCTTTTTCAGGGGTAACGGGCAGACTTGGAGCCCAACGCCTCTAACGAGGTATAAAACACCTCACGGACCGAATTGACAGGGACCCCAATCAATCAACACACATTTCGTCATAGAAGGTGAAATTCAACAGAACCTTTAGTCCAATGGGATGTCCGGCTAACTCACACTTGATCCGTCCATGATCCTATCAGCGGGCGGATAGATGATGCCCAAATAACGTCTTGCACATAAGTATGTCAGGCATAAGTATGTCTTGCTGAGCTCGGACTTAGAAGATCAGTGAGCACAGGGAAAACCCCCACCGAGTCTGCGTACTGACTTAGTAAGAAAAACAAAGTGTGACTCCCCAGTGCGCATGTCCTGCATGACTAATAGATGCGCAGGGACTAAGAACAGAGAGGAAATGGTCTTCTGCACTTAAGGTAGATGCTCACAGACTTAGAGAACAGAGGTGAGAAGGTGCAACAAATTACATTGTAACACCTAAGTCCCACACTGCTACTTGAAGTTCACATATCAACTAGTGGAAGATATGATTAGAGATGAGCAAATTTTTAAAAAATTCGATTCGACGGTTTGCCGAATTTTTCGGAAAAATTCAATCCGAATATATTTGCGGCAAATTATGTTAAAAAACTGCTATTTCCTGGCTGCTAAGAGCCTTTATAGTGGTGTGGAACACTGTGCCTTGCAGTAACACGCATAGGGAGTCTGCTTTGGTAGTGAAATACTGCGAGTCAGTATGACATGCAGATGACAGGCGCCGCTCTTAGAATCACTACATACTTCACTTATTTGGACGGTCACGGGGCCAAAACTGACCAAATAACTCAAGTATCAACTTGAGACTTACAGGTGGATGTTACCGTCAAGAAGAAGCGCACTCCTTTTACACCCTGGTCAGCTGATTCCACATAGATGTACACCCTCATCAGCTGATTCCACATGTCTACAGAACCTGCTCTATTAAACGCTTACACAAGTAGAGCACCCCCCACCCCCCTCCGATAGAGTGCAGAGGGTGTCAGCAGTAAGTTTGGGTTGACGTCACTGATTAATTTGGCCTTCCTCTAAACCGTCAGAACAATAACCTACAAAAAACGGATTCTGTCTGTGGAGCATACACCTTCACTCGGTCAGCATTTGCTCAATAATCCATCAGTATTGCTAAAGGCAAAGAAAAACAGAGTGGATCTAAAACCGAGATGACACATGAATGGAATATTTGCATGTCTTCTGTGTTGTGTATACCCACTAATGCTTTTGGCTACCAAATTATAAGTCATTTCTGATGGGAGCATACAGGCCATAAAGCTGCTTCACACACAGGATCCGTTGTGGTCTCGTTTTTCCTTCCTTCTGACAGATCCAAAGAAGTGTCAAATAAATGATATCAAATGGGGAGAAACAAGACTGGATCTCACATCCACAATGCTTAACCCTTGATATGTGCTCTTCAGCTACATTACTATAGTACTAGTCCCCCATATTGCATGCAAATAGTGGAGACATTAGTGTACATTTTGATCAAAAGGTAATAAGCCCACTCACCCCGTCACAGTTGTCTCCTAGAGTGGGTCCCTACTCTGTCCATAATCTGATAAAGGCGCCGCGCTGCATGGCGACACATTGCACCATCCCAGCAGGCTGCAGTTACGCAAGCCAGCCAGAAAAGCACCACAACAACAAAGGCCACCATGCAGCACAGCACTGTCTGAACAGGAGCCTAATGCAACCTGCTCAGTACTAACAAAAACCAGGACTAACAGCTAGTGGGTCACTTACACTCTTATGCAGTCTCCTGCTAATTTATTAAAACCGCCTGTGGCAAGTGGGAGGAGTGCTGATACCAGGAATAAACAAGAAGGAAGATAAAATATGTATCAAATGGGGAGAAACAAGACTGGATCGCACATCCACAATGATTAACCCTTGATATGTGCTCTTCAGCTACATTACTATAGTACTAGTCCCCCATATCGCATGCAAATAGTGGAGACATTAGTGTACATTTTGATCAAAAGGTAATAAGCCCACTCTGGCATCCCTATAACCTTTCACCAGAAATAACTGCACAAGTGACGCCAGCATATATATTTCTTGTTGGATATTTTTGTGTATATTTTCCTTATGCAGCACAACACTGTCTGAACAGGAGCCTTTTTCTTTTTTGACTGAAATATGCCCCGATATGCTTTCGACAGAAATCACAGCAACAGTGCAGTGCGTATATATATTTTAGGTTTTTTTTACTGTAAAAGGCCCCTATAACCTTTCACCAGAAATAACTGCACAAGTGACACCAGAATATATATTTCTTGTTGGACGGAAAAAGGCCACTATAAGCTTTAACCAGAAAACAATTAAATAGTGAAGTGCGTATGTATTTTTCTTGTAGTACTGAAATACGAGCCTACACGCTTTTTAACAGAAATAACTGCAACAGTGCTGTGCGTGTATATTTTCCTTAATTTTAATTAAATAAGCCCCTATACGCTTTCAACAGAAAACAGTGCAGTACGTTTAAATGTTTCATGTATTACTGAAATACCGCCCTATACTCTTTCACCAGAAATGACTGCAAATGATTTTAGCGTAAACAACAACAAAAGTGACCTGCGTATATATTTATCTTTCTCCACAGATAAAAGCCACTAAAGGCTTTTCAACATAGCACTTGCACCCCAATAACTAATTGCTGGAATGACAGAGCTGTATTTGGAGACTATCTGGATCCCCAAGTAATGTTTCCCTGCACTTGTAAATTGCTTTTTATCACAATAAGGATTTCCCTATGCCTCTCCCTAGCATCTGCACACGTCTCTCCCTGCCTGTGAAATTATTCCTCCCACTATCCTTTCCCTCTACTAGTAAATCGCTTCTTTCCTTTTATTTTTTTAACAATTAGTTTTTATTTCACTCTTCCCAGCGTCTGCATACATGTCTGTCCCTCAAAAAAGTATGATTGTGAATGTCTGAATCTAAGATGGCCACCGTATTTATAGGGCTGTGACATCACCGGGCTGGCTGGCTGATAATTGGCTGCATGCATGGCATCATGGGTCATCCCGCCTTCCCAGAGTCCCTTGCCCCATGTCCTCACACGTGTAGCCACCATTTTAGCCCCCATTGTAGCTGCCATGTTAGGAAAAATTACGATTCGTTACCACGAAGCGAGAGGAAATTCGCATTTGCTGCAAATCACATTTTTCCTGAGATTCTAAACAAATTCCACTTCTTCAGCTTCGATTCGCTCATCTCATTAACATCAGATAGGCGGGTGTCCGACACCCGGCACCACCGCCGATTCAGCTGTATGAGGGGATGGGCCACATAGTGCTCAAGTGCCGTTTCCCCTCTCTTCCTGTTCACCGCTGCTATGTTTATGGCAAAGACCATAGACAGCAGCAGTGGACAGGAAGAGAGAAGGGAGACAGGACGTGAGCACTGAGTGCGCTGTCTCCTAATACAGCTGATCGGCAGGGTTGTCGGGTGTCTGATCCCCGCTGATCTGATATTGATTACCTATCCTAAAGATAGGTCATCAATAGTAAAAGCCCGGACAACCCCTTTAAGTTACAGAATATTTTCTACCCATGCTATCCTTGTATATTTTTGTTAAGAATAGGATTTTATTGGAGTGCAGGAACCATGAATTTTATGCAATATTCACATTTGATTGCACCACACCATAAACTCTTTTGTCTCTATCAGCAAACTGCAGACAGAAGCATACCATCATTATAATTATTTATAATTATATAGCCCGTTAACTATATTGCTGAAAATACATGTGACATTGCACAAAGCCCAGAGGTTCAAATTGGAGGTAGCAACTGAGTTGTGTAAATAATATGTTCCTAGGTGTTAAAACAGTAAAATCACCTACTCTGACACTTGTGATTATCAAAGGGTAGAAGCAGGGTATGACACATGGAAATTATACACTTTACAGGCCTACTACATTTGGAAGTACAATAAATGTAATTAAATATACTATGACATAGTGTTGACTTTCAATCATGGGACAGATTGCTAAGGGATGTTGTTCCAATGGGTCAGTTCCTTATCACAGTCATATATTTTCAGTAGCTAAACTGCATGCTTTTGGATCAACAGACAGAATAACAGTATTTTTTCCATTTTTAATGCATGAAAAGTGAGTTTGTCATGTCTCATGATGTTCGACCATAATACCATAATATCCAGTAGCCACATAGAAGGGAAATGGAATGGACAGTGGAGCTACACCCACTGTGCCAACTAACCAGTTTGACTTAGGGCTAAATCTAAGGGTATTGTCCTGGCGATCTCCTGATTGATATTTTCCCTTTAACCACTGTACTGGGATCTGGCCTTCGGTACAAAGGAACCACCAGGTCGCTATCTCTTGTAATTTTCCTGGGTGTAGTTGGCAGCTGACCCACAGTGAAGTGCCACAGCATCAGGCTATACTAGTAGTCAGGAAACAGGCCGAGGTCAGGGCAGGCAGAGTTTATGTGTATCTGAGGAACAAGTCTGAGGTCGGGCAGGCAGCTGGGGGTTGATACCTTAAACAGGCAGTAGTGGAGACAGCCAGTGACGGGTCAGAGTCGGTAAACAAATCATTACACGAGAAGACAGACAGAATAAGTATAGCCACTAATACACATGTTTCAGCCATAAGCTGGAACAGATTAAGGCATGAGGAGAGACAGAAGGGGGAACCTGGGAAGCAAGAGCAGGCCGCCACCTGAAAGGAAAGCATATGGAATTTTGGTGCCCAGGCTTGCTATCAGTAGCAGAGGAAAAAGAAACCGGACAGAAGAGAGTGGGACCTGGTGAGTGATGCAGCACCCATGTATGCTCAGAGGATTGAGGCAGAAGTGGGCGTGGGCCTCCAAAACAACAGGAAGGCGTGCATTGCAATAAATATAGAGGGATGCAATGTACAGGCTCATCCAGAGAAAGGCTATGGCCATGGGGGTGGCTGGTGGCAAACTTTTCCCAATAGGAAATTGTTGTTTCAATACCTGCCTAAAGTTAGCCATAAACTTGAGATAATTGTCGTTCAAATGACCAACAGGTCTCCCTTCTAAACATTTTTCCTGTATAGGACAAAATCACCTCTGTGTACAAACCTAAATACAGGTAAAGCCAAATTCATATAGAACTACACTATCAGTGTTATGACTAGGGTTGAGCGAACCCAAACTGTAAAGTTCGGGTTTGTAGCGAACATTACGGATTTTCGCACCCGGACCCAAACCCGAACATTTCCGTAAAAGTTCAGGTTCGGGTTCGTTGTTCGCCGATTTCTTCCCGCTTTTTGAAAGGCTGCATGGCAGCCAATCAACAAAAGTTTCACTACTTTGCCCTAAAAAGCCATCACAGCCATGCCTACTAATGGCATGGCTGTGACTGGCTAAGTGCAGCATGTGACCCAGCCTCTATTTAAGCTGGATTCACATAGCGCCACACGTCACTTTGCTCTTCTCAGTATAGGGATAGGATGCTGCCGCTTCTGTGAGGGACAGATTAGGGAAGAAATCTGCTGGAAATAAACCCGTATTGTTGTTCCACAGAGCAGTTTTGCATACAAAGCACAAAAACGTATTTTCAAATTTAGCAGTGACATACTGCATTCTTGTATTTGGGGGAAATAAACTGCTATTGTTCCACAGAGCAGTTTTCCATACAACACACAAAAAGGTATTTTAATATTTAGCAGTGACATACTGCATTTCTGTAGTTTGTTGCAATAAACACTGGTTTTGTGCTACTTAACAGATCTGAGGCGTACCCTGTAGATGGCACATTTGCTGTCTACGCTGCATTTCTGACAGTCAAATTAAACCGTTAACTTCTGCTTTTACATTGTTAGTTTGAAAAATCTAATTTTTGGTGATAGTGAAGTAATTATATTGAATTGCTCCTTTACACTGTTGTGTGACCTAAAGAAATTTATTCTGTTTATGACACGGGCACTGCCTTACTGTTAGTGAACTTAATTTTTGACTATTGCCAGTTAAATTGACACTGGAGATAAACCACCGTTTGGTGGGTGAGCACAAATAATGAGGAGAACATCAAATAAGGGATGTGGGCATGGCCGTGTTGGTGTTGGTGGATCTCTTGTTGCTGGGAGAGGACATGGCCGTTCAGCGCCAACTACAGGTCCAAGTGAAACACCTTCCTCAGGCTGAGTAGGCGACAGAACCTGCAGCGTTATTTGGTAGGCCCGAATGCCGCTCTACGAATGGTGAGGCCAGAACAAGTACAGGCGCTAGTAGATTGGGTGGCTGAGAGTGTCTCCAGTACCTTAACATTGTCTCCCATTGCTGAAAGCTCAGAATTGGCACCTGCAGCCCATGCCCATCAATCTTTCACCTCACCCCCTTGCAAATCAGCCAAGCAATCTGAACCCCAAGTCATGCAGCAGTCTCTTATGCTTTTTGATGACTCTTCTGGCAGGGTTTCCCAGGGCCATAACCATAGCCCTGCCCCAGAAGTGGAAGAGTTTGAGTGCACGGATGCCCAACTACTTAGGTGTGAGGATGAGGACATGGGAAGACCACTGCAGCACGTCTCTGATGATGACGAAACACAGGTGCAAACTGCTGCGGCTTTCTGCGGTGTGCAGACAGACAAAGAGGGCAGGGGTGAAAACTGGGTGGAAGATGATGTGGAGAACAATGAGGTCCTACACCCCAAAATATACCACTTAAATCCATGTTATTCATGGGTGGTGAAAAAATCATATTTTTTAAGGCCAGGAATTACCTTTGCGGCCTGCGCTGCATATGTGCCGGGGACAATAATATAGTTAATACGTCTGGGAGTTCAGGGGTTGACATATTCCAATTTTTTGCTGTCAAGTAACCCTGCACTGCATAGGGGACAGTGACCGAAAATTAGAAAAATCTTCTTTTAATTTGTTGGGTGCAAAATTACAATTTTTGCTGGGTACAAACCCCTGCTCTGCATAGGTGACAGTGACCAAAAATGCGGAAAATCTTCTTTTAAATTGTTGGGTGAAATATTACCGTTTTTGCCCGGTACAAACCCCTGCTCTGCATAGGTGACAGGGACCTAAAATTAGAAAAATCTTCTTTCAAATTGTTGGGTGCAATATTACCATTTTTGCCGTGAATAAATCCCATCTCTGCCTGGGTGCCAGGGGCCTACATTTTTAAAAATCACCTGTTCCATTGCTGGGTGACATGAACCACGTTTTGCTGTGAATAAACCCCTCCTGCATGGGTGCCAGGGGCCTACATTTTTAAAAATCATCTGTTCCATTGGTGGGTGACATCAATCCAGTTTTGCCGGTGAAAAACCCCTGCTCTGCCTGGGTGCCAGCGGCCTACATTTTTAAAAATCATCTGTTCTATTGGTGGGTGACATGAACCCCCTTTTGCCTTGAATTAACCACTCCTCTGCCTAGGTGTCAGGGGACTACATTTCTAAAAATCACCTGTTCCATTGGTGGGTAACATGAACCACGTTTTGCTGTGAATAAACCCCTACTGCGTGGGTGCCAGGGGCCTACATTTTTAAAAATCACCTGTTCCATTGGTGGGTGACATGAACCTTGTTTTGCCGTGAATAAACTCTCCTCTGCCTGGGTGCCAGGGGACTACATTTCTAAAAATCGCCTGTTCCATTGGTGGGTGACATGAACCCCGTTTTGCGGTGCATAAACCCCTCCTGCCTGGGTGCCAGGGGCCTAAATTTTTAAAAATCGTCTGTTCCATTGGTGGTAGATATGAATCCCGTTTTGCCACTGAAAAACCCATGCTAGTTCAGGGTCAAGTTCGGGTTAAGTTCGGATCCCGAACCCGAACTTTTTTGTGAAGTTTGGCCGAACCTGTCGAACCCGAACTTCCAGTTGTTCGCTCAACTCTAGTTATGACTATTACCACAGAATCTTAATACAGTAAATATGTAATATGTTATTAGTCTATCTGTGCATTTTCCATAGATAGCATGAAAACATCTATTGGCAACAGCTAGTTTACAAATTTCTAGCAAAAAATTCATTAATGTGCGTAGATTTTTCTTTTGTTGAATAAAAATAGTCTTCAGCTTTTGTACTTTGTTTAAATACATGTTGCTATTAAACCAGAATTCTAGAAGGTTTATATCCAAGTGTGCATTCATTTTACTCACTTTTATAGGGTTATCGCTTGCACAGGAGTTTTTTTAAATATAGGCTAGAGCGGACTATATTGGATTTCTAAAGTATACTGTACATAGTTGATATGGCTGCCTAATGTTGATTTAAGATGCAATCAACCAAGCATAGCTGTGGCTGATGGAAGATCAATTTTCAGCCATGGATTCATATTATTATCTATGCAGACCACAGTCATCTAGTCCAGATCACTATCTTATATACTTATCTTCTTCGTTTCTTCAACCAGATGGCTGCCCTGATCTGTGCAATGGCAATGGGAGATGCACACTTGGTCAGAACAGCTGGCAGTGTAACTGCCAGACCGGTTGGAGAGGGTCTGGATGCAATGTTGCCATGGAAACTTCTTGTGCTGATAACAAGGATAACGAGGGAGGTGAGCAAAAGTCTTCCATTTAAAATCCCAAAACAACAGAAGGTTATATGTTCACTTTAGATGAGAGCAATTTACTGACAAAAATCTGTTACGTTTCTAAAAATACAAATTTATAAAAAACGTTTGGTAAATATATTGCAGTCATCAAAACTGACCAGTACTGTACTTGTCAAATCTTTACAAATGCATTGATTTCCAGAGACAAAATTCTAACAATAACACAGACCGGCGTTGAAAGCTACACTATTTTTCTAAGTTATCCTTACTTTAATAGTTGTGGTTTACATCTTTATAATATGACAAAAGTGTAGTCCTTAGTTTATTTGAACTGTTTGCACAGGATTAAGAAAAAACAGTTTACTTCTTTTCCTCAAGAAATAGCAATATATGATCTATCTGGTAATGCATCCCATTCTCATTCAAGTGAATTGGGCTAAACTGCAAATTCTCAAGAACCCGTTTAAGAACATATTATTAAAGGGAATCTGTCAGCAGCGACCTCCCTATCTGTATAACTGTTTGCATGGACACATAGCTTTAGTTCACTTGACTAAAACACTTTTTTATTTTGTTGATCTGAGGCTCCGTTCCTGAGGTATTATACTGTACTTTAATATGCAAATTAGGTCATTGGGGACGTGGCTTCGACATAGCGGAGTGAAGACGTGTCTGCAACAAACTCCTGGATCCGCGGCAGCTCACCAGTGCCCGACAGCACTGTCCCCGCTCTCCTATGGCCATGACTAGGGGCAAAAGGTCGAGGAGCCAGCCAGCAGTCCCGATGGAGCCCTGGACCGGCGGAGCTTTCAAGATGGCTGATGCCACACCGGAGCTTAGGCCTACAGCACCACCGTTCCTCCCTGCAGGCGAACTCTATGCAGCTGGAAAGGGTAGTGTCCCTCCAGCGCCAGACTCACCTCCCCGCTCTGATCATCCAGGGGACGGACCCTCCGTTAATCCTGCAGGGCCGGCAGCTTCATACATGGCCTCCTCGCCGCATGTGACCACGCAGCTCATGGCAGCACATGAAGTGCAGCACAGCCAGGTACCGCCCTCTTCCCCCATGATAGCAGAAACCCCTTTCCTCAACCAGGGGATGCCTGCCATATTTGCCTCCTCGCCACCACCTCCTACCATTGACCGCACGCTGGCAGAGTTATGGGAGATGGTGAAGGACCTTCCTACCAGAGCAGACCTGGAGTCCCAAATAGCATGGATAGAGGCCAAACAGACTCGGCCTTACAAGCAGTGCAGACGTTGGTCCAGGCAGTACAGGACAGGGTCTCAACCCTTTACAAAACAATTTGCGGCCTCGGCCTCTCAACTGTCCTCCATCACGGACACTTTATCTTCCCATACTTCTCAATTGAAGGACTTTTCCCTTCATCTGCATGATGTAGAAAACTGGGGTAGCCGTAACAACCTCAAAATACGGAACCTGCCTAAAACGGTCACTACATCCCAGCTCTATGACACTGTGGTATCCATCTTTAACAAAATTCTGGACAAACCTCAGCACAACGAAATAGAGTTTCTTGACCTGGACAGGCCACGAGATGTGATATGCCGCATGCATTTTTATAAAGTAAAGGAGGACATTCTGCGCAAGGCTTGGGAGAAGCAGGAGATCCTCTTTGAAGATTCACCTGTGACGGTACTGCCTGACGTCTCACGTCTGACTCTATACATGCGACATCTTGTCCATCCACTACTGGAAGCTATTAAACAAGCGGGGGCTACTTACCGCTGGGGCCACCCTTTCCACATTCTCATACGCAAAACAGGGGGCCAAACCTTCTCAGTCTGTATGCCGGATAATCTGCCAGAGGCTTTCACGTTCCTAGATATAACACCCATTGTTGTGCCGGACTGGACCATTCTGCCTTTGCTACTAACCCAGGCCTCACGTGAGGGGGTACCCCAACACCTTCTACAACCCCTTCCGCAGCGTCCATCACCTAGGAACAGCTTCAGGAACCGACGCCGTCAGTCACCGTCGAGACCCTACCGTACCCCACTCCGTTGAGAACTCAGGAACGCTTTCCTGTATGGGATACCTCCTATTAATAGATCCCAATGGACTGGGGCCATTGTTCACTGCCTTTTCTCTACCCTGTTGCCTACATTGGTCGCCCTCTGCCCACTGGAGAACGGCCGAGCTTGCTCCTTAGCATTTCGGGTGCACACAATCCTAATGTTTTTAGGAGATCACAGGAAGCTCTACTTATTCTCTGTTGTTTTTTTCTTCTCTGTGCTCTGTTGTTCAACTTCCCCCACTAGGGTACTGTGCTTTTGGTTCCTCTGGCTGATTTTACCAGAGCTACCATTTTACAGTTCGTTAGCGTTGACGCATTGGATAGTACTCCTGTTCCGTATTGGAATTTTCCTACTGTATTAATTTCCATCCCGTCCTACCCCTTTTCCTTCTTATGCTATTCCCCCCTGTTTTTTTTGCTCTTTCTCTGTATCTCTGACTGTTTGGTGTCCTGATCTGTCTCCCAGAGTCCGCTCCTGATTGTATAAATATATTTTATCATGCATGACATACTATATACCTCTCTTAACGTACAGGGTTTGAACATCCTCGAGAAAAGATCCTCCCTCCTCAGGCTCCTGTGCCAGAAACGAGTACACGTCAATTTCATCCAGGAGACTCACTTCCGCTTAGATGCCATTCAATCCCTCGCTGACCGACGCTTCCCTCATGTCTGCACTTCCCCTGATTCAAAGACGAAGGAAGTCGCTATCTTGGTAGCCAACTCTGTTCCTTGGGATATGACAGAGGTTCGCACTGGTGGAGCGGGTCGTTACATCTTTGTAAAAGGTAAGCTAGCGGGGCGATCTGTCACTCTAGCCACATTGTATGCTCCCAACTCAGGGCAGGCCCACTTCCTCGATCTGACTCTCGCTGATCTAGAGGAATTTGCGGACAGGACTGTGATACTAGGGTGCGACTTTAATCTCCCTGTTGATCCATCCGTAGACTCCTCAAGGGGCCAATCCTACCCCCCCACTCCTCTCAATCCAAGATACGGGATCTGTTCTTCGCCCATCGACTGAATGATACGTGGCGTACCCTGATCCCATCATCCAGGGACTATAAGTTTTAATCTACCCCTCATAACACTTACTCTAGACTGGATTATTTCATTATACAGCATGCCCAGCTGGAACTACTGTCGGGGGCCCATATCGACGTGATAGCTTTTTCTGACCATGCCCTCATTTCCATGTCCCTCGCCATCCCCACTTTCCAGTCAAGAGCTTGGCACTGGCGACTTAACAACTCCCTTCTCCAAGACACTCAAGTTCTGGCGGAGATCCAAAAGGATCTTACAGACTACTTTACTTATAACATCTCTGCAACCAGTGACCCTCTTACCATTTGGGAGGCGCATAAATGCGTTATTAGCGGCTCATTTATTAAATTAGGGACGAACAAAGCATTCGACCGAGTGAACTGGGCCTTCATGTTTGCGACATTGGAACACGTTGGCCTGGAGTATGCTATGATGGCTCGGATACGTAATCTATACTCTAACCCCACAGCCTTAGTTCAGGTCAACTGTCAATTCTCAACATCCTTCCCTATTTGTAATGGGACCCGACAGGGTTGTCCCCTATCTCCGCTGACCTTTATTCTCTGCTTGGAACCCTTGCTAGGTCACATCAGAGCAGACCCGGATATCACAGGCCCGCTAATTCGGGGTACTCAACATAAGGTTGCCGCATACGCGGATGATTTACTCTTTTTCATCACTAATCCCCGTATCTCCGTTCCAAACCTGCTCCGGGTCCTTAAAACATACGCCCACCTCTCAAACTATAAAATCAATCAGATTTTATAATCAGAAATCCGAAGTGCTTAACATCACAGTTCCCCCGAATGTTGTTAAAGACCTTCGTGAGGACTTCCCTTTTAAATGGGCCAGAACTTCACTGAGATATTTGGGGATACAGCTAACATCTACCATCTCTGACATGTACCAGGCAAATTATCCCCCGTTACTTAGGAAAATTAAACAGGACCTAGATAAGTGGCATCGGGGCTCCTTTTCGTGGTTTGGTAGAATTTTGATCTTTAAGATGAACATATTGCCTTGGGATTGGGATTACCGGACTTTGTACCTTACCATAGGGCGTCCCACCTGACACGCATAATCGATTGGTGACGTCACCACACATACAAACAATGGGTGCAGGTTGAACAGTCGTTCATCCCTACTCCACTTCCGGCGACCCCATGGTTGGACAAACATATTCCCCTAAAGGCCCGCCTTCACCCTACCATTGGCCCGACTTTACATTCCTTTGCATCCATAGTGGAAAGACTGGGCATTTATCCCTCTCCTTCACCAATGCACCCTATCTTGGGCAACCCCCAATTTCCATCCCGGCGAGATCCATGTGGATTCCAGACATTGATTACAGGTAATGTTTTCTGGGCACATCACTTCATAAACGCGGACACTTGGACACTTCCTAACCAGATTCCCACTGACGGTAACCCTTCGACCTTGTCACCCTGGCAAGCCCAGCAGTTACGCCACTTCTTGTCCACTTTACCCCCGACAACCACATACACCAGAGACCGCACAGAATTTAAAAAACTCTGTGATCAGGGGGATGTTCTTAGACACACTCTTTCCCAGACTTATGGCCTATTAAACTCTCCTTCGGACCTTCCATCTCCGTCCTACATATCACAATGGGAGCATGACTTGGGGGTGACCTTTTCAACCGAACAGAAGGACCATTTGTACTTATGTACACATACGACATCGATAGCTAGCAATGCTCAAGAAGCTGGGTTTAAACTGCTGTCTAGATGGTACAGGGTTCCCACTAAACTACAGCGAATGGGACGCTACTGCATATCTTTTGGGAGTGCCCGGTCCTTTCTGCGTTCTGGGAGGAGGTTTGGCAGGTTACATCTAAATTTACAACTATCGACCTTCAAAGACCCCCACCTTCTTCCTGCTCCACCAGTGCGACCTCTCTACAGCGACCTATAAGATACGACATCTGGTTAACGTCGCTAGGGCGTGTATCCCCATACTGTGGAGACAGACCTCTCCTCCCACTATGGCAATGTGGATAAACAAGATCCAAGAAATACTGAGGATGGAGGATCTTACTGCTACTCTAAAAAAATTCGTAGAAAACTTTCCATAAAACATGGAGGAGCTGGTTGGCATTTCAGGAGACCCAGGAGTTCAGACTACTATTAATTCAGTAAGGAAGGATTCTCATTGCTTTGGTCAGGATGGCGATACTACTTATTTATTTTATTTTCTCCTTCCTCCTCCTTCTCCTACTTCTTTCCTCTCTAGTTCTTCTGTACCCTTCTGCCCCCCCCCCCACCCATTCATGCCCTAAGATTACCCTGTGTTATTTCCCTGGGGATAGTTCCCCTGAGATCCCAAGGGAGATTATCTCAGCTAGAACATCTTGTATACGTCTATTTAGTCAGCCTTTTTTGTGCCAGATGACGGCCTGATCATCTAAATTCTGAGTTCGATTGATGTTCTACTTTGTTCTCCTCGGGCTTGATACATCTAGGTTGTTTCTTGATGCTATACTTTATAAGCCATATATATGTGATTGTTACATAAATAACTGGGCTGCCTCCCAGGACTCTACCCTTTTGCACTACTGTTAAAATTATTAAAACTTTAAAATAAAGAATTTAAAAAAAAATGTGGTCATTGGTACAATTAGGGTGTTTTTGTTGCACCAAAGCTCCAATCCGTTTTGTTGCCAGCACCTCCTTGGTTGCTTTGATGGACAGGGCAAAGCAGTGCAAGGGCAATGGTGATGTCCTCATTGCACCAAAGGCATAATCTTCATATTAAGAAAAAAGTATAATAACTCAGGATGGAACAGAACCTCAGATCAACAAATGAAAAATATTTTTTTAATCAGTCAAACCAGATTGTGTCTATGCAAATAGTTTGATAGGGAGGTTTCTGATGACAGACTCAATTTAAATCTTATTGTATTTTGGAACATTGAGCTTACTTTGTTGTACTGCTCCTTCATGAAACAAGAGTGGACTATATCTAGAGTATGTTAGTATTATATTATTTTACCAGGCAAATGCAGATTGAAGAACTACCTTGAATCCTTTCTCCCAAAATATTCAACCCACTGAAGTTTAGGTATTGCAGGATAGACATTTGGACCATGTACTTATGTTTTAATACATAGCAGTAGCCATATAAGAACAAATGAAATGTGTCTGTATATAAAAGTGTTATTTTTGTTGATAACCACGGACGATTGTTTTGCAATGTACGTACATGGGTCTTGTCGTCGCAAACCGACATTTCTGATGTCATGCGGTGTCCTAATTTTTCTCATAACTGAGTAAGCCGGCCCTGGGCCACAATATGGAGACACATACAAGGTGTGTTTCTCATAATGGCCTACTTTATTGTAATGAGCAGTACACGTATTTATACACAGACTGACAATAATAGAAACTGTCCTATTGTACACAAGCTTCAAGTTTCTATATTTGGTTTTCAGATAAGAAGAATTGTCAGCATAGGGGGAGTAGGGGCCCATTGTGAAATTTGTACTTTAGCCTTTCAAGGCTAAATCCCCTTCTTGTATAAGCGCAGGTTATACATACATATAAAAGGAATATTTATACAAAATGGAAGCCTTATAATTTCCCTCACAGTCTCCTAATCCTCCCTACAGAAATGGTTATAGTGCTTGACTTTGTTTATGTTAGAAGCACAGAAAAGATCAGACAGACCATCTGCTCTGGAAGCCAATGTGCGATTGATATATAAATTTTTTTTTCCCAAAATCCAGCTTCAACTAATCCATTTTATGCACTGCCATTTGAAGCTAAAATTGCTACTCCATGCACTATGAGTTAACAGATTGTATTCAGGAATAAAACAAATCTGCTAAATTCTCTCTTGTTTATAAGCTTAGATAAGAACTTTAGACTGATGGGGGGGAAAGGAAGAATAGCTTGTTATCAATGTGCTAAATTATCTGAATGCTCTAGAGAACACAATGTGTAAAAACAAAATCTGACATTTGTGGAATAGAAGCCTCTTGATACAGAGTAGATGCCAAGTCATAATCTAGTATTTATTTGTATTAATTTTCTTTTCAATCTTATATGTATTACCAAGGCTGTGTTCACATCATATTTTTGTCTCACATTTAGTGTATATGTTAAAGGGAATCCAGTGTCATCTGTCCTCGTAGACTGCCACTGTTAAAAAAAAAACAAAAAAAAACCTCGTAACTGCAAAATGGAAAAACATTATTTGCAACATTAAATGGTGCCATTAGAAAGTATTACTTGTCCCATAAAAAACAAGCCCTAATAAAGCCATGTGAATGGAAAAATAAAAATATTTTGTCTCCAGAAATGCAGAGAGTGAAGGGTTTAACCCCTTAAGGACACCACTAATTTTTACATGAAAGACCAAGCCAAATTTTCCAAATCTGACATGTCACTTTATGATGTGGTAACAACTTTTGAATGCTTATACTTATCTAAGCGATTCTAGGATTGTTTTCCCCATGACCCATCGTAATTCATGTTAGTAAATTTGATTCAATATGTTTCACCTTTATTCATTAAAAAAAAAAAACTAATTTATGGAAAGTTTGGAAAAATCTGTTATTTTCTAAATTTGAATTTCTCTGCTTTTAAGATGGATAGTGATACATAATAAAATAGTTATTAATTAACATTCACCATGTGTCTACTTTATGTTAGGATCATTTTGCTAATACTTTAGAAGACTTTCCAAGTTTAAAGGGTTTCTCCAGGAATTAAAAAAATTAAAATACCTAAATATTGTTTTATTATAAGTATATTCACAATTACCTTTTATTAGTTATAATGGATTGTATTGTCTAGGGAGCAATCAGTAGAAATAAAATGGCTGCCATCCTATTAGTTCACACAAAACCTGTCCTAATCACATAGGACAAGTTACTTCAGAACTCTGAGCCAAAGATCTGCCTTATCCTGCTCTCCGACTTGTGAGGGTTTAGAATCTTGAATACAGATGATAAAATCTTCAAATTAATCTCTGTAGGAATGGAGTTCATGAGGAGACATGAAGTACAGAGATGATGGACAAGACAGACTGTGGTAATGGAGACTGCATAAAAGAGCTGCTGCTCATTATCCACATCCCTACCCTCCTCTCTGTACATCATGTCATCTATTAAATTGGATTCTTGTTCATAATCCTTGACAAGTAGAGCAGAGGAGGATGAGGCAGCTCTTCAGCTCACTGGTCTAAAGTAACTTGTGCTGCTGTGTGATTAGGACAGGTTTTCTGTGTACTAATAGGACAGCAGCCATTTTATTTCTCCTAATGATTGCTCCCCAGACAAAACGAGCCATTATAGCTAATGAAAGGTATAAGGGAATATATTTATAATAAAGTAAAACTTAAGAATTTTTTTCTTGATTCCTGGAGAACCCCTTTAAGGACTACCGTATTTTTCGCCATATAAGACGCACTTTTTTTCCCCCAAAAGTGGGGGGAAAATGGCAGTGCGTCTTATATGGCGAATGCTACCATTTTCCTATAGTTAAAGCTGATACATCGCACAGCATGCGATGTATCAGCATGGAAGGAGGAGGGGGCGGAGCCTGGCAACACGCGGCGGGCGGCCCGCCGCTAACAGCGTGAATGGTTTCATAACATTTTTAATCTTTAGTCATGTCCCCTTATTCCCTATAATGCCAGTACAGTAGCGCTCTGCTAACCTGCTATACCGATCCTCTAGCAGGCAGAGCGGTGCGGCGGCAAGCTGGTGTGTAACGTCCTCACTGGCGTCATCTGCCTGCTCCTTTCACTTTATGAATGAAGCAGGAGGAGCAGGCAGATGGCGTCAGTGAGGACATTACACAGCAGCCTGCCGCACCGCTCTGCCTGCTGAGGATCTGTATAGCAGGTTAGCAGAGCGCTCTGTACTGGCATTATAGGAATAAGGGACATGATTAAGGTATAAGTGTTATCAAAGCAGTCAAGCTGTTAGCGGCGGACCGCCGCCATGCTGCCAGGCTCGCCCCTAAGCAGTCACTATGGGCCAGATCTGTGGATAGCACTTTGATGGGGCATTTATAAATGACACTGTAATTGGGATGATCTGTGGATGACACATATAGCATAAGATGCTATATATGTGTCATCCACAGATCCAATCCATTACAGTGTCATTCATACATGCCTCCATCACAGTGCTATCCACAGATCCCCCATCACAGTGCTATCCACAGATCCCCCATCACAGTGCTATCCACAGATCCCCCATCACAGTGCCATCCACAGATCCCCCATCACAGTGTCATCCACAGATCCCCCATAACAGTGCCATCCACATCTCCCCACATAACAGTGCCATCCACAGATCCCCCATAATACTGTCATGCACAGACCACCATTACTTCAAAAGCACACCTTTTGGTTAAAAATATTTTTTTCTTATTTTTCTCCTCAAAAACCCAGGTGCGTCTTATAGGCCGGTGCGTCTTATAGGGCGAAAAATACGGTAATTCAGTTGTGAAGTTACTTTGTGGGGCTTACATAGTAAAATAAATAACTCCAATTCAGAAACTATACCACTCAAATTATTCAAAACTGGTTTTACAAAGTTTGTGCAGTAAATTTGTGAAATTTCAGAAATTCACTTTTTTCAGATGTTCCAATTTAATCCATTTTTTTCCTGTAAGGCAGCAAAAGATAACAGCAAAACAAACCTCAATATTTATTACCCTGATTATGTGGTTTACAGAAACACCCCATATGTGGTCATACACCATTTTGGAAACACATCTCTCAAGGAATTTATTGATGAGTATACTGAACGATTTGACCGCACAGACATTTAATAGAATTTAGAAACGCATGGCTTTGAAAATTAAAAATTTCATTTCTTCCAATAAAATGTTGCATAAGTTCCCCATTTTTTCATTTTCACAAGGGGTAACAGGATAAAAAGGACCTCAAATTTTGTTAACCATTTTCTCCTGAACACGGCAACACCTCATATGTGGTCATAAACTGCTGTTTGGGCACACGGCAGGAATCAGAAGGGAAGAAACGCCATATGGTTTTTGGAGATCAGATTTTGCTGGAATGCTTTTTGGGCACCATGTCACATTTGAAAAGAACTTTACACCATTCTGGAAACTACACTCCACATGGAAATAATTGAAGGGTGTACTGACCGCTTTGACCCCACAGACGTTACATAGAATTTACAAACACTCAGCTACTAAAATGAAAAATGTTTTTTTTTTTAAATAAAATTATGCTTTAGCCCCTTGTTTTTTTTGGTTTTTTTTCACATGGGGCAACATGAGAAAAAAGACCCCACAATTTGTTATGCAATTTCTGATGAATATGGCAGCACAGCATATGTGGTCATAAACTGCTGTATAGGCACATTGCAGGACCATGTCATTTGTAGAGACTTTGAGGCACTCCTACAGTAAACTAAAAATAACACCATTTTGGAGACTACATCCCCAATTAATTTTTCAATGGGTATAGTGAGCACTTTGACCTAATAGGCATTTTATAGAATTTAAAAAACACTCGGCAGTGAAAATCTAATATTAAATGTTGCTTTAGGACCAGATTTTTAATTTTTGAAGGGGTGTGGGGTTTCGCTCTGGTAGGCAGGATGTGTGGACGCAGTACAGAGGCGCAAAAACAGTTCTTGCCTGTACTCAGTGTTTATTCACACTTGGCAAGTTAACAGAACATAAACAAAATCACCTTCAGGCTTGTCTGCCATATGCGTATGCAGCACGTACAGCATATAGAGTTCCAGTCCTAGTGTGTTCACACCTTGCAGCGGGTACTGCAATTGTTTCACAGATATGCCATTTCATTGCCCAATATGTTGTGCTCATTGTGTGCCAGTGTGAAATACGTACCCTCATATTATTATGCTGTGCTTCCTGGTTTTATAAACACCCCACATGTGGCCCTAATATTTTGCCTGGACATACAACAGGGCCCAGGGGTAAAAGAGCACCATGCTGATTTAAGGCCCAATGTGATGATTTATGCAACTTGTCCTGACAAATGTAGAGACTTTGGGGTGAAATAATAAATAGAACCCATGAGAAGTGACCCTATTTTAGAAACTACACTTCTCAATGTATTTAGAGTTAACATTTTGACACCACAGATAGTTTGCAGAAATGAAGGCACTGCTGACCATGCAAAGTGTAAATTGCAAGTTTACCACAGATATGTTTTGCCCAGCATGTAACATATGAGATACACTGTGCCCTTTAAAAATGTTAGGCAGGTTCTGACTTCTGCAGTACAGATTTCGATGGATTGGTTAAGGGGAGCAATGTTGCTATTGAACAGCCTCTGGGGTAGTAGTACAGCCATTCTATGATAACCATTGGTTGCCATTAGAGTTGAGTGAACCCGAACTGTATAGTTCGGGTTCGTACTGAATTTTGGGGTGTTCGGGACACGGACCCGAATCCGAACATTTTCAAAAAAGTTTGGGTTCGGGTCCCTTGTTCGCCGATTTCTTCCCGTTTTCTGAAGGGCTGCACAGCAGCCAATCAGCAAGCGTTTTACTTCTTGCCCTAAGAAGCCATCACAGCGATGCCTACTAATGGCATGGCTGTGATTGGCTGAGTGCAGCATGTAACCCAGCCTCTTTATAAGCTGGAGTCACGTACTGCCGCACATCACTCTGTTGATTTGAGCTTAGGGAGAGGATGTTGGTGCTGCGATCAGGGACAGAATAGGGCAGAAATCAGAAGAACCTGTGCTACTTTAATCCACAAGATACAGCAAATAGAGAGGGAGGGAGCTTCAGCAATCCAACATATCTGTAACCAGCCACTGCAAGGGAAATCTTTTTTTTTGTAATTCATCTGTTACTGAGGTGCTGCTCGGCTGCCATATTAGCCACTGCAGTGTACTGCATGTGTGCCAGCCAGCCAGGGACATCAGCCTAATCCTATTTTGTAGCTCAGTGAAGGCTGCTCAAGTCCCTATATTGCCTTTTGTATGTTTAAGGGGTGACATAGTCCATTTGTCTAGCCTGGGATCTGTGGTGCCACAGAGCACTTGTGTATACAATGCACTAAACCGTATATTCCATTTCAGCTATCAAACAGTGCATCAGTGTATTTTAGTTAAAAAAAAGTGGTCATCCTGATCCACCAAGCCTATTTTACACCGCCAAAATATTTATTTCACATTTCTGTGGTGTATTTTTGGGGGAAAAACCGTATTTCTTGTCCACAAAACAGTTCTGCATACACGGTCCAACAACATATTTTATATTTCTGCCGGGAAATAGTGCTTCTTAGTTTTTTATAGAAAAAAAAACATTATTCAAGGTCCATCAAACAGTCTGAAATACCTATTCCAACCACCTATTTTACATTGCTGCTGTGAAATACAGCATAAGTGTATTTTTTGACAAAAAAGTGGAAATCCTGATCCACAAAGCATTTTGAAATACACCGCCTAAATACCGATTTTACTTTACAGCTGAGAAATAGTGCATTATTCTTTTTTTGAGTGAAAAAAGCAAAATTCCTGCTTCACAAAGCAGTTGTACATACACGGTATAAATACATACATTTAATTTACAGCAGTGAAAAACTGCATTTGTGAATTTTGGTGACAAAAGCCGTGACATAGTCCATTTCTCTAGCCTAGGATCTGTGGTGCCACAGAGCACTTGTGTATACAATTCACTAAACCACATATTCCATTTCAGCTATCAAATAGTGCATCAGGGTATTTTAGTAAAAAAAAAAAGTGGTCATCCTGATCCACCAAGACTATTTTACACGGCCAAAATATATATTTGATGTTCCTGCGGTGAAATAGAGAATCCGTGTAATTTTGGGGGAAAAAACTTATTTCTTGTCCACAAAACAGTTCTGCATACACCGTCTAACGACATATTTTATATTTTTTCAGGGAAATAGTGCTTCTTTGTTTTTTATAGAAAAAAAACTTTATTCAAGGTCCACCAAACAGTCCGAAATACCCATTCCAACCACCAATTTTACATTGCTACTGTGAAATACAGCATAAGTGTATGTTTTGACAAAAAGTGGTAATCCTGATCCACAGAGCATCTTGAAATACACCGCTTAAATACTGATTTTACATTACAGCTTAGAAATAGTGCATAATTCTTTTTTGTGGGAAATAAGCTATATTCTTGCTTCCCAAAGCAGTTGTACATACACGGTCTAAATATCTAATTTAAATTTACAGCAGTAAAAAAACTGCATTTTGGGGTTTTATCAAAAAAAGCTGTGTTTTAGGCATCCGTAGTTTAAATAATTATTTCCAATATATAGAAGTTCAATACTGCATTTGTGAATTTTGGTGACCAAATCTGTGTTCTGGGTCCCCAAATCTGGTGTCCATGCATAGTATAAATATCTACTGTTAATGTACAGAAGTTAAAAACTGCATTTTGGGGTTTTATTGAAAAAAGCCATGTTTTAGGACGAAAAAACTGTTGTCCATCTGCTGTTTAATTATTTCAATATATAGCAGTTCAATACTGCATTTGGGAATTTTGGTGACCAAATCTGTGTTCTGGGTCCCCAAATCTGGTGTCCATACATAGTATAAATATCTACTTTTAATGTACAGCAGTTATAAACTGCATTTTGGGGTTTTATTGAAAAAAGCCATGTTTTAGGCCAAAAAAACTGTTGTGCATCTGTCGTTTAAATAATTATTTCCAATTTATAGCAGTCAAATACTGCATTTGTGAATTTTGGTGACCAAATCCATGTTCTGGGTCCCCAAATCTGGTGTCCATACATAGTATAAATATCTACTTTTAATGTACAGCAGTTAAAAACTGTATTTTGGGGTTTTATTGAAAAAAGCCATGTTTTAGGCCAAAAAAACTGTTGTGCATCCGGCGTATGAATAATTAATTTCAATTTACAGCAGTGAAATAATAATTTTCTGTATTTTATTACAAAAATACTTGTTCTTTTTCCACAAACCACTGGTACATACAGCGTACCCCAAAAAATTTTTACATTTCCGCATAGAAATTGAGAATAAGTGTATTTTGGGCCCAAAAAACATTATTCTGGGTCCACAGAGCATTTTTTATGACACGGGCACTGCCTTAGCGAATGTAATTGTCGACTAGTGGCAGGTAAATTGACACCGGAGAGAGACCAATCTTTCAGCTTGGTGGGTGAAAGCAAATAATGAGGAGAACATCAAATAAGAGACGTGGGCATGGTCGTGGTGGTGTTGGTGGAGCTCCTGTTGCTGGGAGAGGACGTGGCCATTCAGCGCCAACTACTGCTCCAAGTCAAACACCTTCTCTTGTGTGAGTAGACGACAGAATCTGCAGCGTTATTTGTTAGGCCCAAATGCCGCTCTACGGATGGTGAAGCCAGAACATGTACAGGCGATAGTAGATTGGGTGGCTGACAGTGCCTCCAGTTCCTTCACAGTATCTAACACCCAGTCCTCTGCAGAAAGCTGAGAGTTGGCACCTGCAGCCCATGCCCATCTGTGGCGAAACCAACCTCGCCACTGGGTTTTGGAGGGGACAGATTGCCAGCCTCTTGCCCCAGGATTATGGCCCCTCTCATCAGCCCATGCTAAACTTGAACCCCATGGCGATTTGACTGTGTTTGTGGCATCTAAGCGCTGTTATCAGTCTTCCACCTCACCCCCTTGCAAATCAGCCAAGCAGTTTGAGCCCCAAATCATGCAGTAAAGTCTCATGCTTTTTGATGACTTTGTTGGCAGGGTTTCCTAGGCCCATCCACCTAGCTCTGCCCCAGAAGAGGAAGACCTTGAATGCACTGATGCTCAAACGTCTCTGATGATGAAACACAGGTTCCAACCGCTGTGGCTTTCTGCAATGTGCAGACCGACGAGGAGGGCAGGGGTCATGAATGGGTGGAAGATGATGTGGAGGATGATGAAGTCCTAGACCCAGACTGGACTGAAGGTCATGCTAAGTGAGGCGTGCAGTATTGAGGAAGAGGCGGTGGTCGCACAGAGGCAACAGCACAGCAGAAGAGGGAGCAAGGTGCGAAAGTGCGGCGGCTGTTCCAGAGACAGTACGCCTTTTACTGTCCATCGCACCCAGGCACCAAGCACACCAAAGCCTGCTCCAAGGAGTTCATTGGCGTGGCATTTCTTCAAACTATGTCCTGACGACAAGGCACGAGTGGTTTGCATGTTGTGCCATCAGAGCCTTAAGCGAGGCATAAACGTTCTAAACCTGAGCACAACCTGCATGACATGCAAAGCATGAACTGCAGTGGAGTAAACACCTTAAAAACAAGGAACTCTCTCATGCTCCTCCTGCTCCCTCTTCTGCTGATGGCTCAGCCTCTCCCTCCACCTCTGGCGTCACCATGGCACATGGCAACCAGCAAACAGAGGATGGTCCACCAACACCACCACATACAACACCATCACCAAGCATCTCCACCATGTCACACGGCAGCATTCATCTGTCCATCTCCCAAACATTGGAGAGAAGAAGGAAATACCCACCTACCCACCCTCGAGCCCTGGCCCTGAATGTCAGCATTTCAAAATTACTGGCCTTTGAAATGTTGTCATTCCGTCTGGTGGAGACAGACTTTTTCAAACAGCTGATGGCGGTGGCTGTCCCCCAGTACATTGTTCCCAGCAACCACTACTTTGCCAGGCGAGCCGTCCCTTGCCTGCACAACCAAGTGGAGGATAAAATCAAGTGTGCACTGCGCAACGCCATCTTTGGCAAGGTCCACATAACCACAGATACATGGACCAGTAAGCACGGCCAGGGTCGCTTTATCTTCCTAACTGCACACTGGGTAAACGTAGTGGCGGCTGGGCCGAGGCGGTTTGTCGCATGTCCTTCCACCATTGAGGATCCCAGGGCACTATTCATTGCCTCCTGTTGCTTCCTACTCCGCATCATCCTCCTCCACCTCCTACTCCTCTTCTACCACCCCCACATCCGGTCATCGAAAGAACCTCACCCCCAACTTCAGCACAGCCCGGGGTAAACGTCAGCAGGCGATTTTAAAACTCATGTGTTTGGGTGACAAACCCCACACCTCACAGGAGCTTTGGAGGGGCATAGCTAGAACAGCAGACTGATAAGTGGTTGCTGCCGGTGAGCCTCAAGCCCAGCATGGTGGTGTGCGAAATCTCGTTGCAGCTCTGAGACTAGCCGGTTTGACACACAACCCTTGCCTGGCGCATGTGCTGAATCTGGTGGCGCAGAAGCTTCTTAAAAACTACCCAGACATGTCAGAGCTGCTGCTGAAAGTGCGGTCCGTATGTGCGTTCTCACCCTGCTACTGCTCGCCTGTCTACGCTGCAGCGTAACTTTGGCCTTCCTGCTCACCGCCTCATATGCGACTCATATGCGACAAGCCCACTAGGTGGAACTCCACCTTACATATGCTGGAGAGACTGTGCGAGCAGCAGTGGGCAATAGTGGAGTTTCAGATGCAGTATGAATGGGTCAGTCGCTCTGCGGATCAGCACCACTTCACCACCAGTGACTGGGCCTGTATGCGAGACCTGTGTACCTTGTTGCTGTCTATGGAATACTCACCCAACATGGCCAGTGCTAATGACGCTGTTGTTAGCATTACAATACCCCTTCTATGTCTCCTTGAAAAAAATATTACGGCGATGATGGAAGAGGATGCGGCACAGGCGGAGGAGGAAAAGGGGGCATTTCAAGGGGTTTCAGGCAGGTCATACAGAAGTGGCTCAAAGTGTGGGTTCCTGCACCAGCAGAGGCCAGGTACACATGTGGACAGCCAGGGCACACTTCTGGAGGACGAGGAGGAGAAGGATGAGGTAGAGGAGGAGGAGGAGGAATCGGTTTCACTGCAGGGTGGCACCCTATGCAGCTCAGAGCCATAACTGGAGCGTGGCTGGGGGGATACGGAGGACACAGACTATACACCACCCACAGAGGACATCTTATCGTTACCTCTGGGCAGCCTGGCACACATGAGCGATTACATGCTGCAGTGCCTGCGCAATGACAGCAGAGTTGCCCACATTTTAACTTGTGCTGACTACTGGGTTGCCACCCTCCTGGATCCCCGGTACAAGGACAACGTGCCCACCTTAATTCCCGCACTGGAGTGTGATAGGAAAATGCGCGAGTACAAGTGCACACTGGTAGACGCGCTCCTGAGAGCATTCCCAACTGACACGGTGGGACAAGTGGAAGCACAAGGCGAAGGCAGAGGAGGAGCAAGAGGTCACCAACGCAGTTGTGTCATGGCCAGCTCCTCTAAAGGCAGGGTTAGCATGGCCGAGATGTGGAAAAGTTTTGTCACCGCGCCACAGATAACTGCACCAGCGGCTGATACGGAACATGCTAAACGTTTGAATGAGGCCTGTGGCCCTACAGGCAGACATGATTCCTTCTTGGCTGTGATGACAACTTCAACTCCCATGTATGGTTGCCATTGGCCTGAGTCTGTGAGTGAGGCCTGTGACTCTGCTGGCAGACATGAATCCTTTTTGGCTGTGATGAGAACTTCAACTCCCATAGCATTCCCACCCGATGCCACCCCAACCTTCTATTCCAGCTCCTCCTCCAAGTTGCCAATTGATTTTGGTTAATTTTTATTTATTTTATTTTAAGTCATTTCCCTATCCACATTTGTTTGCAGGGGATTTACCTACATTTTGATACCTTTTGCAGCCCTCTAGCCCTTTCCAGGGCTATTTTACAGCCATTTTAGGGCCCAAAAGTTTGGGTCTCCATTGACTTCAATGGGGTTTGGGTTCGGGTTCAAGTTCGGGTCAAGTTCGGATCCCGAACATTTTCGTGAAGTTCGGCCAAACTTCTCGAAGCCGAACATCCAGGTGTCCGCTCAACTCTAGTTGCCATACAACTTTTGATCACATTTTATTTAGCTTATGAAGGCTTGATAAACAAAAGGCAGCAATTCTATCACTGCTTTTTGGTTTTTATTATTGCGGCGAACACTGTGCAAGAAAAACAACATGTTATCTTTATTCTGCCGATCAATACGATTACAGAGATACTAATTTTATATACTTGTTTTTATTATGTCTTACCACTTTTACACAAAACATTTTTGAAAAAAAAATCCACTTTTTGTGTCTCCATTTTCTGAAAGCCATATTATTTTTATATTTTGTCTGATCGACTTGAGTGGGGACTCATTTTTGTGGGATGAGTTGATGTTTTTATTGCTACCATTTTGGGATACATAGTACTTTTTGATCACTCACTATTATGCTTTTTGTAAGGCAAGGTGATAAAAAATAGCTATTTTGACACTGTTTTTATATTTTATGGGGTTCACCTGACGGGGTATATAATATATATAATTTGATAAAGATGGTTGCTATGGATGTGGCGATAGCCAATATGTCTTTTTATTTTGCAATATTACACAATAAAAGCATTTAAAAAAATGTTTTGTGTTGCCATTTTTGTTTGAGCCATATTTTTTTAAATTTTCTGCTGATCATCTTGTTTGAGGGATTGTTGAGTTGTGATTTTTATTGGTACAATTTTGTGGTACATACAGTAGTAGTTTGGGACACCATTTGGGACACCAAGTACTTTAGTAAGTGATATATGTCTTAGATCAGGGATGCACAACCTATTTTTGTCCGAGGGCCGCATTGTCAGAATAAACTATTCCCAAGGGCTGTAATAATACTTATTATTATTATGATATGAGACATATCAAACATATATGATATAAATGTCTGATAGGTGGTGGATCCACCTGCAGGACTCTGGACTGTTGAGAGAATGGGGTGCCGTTCTCGCGTCAGTAAATGTGGATTTACACCTGGGACCCCCACCGATCAGCTGTTTGAGAAGGCATTGGTGCTTCTGTGAGTGCTGCAGCCTTCTCTGTGCTTACCAAGCACATCGAGATACATTGTACAGCGGCTGTGTTTGGTATTGCGCTCAGCCCAATTCATTTGAATGGGGCTGAGTTGGTTGCGCCTAGGCCAAATAACCAATGAAAGTGTTGACGCTTGGACTTGGGAAAGCAGACAGAAGGCTGCAGCGCAACTGCGAGTGCCATAGCCTTCTCAAACAGCTGATCGGGTGGGGGTCTGATCAGATACTGATGACCTAACTAGAGCACAGAATGCAAAGTTGAAAGCAGCAGCAGCATCCCTCCAAGACAACCATTAGGAATGCAGACCGCCAGCCACTGCAGATCCCAGCAGTCGCTCCAGTTAAACAGCACAAAATATATTCGACGGCAACATGTCCTCCATGGCTTATTTATTTCAAATTGGCTCCATAAAAATGTGCAAAAAGTTCTAAAATAGTGCAACGTGTCAACTAATACTAATATATCGTTTTTCTCAAGCATAAATATAGAGTGAACTTGCTTCCTATATATGGTGCTTGGAGGCACTGCCTTCCCGCCTCCCACTAGCCAATCACAATTACATACATGCTTAACACCTTTAATTCACCTTTATTTATTAAAAAAAAAAAATTTACAGAAAATGTGTGAAAGTTAGCAATTTTCAAAATTTGAATTTATCTGCTTTTAAGGCAGATAGTGATACATCATAAAAGAGTTATTACTTTACATTTCCCATATGTCGACTTTCATGTTTACATCATTTTGTAAATGTTATTTTATTTTTTAGGATCTTATAAGGCTTGGAATTTAAGAAGCAAATTTTAAAATTTTTAAGAAAATTTCCTAAACCCACTTTTTTAAGGACCACTTAAATTCTAAAGTTATTTGTGGCGTCTAACATAGTGGAAACCACCCATAAATGACCCCATTGTAGAAACTACACACCTCAGGTTATTTAAAACTGATTTTACAAACTTTGTTAACCCTTTAGGTGTTCCACAAGAATTAAAGGAAAAAGGAGATGATATTTTTAAATTTCACTTTTTTGGCAGATTTTCCATTTTAAGTCATTTTTTACTGTAACATATCAAGAGTTAAAAGCCAAATAAAACTCAATATTTATAACCTCAATTCTGCAGTTTACAGAAACACTCCACATATAGTCGTAAACTGCTGTACGGACACACGGCAAGGCACAGAAGGAAAGGAGCACCATATGGATTTTGGAGGGCAGATTTCACTGGGATAATTTTAAGTTGCCATATGACATTTAAAGACCCCCAATGCACCCTTAGAGTAGAAACTCCAAAAAAGTGACCCCATTTTGGTAATTATAGGATAAGGTGACACTTTTATTGGTACTATTTTGTGTATATATATATATGACTTGATTGCACTATATTACTCTTTTTGTTAGGCAAGGTAACCAAAAAATGGCTGTTCTGGCACAGTTTTTTTTTGTTTTTTTATGGTGTTCACCTGACAGGTTAGATCATGTACTATTTTTATAGAGCAGGACATAACAATACCAAATATGTCTACTTTTATTTTTATTTTGTTTCAGTTTTACTGATTAAATAAATCATGTTTTTGTGTCTCCTTTTTCTGAAAGCCATATTAGTTTTATTTTTAGGGCTATTATCTTGTGTAAGAGCTAATTTTTTGCAGCATGAGGTAACTGTTTGATTGGGACTATTTTGGAGTACATACTACTTTTTGATCGTTTGGTATTACACTTTTTGTGATGTATGGTGACAAAAAATTGATTTTTGGCACGGTTTTTATTTTATTTTTTATTCGATCCGAATATATTTGCGGTGAATAGTGTTAGAAAACAACTATTTCCGGGCTACAGAGAGCCTTTATAAGAGTGTAGAACACTTTTCCTTGCAGTAAAACGCATAAGGAGTGTGCTGGGGCAGTGAAATAATACTGTCAGTGAGGATGACATGCAGATGACAGACGTCGCTAGTAGAATCACTGCACAATTCACTAATTTGTGCAGTCACGGGGCCAAAACTGACCAAATAACTGAAGTATTCACTCAGTCTTACAGGTTCATGTTAGCGTCAAGAAGGCTACAGAGTGGCAAAATGACAGAGTCCGGAGGTGGCGGCAGCATGAGAAGGACACAGAGTGGCAATGTGACATAGTGTGGACAAAAGACTGTGGGCACAGATTGTTGAGAAAGATGCAAATAGAAAGTTATCTGTAGAGCTGTACAACGTTAACCTGCAGATTAATGCATCCCTCAAAAGCAAGTTGGGTTTATCGGTTCCAAAACCTAAATTAGATCGTGTGGCGGTGATCAGTCCAAGACCTTAAAGCAGCAGAAGCAGCATGATAAAACAGATTGACAAGGTGACATAGTGTGGAGATGGCAGCATGAGGAGGCCACAAAGTGGCAAGGAGACATAGTGTGGAGATGGCAGCAGCATAATAACACAGATTGGCATGGTGACATTGTGTGGAGATGGCAGCATGAGGAGGCCACAACGTGGCAAGGAGACATAGTGTGGAGATGGCAGCATGAGTAGGCCAAAAAGTGGCAAGGAGACATAGTGTGGAGATGGATGATCTAATCTGATGCATCAGGCATCGGTGGGCTGAAATCGTGGCTGATCCATGCCTGATTCATCATGACAAAAGTAAGTCTCTCCACATTTTGGTGGGACAGGCGAGTTCTTCTTGGACTAACTATGGCCCCTGCCATACACTACTGGCTGGGCAGGACAGCTTTTCCTGGGCAAACTCTGCCAGTTACAGGCACAAATTCAGTTTGGGTGCCGAGTAGTCCAGAGGATCTTCAATGTGGGTTGGCAGGATGCTGTCCAAGTATGCCACCACATGCTGGTTCAGGTCTTCCTACAGGTCTACCTGCTGCTGCTGGTGAGTAGTTACTTCACTATGCGGGTGAAGAAAGCGGCTTATCATGGACTCTAGACTCAGGCTGCTGCTGATGGAGCTGCTACTGTTCCTGCCACCGCACCCCTCCCCAGCAGCCATGGCAGTGGAATGCGAGCGCAGAGGGCCCCCCCCCCCTCCCGGTTAGACCTGCGGGAGGATGGACGATGGCGCAGATAGGCAGAGGCCAACTGCCTACATAGGATGTCTCTGTAACACTTTATTTTGTCCTCCCTCTCAATTGTCAATGGTGACAATTCTGCTGTCACTACGCAAACAAGTGAGCATGCAGCAGGCCATTTCTGCAAGTGACTCTGAGGGATTCCCAGTCTCCATCTTCACTGCATACTGCCGCAGTGTGTCTGGATCCCCTGTCTCGTCTTCCTTATTGCCCTTTTGCTCCTCCGGCTGCTCCTGCTCCCCCTCTCCTGTCACCGCAGTAGAAAAACCACTCATCTAGCTACATATTGCCTGTGCAAAAATGTCCTCCTCCCCCTCCTCCTCCAGTTCAGCCCCACAGGGCTCACGTGGCCGTGAGATTTAGGCGCCACGTCTCCAGTCCCCTGACAAGCCATATTCACCAGCATTTGTTCCAGGACATGAAGTAGTGGAATGACATTGTTCATCCCGTAGTCCTGGCGACTGACAAATAATGTGGCCTTCTCAAAGGGCCTGAGAAATCAGCAGGTGTCATGCATGAGCTGCCACTGCCTGACATGGAAGTTGCACAGGGGAGCGCTTCTATCTGCTTGGATCATCAAGAAATCGTTGATGGCCTTTCTCTGTTCGTACAATCGGTTCAACATATGGAGGGTGGAATTCCAGCGGGTGGAAACGTCGCATATCAGCTTATGTTGGGGGATGCTGTTCTGCAGCTGCAGCTCAAGGAGGGTGTGCTTTGCGATGTATGAATGGCTGAAGTGCATGCAACGTTTCCTGGCCATTTTTAGGATGTTTTGTAGATGGTTGATAGACTGCAGGAACCGCTTGACAACTAGATTGAACACGATTGCCATGCAGGGCATATGGCTCACCTCTCCTTGATGCAGCGACAACATGTTCTTCCTGTTGTCGGTCACCATGGTTTCAATTTTCAGTTGACGTGGAGAAAGCCAGCAGTCGATTTTTTTCTGAAGGACACAGAGCAGTTCCTCCCCTGTGTGACTCCGTTTGCCCAGGCAAACCAGGTGCAGAACCGCGTAACAACACTGTGCCCTGCACATGCGCAATGCTGGAGGGGCACTGTTACTTGTCCCTGCAGTGGAGGCTGAGTACATGGCGGACGATGAGGAGGCAGAGGAGGACATTGTTGCAGGACAAATGGTATGACAACGTGGAGGCGAAAGAGGCGTCACCTAGCTAAGTTGCTGGTGTGGCTGCGCAGGAACCACATTCACCCAGTGGGCCGTAAAGGACTTGTATTGTCCCTGACCGTAGTTACAGCTCCACACGTCGGTGCTACCGTGCACTTTTGCAGACACCGACAGGCTCAAGGACTGGCCCACCCTCTGTTCTACATACATGTGCAGGGCTGGTGCTGCCTTTTGGGAAAATAAATGATGGCTTGGGACTCTCCACCTCGGCTCGGTACAAGCCATCAGTTCTCTGAAAGTTGCAGAGTCCACCACTTGGAAAGGGAGGGACTACTGAACCAGCAACTTGGACAGGAGCAAATTCAGCTTCTGCACCGTTGGATGCATACGCTCATACTGGCGTCTCTTGGCAATTGCTTCAGAGATTGCTGCAGGAATGACTGATGAGGAGTAGAAGGAGGAGGAGCAGGAGCTTCATTCTGATGAGCCAGTGGAGCTTTGACTGCCTGCAATGGGGTGCGTGCCACTAGGTGATGCAGTGGTTGCTGCGGCAGGCTGGACCACCACATCAGAGCCGCGAGTGTCCCAGGCCACTTTGTGGTGTCACTGCATATGTTGTCGCAGGGCAGTGGTGCCAACATTGGCCCCCTGGCCATGCCTAACCTTCTGCCCACAGATTCGACATATGGCCATGTTCACCTCCTTTGGAGTCTTGACAAAAAACTGCCACACACAAAGCGGGTGGTGTACCCCGGGCCCGTTTGGCTGCCGACCTCCCACTGCTGCCACCCTGCCGACTCACTGCCACCCTGCTGTCTCAGCCGCTGCCTCGTGGGGTCCACATCTGGAAAGCTTTTTGAACATGGTTCTCGATGACCTCAAAGCCCTTACTGTTTTAAAACCGAACAAACACGCATACAATCTAGCTAAAGCTGAAAATAGAGCCCTGCTTAGATTGAAAAAGAATAAAAATATAGTAATAAAAGGTGCAGATAAAGGTGGGGGCATTGTTATTATGGATCAAGATTATTATTTCAACAAGTCCTGGAGAATTTTAGCAGATACAGATTATTGCAGAATCATTAATGAAGATCCCACTCCAGTTTTTAAAAAACCACTACAAACCCTAGTAGACCTGGGACACTCCACAGGAATCATCAATAAGAATGAAAAAACCTTTCTCTTCAACAACCACCCCACTATAGCCTGTTTTTATTTTCTCCCAAAAATCCATAAATCCCTAACCAACCCACCCGGCAGACCCATCATCTCTGGTATTGATTTACTCACTACTAATTTATCCGCATATGTCGACCAATACCTACAAAAATATGTCATACAATTACCTTCCTATTTTAGAGACTCCTCCCACCTGATTAAGATTCTAGACACTATCCAATGGAGAGCAAACTACTTCTGGGTTACACTTGATGTCACCTCACTGTACAGCAATATAAAACACGATCTGGGCATTGAAACCGTACGACATTATCTATACAATGACCCAGAAATGCCCCCAATGCAAAAAGAATTTATTTTAGACTTAATATCTTTTATATTACACCATAACTATTTTATTTTTAACGATAAATTTTATTTGCAAAACAGAGGCACGGCAATGGGACAAAATTTGCTCCCTCATATGCAAATCTGTTTGTGGGTCTCTTCGAGCAGAAATTGGGCCTCATGTCACACCCAAATATCATACTGTTCAAAAGATACATTGATGACATCATATTTATATGGGATGGTACGGCAGACGAACTTGCAGAATTCATTGGTAAGATTAATCGGAACGATTGGGGTCTGTAATTTACCTCCGAATCTAACCCGAACGAAGCAATTTTCCTCGACATCCACATCAAATTAGTTAAAAATCGTATCACCACCAAAACTCACTTTAAACAGGTAGACGCCAATAGGTACCTCGACTATTCAAGCTGCCACTATGCCAAATGGAGAAACAACATTCTATTTGGGCAAATGAAGAGAATCAGAAGGAACTGCTCAGACACTAAAATTCTGAGAGAACAAATAGGGGTACTAAAAACTCGGTTTAGGGAGAAAGGCTACCCAAAAGGATTAATTAACACCACATCTAAACGAGCAAGTAATATGGACCAGAGAACAGCCCTGAAACCAGCAACAACAACTAAAACTACCAAAGATACCAAACACCAATTTAACCTCATTACTCATTACAATGTAGACCATATAAAAATCAGGCAAATCCTCAACAAACACTGGGGGATCCTTCAAAAAGACCCCATCCTTAAAACAATCATACCCAAACAACCTATAGAAGAGCTAAAACTCTTAAGAACCTTATTGCCCCCTCTTGTCCACTTCTGAGTGGGACCACTTACAAAACGACTACCAACCCTACTAAATCAGGGATACGCAAGTGTCAGGTTAAAAAGTGTGTCTGTTGCCCTATGATTATGGAAGGAGTTTGCCAGATTAATATTTCTAATCCCAAAAACAGTCAGAATGACGTTTGGACCATCAAACAGGACTTACATTGTGGCACCAGAAACACTATTTACCTCCTGTCCATGTGGACTAAAATATATTGGAAGGACCACACAGACTATTAGGGAACATATGAATGAACACCGTTCCAACATTAGACGGGGTATCCCCACTCATAGTGTCTCACGCCATTACCTAGACAGTGACAGTGGTCCATCTTCTCTAAGAGTCCTACCCCTCGAACACAGTGCCATTTCTTACCAAAGATTATGCCAAAAAGAGATGCACTGGATATTTTCATTAAACATGCACTGGATATTTTCATTAAACACCCTCACTCCATTTGGATTAAATGAGTCCCTCGAATATTCGAATTATCAATAAACACAGAAATCTCTGACGGTAGACTCCACTGGAACCCTTTTCGAACTCTCACAAATTCTATTCACTGTCTCCACCTCTGAGAACCCCAATGTCTTATATCATCAAAACATTTAGGTGAACCACCTCAATATACACTCACCTAAAGAATTATTAGGAACACCTGTTCTATTTCTCATTAATGCAGTTATCTAGTCAACCAATCACATGGCAGTTGCTTCAATGCATTTAGGGGTGTGGTCCTGGTCAAGACAATCTCCTGAACTCCAAACTGAATGTCAGAATGGGAAAGAAAGGGGATTTAAGCAATTTTGAGCGTGGCATGGTTGTTGGTGCCAGACGGGCCGGTCTGAGTATTTCACAATCTGCTCAGTTACTGGGATTTTCACGCACAACCAATTCTAGGGTTTACAAAGAATGGTGTGAAAAGGGAAAAACATCCAGTATGCGGCAATCCTGTGGGCGAAAATGCCTAGAGGTCAGAGGAGAACGGGCAGACTGATTCAAGCTGATAGAAGAGCAACGTTGACTGAAATAACCACTCGTTACAACCGAGGTATGCAGCAAAGCATTTGTAAATCCACAACACGCACAACCTTGAGGTGGATGGGCTACAAGAGCAGAAGACCCCACCGGGTGCCACTCATCTCCACTACAAATAGGAAAAAGAGGCTACAATTTACACAAGCTCACCAAAATTGGACTGTTGAAGACTGGAAAAATGTTGCCTGGTCTGATGAGTCTCGATTTCTGTTGAAACATTCAAATGGTGGAGTCCGAATTTGGCGTAAACAGAATGAGAACATGTATCCATCATGCCTTGTTACCACTGTGCAGGCTGGTGGTGATGGTGTAATGGTGTGGGATGTTTTCTGGGCACACTTTAGGCCCCTTAGTACCAATGAGTTCACTGTACTAAAATGGCCCCCACAGTCACCAAATCTCAACCCAATAGAGCATCTTTGGGATGTGGTGGAACGGGAGCTTCGTGCCCTGGATGTGCATCCCTCAAATCTCCATCAACTGCAAGATGCTATCCTATCAATATGGGCCAACATTTCTAGAGAATACTATCAGCACCTTGTTGAATCAATGCCATGTAGAATTAAGGCAGTTCTGAAGGCAAAAGGGGGTCCAACACCGTATTAGTATGGTGTTCCTAATAATTCTTTAGGTGAGTGTATACCACAATGTAATGTATACACTCAATCAATTTTATGGGGGAAGTCATACTAACCCCACATTATATGAATACGCGAGTGTACTTATAAGTCTCAACTTACTTGATATGTGTCTTATTTATAGTATCTTATTCATGATTTTTACTTAAATTTTCCTCTAGGTGCACATATATACCCTTATATATTATACCTATATATTTATATATATATTTTTTTTCTGATGAATTTTCCTGTTATTATTTATTTTTTAGATGGTTTTAAACTGATGTATATGAATCAGTTTACATTTGTGTACCCCTACTGTATACTTATCACATATATATCCCTCTTTTTACCCTTAGCACACACCCTTTTTATTGCCCTAAATGATGATCTTCGTCATCCTCATTAATGGCCCGAAGTTAATTCATATTCATATGAACCTATGTGAATACACACTATAAACATGAGCCTTCATTGTATACACAGATTATTTAACATAATATATACTTTTCACAATCTCCCCCCCCTCCCCTTTTCAGTCTAGAAAATTTCTGCCTCTGATCCTTGGATTTCCCTAGCCCCACCGATTCAATAGACTATTTTCAGATTACATACGACACCCGGGTTTGCGGGTCAAATTCCGGAAGTACTGTAGCCTCGTGATCTTTTATAATCACAGATTTTCTCCGGATTAAGTCACAAAGTTTCACTCCACTAGGCATAATCGGCCCCCCCTTTTTTCCTCCCCCCCCCCCCCGGTTTGATTTCTGTTTTTGATTTGAATCCTGTGATACCGCTCCACCGGAAGTTAGGACACTTCCGATAACAGCAATCACCCCCCTAGTTTTTGTTTTTTCTCTAGATACAACATGCCCCCATGTCGATGTTTTATATGCACATTATGTATGTTTATAATGTTTATGAAGTTATGTCTATAATCGGATCCCCGCATGCACTTACGTCACTTCCGGTGCGCTCCACGGTGGAACGCAAACCGGAAGTGACGCTTCTTCACTTATTTTTGACACCTACTTCAGTTTCCTTTAAATATCGAATGTACACCATGTTTTTATATGCTCCTGATGAAGGGGTATTCACACCCCGAAAAGTGTTGAGCCGTTCCTCACCCCCACCCTGTGGTTTATTAAAGGCTTTTGGCCAGAAGACCTTGTTGGACTGCAGTCATTTCCTGACATCTTTAAGGCGACCCAGGAGCAGGAGGTATCCTGGTGGGTGTCTTTAGCTTATCCCACCCGGGACCTCCTGGGTGAAGTGAGTGACATGTTAGTTGTTTTTAGTTTTGTCAATCCTCCGCCGCTTTCCATTTATGCGACTTTTGGTGTATGTATTCAATTATTGACCTTTCTTAACATCACACCAATTATACGTTCTACTTTAACCTAACTCTCATCATACTCTACACCTCTCTACTTCCATTGCTAAGCTCTTGGCGCCATTTCCATAGGGGGCCCTTCTCCTTTTTAGCTATATACTTTGTATATGCACACTTCTCATCTGACTATAACCACTGAGAGGTTCTCACTGGATATTTTGCCCCCTGGCAGCCTAAGCTTGTTTTACTTATTTTTCACATCACTGGGATATTTCCAGCCTTTTAGTCCTGCTCCTTCTCATCACTTGGTCCTTCCTCTGGCGCCTCGCAAGTTACTCCCAGACTCTACAGAGACTGTGTTTAACCCTCTCCCTTTTTCTCCTCTACTGCCATCGTGGGCAAGCTGCCACCCTCTTCTCCCGATGATGATAAATCCCCTTCTTCACCCGGCTCCCAAGTGCGATCGGCTTCATCATCGAGTAGTGTCTGAAAGTCACTGGTTTCCTCCTCAACATTCTCTGGGTCAGGAACCTGACCGCTCGCCACACCACCCCCCACACCACTCTCCTCATCACCACATGCCCGACCAAAGGGGAAAGCGGCGGATGTCTCCTACAAATCTTGGCTGGCCAGTAGCTGCTGACTGTCCTCGAGTAGGTCGTCCTCTCTAAATAGTAGAGCTGAGCCCACAGCAGATAGTACTTTTGTGGCTGAGGGAACAGCAAAGGACAGAGGCAGTTTGAGGACAGGTGAGGGCACAGGGCCTGATCCCGGGCCATACCAACTAAGGGTTGTGTCTGACGAATTCACCGACTCTTGCCTGTGGGTGTTCGATGTCACTTGGGATGAATTGGATGACCGAGTTAACCAATCAATAACCGCTGGGTTGCTGGTCAAGACACGACCAGTAGATGATACCGGAAGCTCAGGTCTCTTGCTGCGACTCCTGCTGCCACGCCCCCTTAATCTGCTGCAACCTCTGCCTGCGCCAGAAACATTTAGGCCTCTGCCACTCCTCTGTGCTTGGCCTGGCATTTCTCTGTCTGACATACTTCTTGCTGAACTAATATAATTAAAAGCAAATTAAAAATAAACCTAAAAGCCCAGAATATATATCTTTTTTTGACAGAAATAGGCCACTAACCACTTTTAGCACAAATACAAGTAAATGTGAACTGCCTATATATTTCTCGTTTTGGACTGAAATAGGCCACTAAATTATTTTAGCGGAAATAAAAACAAACATGACTTGCGTATATATTTCTCGTATTCGACTGAAAAAAGTCAATATATGATTTCGGTGAAAATATCAGGAAAAGTTAACTGCGTATATTTTTTGCTTTTGTTTATTACAGATGGCAAATTGGCAATAAACGCTTTTATCGCTAATGACACCAAAATGTAAACTGCGTATATTTTTCTGTTATTGTAATGAACTGGCAATAAATGGTTTGAACAAAAAATAATAATAAATGTCAGCGCTGTGTATTAAATAACTGCTGAAGTGATGGGAGAAAATATATTTCTTGCTGAGCTGAACTAGGCCAATACACTCTCACCAGAAATTACTACAACAGAGCAGTGTGTATATATTACACTTATTTTAAATAAACCAGGCCACTATGTGCTTTTACCAGAAATTACTGCAACAGAGCAGTGTGTATATATTATGCTTTTTTTTACTGAAACAAGCCCAATATGCGCTTTCACCAGAAATTACGGCAACTGTGCAGTGGGTATATATTACACTTTTTTAAGTGAAACAAGCCCAATATGCGCTGTCACCAGAAATTACTGCGACAGAGCAGTGGGTATATATGATGCTTTTTTTTTTTGTGAAACAAGGCCAAAATGCGCTTTCAACAGAAAATACTGCAAATGAGCAGTGGGTATATATGACGCTTCTTTTAGTGAAACAAGCCCAATATGCGCTTCCACCCGAAATTACTGCAACAGAGCAGTGTGTATATATTACGCTTATTTTAAATAAGCCAGGCCAAAATGCGCTTTCAACAGAAATTACTGCGACAGAGCAGTGGGTATATATGACGCTGTTTTTTTGTGAAACAAGGCCAAAATGCGCTTTCAACAGAAATTACTGCAACTGAGCAGTGGGTATATATGACGCTTCTTTTAGTGAAACAAGCCCAATATGCGCTTCCACCCGAAATTACTGCAACAGAGCAGTGTGTATATTTTACGCTTTTTTTTTGTGAAACAAGGCCACTATGTGCTTTCACCAGAAATTACTGCAACAGAGCAGTGAGTATATATTTTTCTTATATTAGGGAAATAAGGCCACTATACACTTTCAACAGAATTTACTGCAAGAGTGCAGTGGGTATATATTTTTCTTGTCTTACAGAAATAAGGCCAATATACGTTTTCAACAGAATTTACTGCAATAGTGCAGTGGGTATATATTTTTCTTGTATTAGTAAAATTAGGCTGTGACGGAACGCCTGGCACCCCAACTGAGTACCTCCGTCGACAGATGCTCCTAGTGCTTGCCAAGGACCATCAGCTCTGCACTCGACACCAGAACCACCACAGACCCCACGAACCGCCTTCCGCTTGATTGGGGTCTTCGTCGCTCTTCACCCACTCTGGACCCAAGGCCGGGCTCCAGCTTCCAGTGGGTGAACCTCTTCTTAGTCCAGAGAGCGAAACAGGAACAAGAACATCTCTCACAAGAGCTAGGGAATATACTATGGAGAGTATAATGATTATAGCAATCCCCAGTTCTCCAATCTCCCAAACATGAGCCCAGACTTCATGAAGGGTATAACAGGACACTTTAATGACAGCCAGCACTCACAATTTATACAGATCCACAGGCCAGAGGCACACCCTCTCTGCCTGGGATACAGTTAACTAAGGCAATGGACTAACTTAATATACATATACAGTTCAGGTGGTCTAACATTATAATGCAATCAAACAGACCCATGTGATGGGATTATCTCCTGAGTGTATTGTGGGGTGATCCACTCCTCTACCCCGGAGTCAGCCACTTAATCCCATCACTAGCACAAAGGGTCAAATGAACCAACACCTTTCCTGGGAGCCTCAGTGCAGAGTCATCCCTTCTTGTATTGCTGGGTTCACCCCTTCACCTTCAATGGACAACAGGAACGATATGGCCTATAAAGTCCACACATAAATCAGGGCTCACTGTTCCTTGTAACCCCCAAGAGGTCTGAGGGGGTCTCCATGGTTCTGGGTCCATAGTCCGTAGGAAGGAGGCTAGCTCTCAGTCTTCTCCAGCAGCCACAGTGATGGTTCAGTCCATCACAAAGGCCAATATATACTTTCACCAGAAATTTTCGCTACAGTGCAGTGGGTATATATTTTTCTTGTATTACATTACGCTTTCAACAGAAATTACTGCAATTGATTTTAGCATAAAAAACAACAAAAGTGACCTGCGTATATATTTCTTGTATTGTATTGAATTTGGCCAATAAATTATATCAGTGCAGTTAACATCAAAAGTGATCTGCATACAGGGCCGGACTGGGGATAAAAACCAGCCCTGGAAAAAGTTGCATACCAGCCCCAAACACACACGCCGTATGTATGTATGTATGTATGTATATATATGTATATATATATATTATATACACACACACAGGCCGGGCCTTACCCTAGCGTTGCCGTGACTTGGCCTCTGCGCAGTGGCAACTCTAGGAACAATATATGGGAGGCACATAAGATACCACAGTCAAAATGGGGGGGCACTAATAATTTTCCCCACTTAAATTCATACAACTGAAAAAACGAAATAAGTATATATAAATTCAAAATACGAGAGTATTGCGGTATGCAGGGATACATTTATAATAAAATAATTTACTTACAAAAGAAGCTATTCCATCTTCTGCTGTGCTATCCTCTGCTTGCTTCCACGGATCTTCCCCTCCTTTCAATCTGTCCTCAGTGCGCAGGGCAGGCACACTGCTATGGGGATCTGTGGATGACACACTGCTATGGGGATCTGTGGATGACACACTGTTATGGGGGATCTGTGGATGACACTGTTATAGGTCTTCTGTGGAGGACATGCTGTTATGGGGATCTGTGGATGACACACTGTTTTGGGGGATCTGCGGATGACACACTGTAATGGGGGATCTGTGGATGACACTGTTATAGGTCTTCTGTGGAGGACACGCTGTTATGGGGATCTGTGGATGACACACTGTTTTGGGGGATCTGCGGATGACACACTTTAATGGGGGATCTGTGGATGACACTGTTATGGGGGATCTGTGGACGTTACTGTTATGGGGGATCTTTGGATGACACTGTTATGAGGGAACTGTGGATGACACACTGCTATGGGGGATCTGTGGATGACACTGTTATGGGGGATCTGTGGATGACACTGTTATGGGGGATCTGTGGATGACACTGTTATGGGTGTTCTGTGGAGGACACACTGTTATGGGGGACCTGTGGATGACACACTGTTATGGGGGATCTGTGGATGACACACTGTTTTGGGGGATCTGCGGATGACACACTGTTATGGGGGATCTGTGGATGACACTGTTATGGGGAATCTGTGGATGTTACTGTTTTGGGGGATCTTTGGATGACACTGTTATGAGGGACCTGTGGATGACACTGTTATGGGGGATCTGTGGAGGACACTGTTATGGGGGATCTGTGGATGACACACTGTAATGGGGATCTGTGGATGACACTGTTATGGGGGATCTGTGGACGTTACTGTTATGGGGGATCTTTGGATGACACTGTTATGAGGGACCTGTGGATGACACACTGTTATGGGGGATCTTTGGATGACACTGTTATGAGGGAACTGTGGATGACACACTGCTATGGGGGATCTGTGGATGACACTGTTATGGGGGATTGGGGGATCTTTGGATGACACTGTTATGAGGGACCTGTGGATGACACTGTTATGGGGGATCTGTGGAGGACACTGTTATGGGGGATCTGTGGATGCACACACTGTAATGGGGGATCTGTGGATGACACTGTTATGGGGATCTGTGACGCACTGTTATGGGGATCTTTGGATGACACTGTTATGAGGGACCTGTGATGACACACTGTTATGGGGGATCTTTGATGACACTGTTATGAGGGAACTGTGGATGACACACTGCTATGGGGATCTGTGGATGACACTGTTATGGGGGATCTGTGGATGACACTGTTCTGGGGGATCTGTGGATGACATTGCTATGGGTGTTCTGTGGAGGACACACTGTTATGGGGGACCTGTGGATGACACACTGTTATGGGGGATCTGTGGATGACACACTGTTTTGGGGATCTATGGATGACACACTGTTATGGGGGATCTGTGGATGACACTGTTATGGGGAATCTGTGGATGTTACTGTTATGGGGGATCTTTGGATGATACTGTTATGAGGGACCTGTGGATGACACTGTTATGGGGGATCTGTGGAGGACACTGTTATGGGGATCTGTGGATGACGCACTGTTATGGGGGATCTGTGGAGGACACTGTTATGGGGGATCTGTGGAGGACACACTGTTATGGGGAATCTGCGGATGACACACTGTTATGGGGAATCTGTGGATGACACACTGTTATGGGGGATCTTTGGATGACACTGTTATGAGGGACCTGTGGATGACACACTGTTATGGGGGGATCTGTGGATGACACTGTTATGGCGGAATCTATGGATGACACTGTTATGGGGCAATCTGTGGATGACACTGTTATGGGGGACCTGTGGATGACATACTGTTATGGGGTACTTCACACCTGCGGCATGGCTATCTGACCTATCCGGGCTGTTCACCCTCCTGATCCGCCATGCCGCAAGTACCCGTGCACTGCCGTGCTGCTGCTCTGTCCCCATTGACTATAATAGGGGCAGGTGACGGAGCTATGGTGCAGCATGACAGTGCACGGCAGAGATCGCCGGACTAAAAAGTCGGACATGCAGTACATTTTAGTCAGGCGATCTCTGCCGTGCACTGCTGTGCTGCGCCATCGTTCAGTCACCTGCCCCTATTATAGTCAATGGGGACAGAGCAGCAGCACGGCAGTGCACGGGTACTTGCGGCATGGCGGATCAGGAGGGTGAACAGCCCGGATAGGTCAGATAGCCATGCCGCAGGTGCGAAAGTACCCCCATAACAGTATGTCATCCACAGGTCCCCCATAACAGTGACATCCACAGATCCCCCATAACAGTGACATCCAGTGCCCCCATAACAGTGACATCCAGTGCCCCCATAACAGTGACATCCAGTGCCCCCATAACAGTGACATCCACAGAGCCCCCATAACAGTGTGTCATTTGCACTTGTCAATTGTATGAAAGGCTGCCTTATACTATACTATTTGTGGGGCACGATTCAAGGACAGTCACTTACTTGGTGATGGTAAGATTGTTGAAGAATAATTCTTCTTCTAGTCTTCTTCACTGTCACTGATCAGGGGCTGCTGGGGCAGGGGCCAGGGCCCGGTCACAGGGCCTTACCACACACTACCTCACCAGCTAGCCTAGCAAGCACAGCCCCTGACCTCTCTCTGCCTCTGCCGGGTCCGACTCCCTCCCCCCCCACCATGTGAATGAAGACTGTCTGCTGCAGCCGCCCACCCCCAGCCTGCAGCCACCAGCCAGCCAGGTATATTTACATGTCAATGATTCAGCAGCACCAGCAGTAAACTTTGGGGCCACACACAGTGACAGGGGAGCTTCTCTTGTGCTTCCCCCATGTGCCAGTAGCCCCCCCCATATGTGCCAGTAGCCCCCCCATATGTGCCAGTAGCCCTCTCCCCTCATGTGCCAGTAGCCGTCTCCCCTCATGTGCCAGTAGCCGTCCCCTTTATGTGCCAGTAGCCGTCCCCATTATGTGCCAGTAGCCGTCCCCTTTATGTGCCAGTAGCCGTCCCCTTTATGTGCCAGTAGCCCCCTTTATGTGCCAGTAGCCCCCTTTATGTGCCAGTAGCCCCCTTTAGTGCCAGTAGCCCCCTTTATGTGCCAGTAGCCGTCCCCTTTATGTGCCAGTAGCCCCCTTTAGTGCCAGTAGCCCCCTTTAGTGCCAGTAGACCCCTTTATGTGCCAGTAGCCCCCTTTAGTGCCAGTAGCCCCTTTATGTGCCAGTAGCCCCTTTAGTGCCAGTAGCCCCTTTATGTGCCAGTAGCCCCTTTAGTGCCAGAAGCCCCTTTATGTGCCAGTAGCCGTCCCTTTATGTGCCAGCAGCCCCTTTAGTGCCAGTAGCCCCTTTAGTGCCAGTAGCCCCTTTAGTGCCAGTAGACCCCTTTATGTGCCAGTAGCCCCTTTAGTGCCAGTAGCCCCTTTAGTGCCAGTAGCCCCTTTAGTGCCAGTAGCCCCTTTATGTGCCAGTAGCCCCTTTATGTGCCAGTAGCCGTCCCCTTTATGTGCCAGTAGCCCCCTTTAGTGCCAGTAGCCCCCTTTAGTGCCAGTAGACCCCTTTATGTGCCAGTAGCCCCCTTTAGTGCCAGTAGCCCCCTTTATGTGCCAGTAGCCCCCTTTATGTGCCAGCAGCCCCCTTTAGTGCCAGTAGCCCCCTTTAGTGCCAGTAGCCCCAAGAAAAAGAAAAAAAAAACACTTATACTTACCTCCAGCGATGCGAGGCCGGCCTCTGATAGGCTGCCGGCCTAGTGCTGGCAGCCTAACAGAGGAACAGGGAGAGAGAGGACACGCCTCTCCCTCCTCTGCTGCTGCTCCGGACAGAGATGAGCACAATGCAAGCGCTCATCTCCATCGCCACTGGAGCCCAGTGTGCCTGCGGCCGGCCGTGCGGCAGTCAGGGCTACCGGCCTACCGGGAATTTTCCCGGTATCCCGGTAGGCCAGTCCGGCCCTGTCTGCATATATACAGTATTTATCTTTTTCAACATATAAAAGCCACTAAAGGCTTTTCAACATAGCACTTGCACCCCAATAACTAATGGCTGGAATGACAGAGACAGGTATCATGAGACTGTTTGGATCCCCATGTAATGTTTCACTTCACTAGTAAATCACTTTTTTTCACATTGAGGGATTTACTATTACTCTCCATAGCATCTGTACACGTCTATCCCTGACTGTGAAATGATTCCGCTCACTGTCCTTTCCCTGCACTTGTAAATTGCTGGTTTTTACAATGAGGAAATTCAGATTACACTCACTACTAGCATATGCACACATCTCTCCCTCCCTGTCTGTGAAATAATTTCTCTCACTTATCCTTTCCCTGCACTAGTCAATCATCGCTTCTTTTCTTTTTTTTGTTTAGTAATTGGTGTTTCTTTCACTCTCCCTAGCGCCGTCTGTCCCTGAACAATGCACGATGGTTAATGCCAGCATCTAAGATGGCCGCCGTATTTATTGGGCTGTGACATCACCGGGCTGGCTGGCTGCTGATTCGCTGCATGCATGGCACATGACGCCTTCCCAGAGTTCCTTGCCCCATGTCCTCACACGTGTAGCCACCATTTTAGACACCATTTTAGAAGCCATTGTAGGAAATAAATAATGCGATTCGTTACCATGAAGTGCGAGGAAATTCGCATTCATTCAGACTAATTTTTCATGAAATTCTGAACGAATTCGACTTCGTCAGCTTCAATTCGCTCATCTCTAGTTTTCACCTGACTGGGTAAATCATGTGATATTTTTATAGAGCAGTTGGTACAGATGTGGTGATACATAATTTGTCTATTTTTTTATATTTATTTTGGTTTTAAAAGCATTTTTGAAAGAAAAACAACCATGTTTTTAGGTCTACATTTTTAAAAGCCATATCTTTTTTTATTTTTGGGCAATTGTCTTAGGTAGAGTCTCATTTTTTGCAGGATGAGATGATGGTTTGATTGGTACTATTTTAGGGTACATACTACTTTTTTATCATCTAGTATTACACTTTTTGTGATGTAAGTTGACAAAAAATTGATTTTTTGGCATGGTTTTTATTTTATTTTTCTACACTGTTCAACAGATGGGTTAGCTCGTGATATTTTTTATAGAGCAGGTTGTTACGGACGCGGCGATACAAATATGTATATATATATATATATATATATATATATATATATATTGGTTTTAAATAATAAAAGCATTTTTGAAACCAAAGAATGATATTTTTATGTCTCCATTTTCTGAAAGCCATATTTTTTTTTTTTTTTTCAGCAATTGTTATAGTTAGGGTCTCATTTCTTGCAGGATGAGATGATGTTTTGATTAATATTATTATTTGGGGACATATGACTTTTTGATCACTTGGTATTACACTTTTTGTGCTGAAAGGTGGGGAAAAAATTGCTTTTTTTAGCACCGTTTTTTTACGGTGTTGACCAGACGGGGTGAATCATGTGATTTTTTTATAGAGCAGGTTGTTACGCATGCGATGATGCCTACAATGTCTGTTTTGTTTTGTTTTTCTATTTTTTACAATTATGTCTGCATTTTTTTAATTGAAACTTAAATTTTTTATTGCTAAAAACTATTTTGTTTCACTTTTATTTTTGTTATTTTTGTCCCACTATGGGACTTTAAAATTACAGGGTATGATCCCTGTTTCAACGCAGCACAATACATCTGTATTGTACTGCATTGACTATCAGTGTAATACACTGATTGCTTGCCTATGAGACACAGCCTGGGGGCTGGGCCTCATAGGCCTCCAAACATGCCGGGCCTTTGAATGGCTTGGGACTGCCATGGCAACCATCGGGTTACCGGCACAGCAGCGCGGGGATCTGATGGATGAGGAGAGGAAGCGCAAACCTCCCATATGCCGCGGTCAGCGCTGACCATGGCATACGAGGGGTTAATCCACCGGCATAGGCATTATCATTAATGCTGGTGGATGCAGCAGGGATTCAGCTGATCACGGCATTGCATGTGGGGGAGGAGAATGACGGCAGGATGAGAATGCTCGTCCTGGGGCACAAGGTACCAGCCATTTAGGATGAGCATTTTCATCCTGGGTCCTTAAGGGGTAAATGATATTCAACAGTGACGTACTCACCAATGACTTGCTGAGTATAAATTAAATCAGTGATCAATCACCCCCTTGTCCAATCAATCCCTCCATATCAAGGTGGATGTGGCTCAGCATCCACATATCCATGGCGTCCCTGTGTGTACACAACGCATGCCTTACAAGGCAAACACACCCTCATATCTAATGGATCAAAGCTTCATTCAGCATGTCACTCATGGTGTAACATGTGATCACTTCGTCACTCCTTATAGACCAAACCGCTCACACCCACAAAACGTCAGAGCGTCCCATGTTGCCATAAAAGTCTCTACAGTGCTCGGGCTCACAATACCATAGGCCAGTCTGCAGGCGCTGGTGGTCCCAATGTCTTCTGAGGAGTCATTGTGATAATTCAATACAACAGCGACCACCATGGAATCTGTGCGATCAACAATGGGTGAGTGCTAGCCGGATTATCAAGGGCCGCTAACGACAGCATAGATGTAGTGGCTGTGATCCGTCTGTCCAACTCACACCTAGGGTGAAAAAACTATGATATTGTGAGGCTCTAATAAAACAATTAAAAACATTCTAGTTTATTTTTGTCAATATATCGTTGATTAATCACTAAATAGATTGCTTTATTCCATGCCGCTTATATTAAATTCAGTATTCATACCCCACATTTGCAAAGACTTCAAAGTAAACATCCATTTTAGTTTCTTAAGATACTACCTCTATTGCTACCTCTTCTTAATAGCCCTATCGAATCAGTCACCCTTAACCTCAATTGATTGATGTAATGTCCAGCTTCTATGGAATGTTTAGCCACTGGTTTGTCAACCATGTTCTTCTTTATTGTGCTTTTATGTTTGTTTATCCTCTCTTTCACCTCCATTGTAGTTTCCCCTTTGTAGATTAGGCTACAGGGGCATTAGATCATATACACCCCATCTAGTGTTGAGTGAACCAAACTAAAACAAATTGACTTTGATCCAAATTTCAGGAAAACTTTAATTCACCATGAGTCCAAATTTCCTCTTGCTTCATAGTAACGAGTAATTTTTTTCCTAAATGGGAGGTTACACATGTTACTGTCATGTTCTAAAGGGGGTCAGCTGGACCACTAGAACATATCTCAGGCAAACAAACACAAGGCAAGCAATCAGCCAAGACAAATACCAACACAAATACTTTATTCACAGGGATCTAGACATGGCAGGAAACTGGACCAGCTGGTAAGAGACCAGTGGCAGGACACCACTGGACAAAGTGCATCAGTTTGACTTCGGGCCAAAGCAAGAGGGTGGAAACTCAGTGAGCCCCATTCTTCATAGAGCCCCGGATGGTGGGGATGAACTTAGCCAAGGACTCAATGGTCACACCTCCTCAATGGTCCTGGACTTGGTTTAGATAAATAAAGAGAAAAAGAGAGGAGGTGGTTAAACAATTCTTCACAGGATATGTGGAACCCCTTGAAGAGAGTGTGTAACCGTTGGGCACTAGCAGTGATAGATGAGAAAAAATAAAGCTGCTGAAAATAGCGTTAGTGGTACTGAACGCTTAATCGTGTTGACAAAATGGGCACTGATTTAAAAAAGTCAGCAAATGCAAAGACAAAGTGCCACTCCCAGTGTGATATATTAACGAAATCGGCAAGCCAGTTAATAAAGGTATACATAATAGAATGTCCGTGTGAAGAGTAGAGATATGTCTAACACGGGAACAATCTAGAGAGGTAAGTATGCAGTGTGTAAGTTGATAGTTTTGATAATACTGTATTAAATCTATCCAACATTGATACAGAATAAAACTGAAAGGCAATAAATAAGATAAAATGAATAAAAAATTTATAACAAAACTAATAAAAAATGGTATCACCTCACTTCACTGGGGGGTTGTCAGCAGGATAAACTCAAGACATCTCTGACATTGCTGCTGCCCCCTGGCAACGCTGCTACAGTGCTTATATTTGCCAACTAACCGACTGTTGTGCGACGTGAGCATGCGCTGGAATTCCACATTACACATGTTGGCCATGCTTTGTGAGCAGCAGAAGGCAGTAGTGGAATACCAGCTGCAACATGGTCTAGTATGTTTCATCTCTGTGAGGTTTCACACACCTTTGAAGGATAAACACAGATGGTGAGTGGCGATGCGGCTATTATCAGCCTAACCATCCCATTTCTGTGTCTACTAAAATGCTGGCTGATAACAATGAAGATGGACGCTTTACATGTGGAAGAGATGGAACTAGGGGGAAGACATTACAAAGGGTGATAGCCAAACCACCCTCAGTTCGTCTTGTCAGTGTAAATTGAATGATGATGATGAGGAGGAGGAGGAGCAAGAGACTGTTTTCTCTGCTACAGAGGGTAGTAACCGTAGCAGGTTTATTCCATCCTTTCAGCATAGATGGGCAGGAGAGGATGAAGAGGATAAGTAGATTGAGAGTCATCCTCCTGATGAGGACAGCAAAGTTTTGTCTGTTAGAACTCTGACACACATGGCTGACTTGATGTTATGCTGCCTTTCCTGTGACACTCATATTCTACGCATTTTGCACAACAGCGATTACTGGTTGTTCAGTTCACCCTTCTCGACCCCCGCTACAAAGAGAACTTCTCATCTCTAATTCCTGTGGTGGAGAGGACTAGCAAAATGGTGCAATACCAGATGGTCTTTCTTTAAAAACTGCTCAATAAATTTCCATCAGGCAACACTGGCTGCAGAGTACATAGTTCCTTGGGCAACCCAGGAGAGAAGATGAGGGGAACACACACCAGTTCCAACAGAGGCAGGACAACACTCTCCAAGGCCTGGGACCTCCCCCCCCCCCCAGCACCCTCACCTTGATGAGCGGCCTAGTGTCACAAGGATGGAATAAAATGTGGAAGATGGTGAAGGAGTACATAGCAGACCGTGTCAGCGTCCCCTCTGTGCCTTACAACTACTGGGTGTCCAAACAGGACACGTGGCACTAACTGGCACTCTACAGCTATAGCTAAATGATAAGGAACATGGAAGATATACTATATTGGACTGTAGTATTCAGGGTAAATGACCATGTTGGCACTTTGCGATAAATAAGTGGTTTTTGGGTTGCAGTTTCGGCACTCAGTCTCTAAAAGGTTCACCATCGACATCACTATTTTAGAGGGTTAGCGCACCTGTAGGCCCTCAGCTACATTATTTTACTCAGTTTCATTGCACCCAGGGCCACGGCCTCTGCGGGGTGCCCACGGCCACTTGCATGTCCCTTACTGTCCGCATTCTTAATATTAAATGTTATATATGCTTAAAAGTATGTCACGTGTATAGTAGCGTAGGATTTGTAAGTGTATGCGCCAATAAATCAAAACAGGTATTTGGGATGCACACACTTTACACAGGAGATGTAGCCCTGATAATGTCACAGAGTACCATACACCATCTTCGGATAAAGTACAGTATATCAGTAATATGTATGAAATGAACACACATTAGATGTTGCAAAAATAATGTACCTTTCCCCAAAATACACTCTTTTCACTTGTGCTACAGTATTTGACACAGAGACACACGCCGTGGACACTAAATGTTGCACAAATAATGTACCTTTCCCCAAAATACACTGTTTTCACCTGTGGTACAGTATTTGACACAGAGAGGCACATGCTGTGGACACTAGATTTGGCCCAGATTATTTAGATTTGCGCATCAGACACACTTTTCGGATGATGGACAGTATATGTCCCACAAAACCACAGAATATGAACACTATATTAGACCCAGATTATTACAATTTGAAATACAGACACTTTTTTTCATATGCCGTACGGTATATGTCACATAAACCCACAGAATAAACACTATAATATGCCCAGATTAATGTAATTTGAAATACAGAAACTGTTTGGGGATGCCGGACAGTATATGTCACATAAATCCACAGAATATGGACACTATTAGACACAGATTAATGGAATTTGCGCTACAGACACTGTTTGTTGATGTAGTACTGTATTTTTTACACAAAGCCACACACTATGGTCACTAGATGTGAGACAGATTATTAAAGACACAGTCTGCGGATGATGTATACTGTATGTCACTAATAGGTACAAAATAAAAATTTCTTGCAGCTGTGAAAAACACCCAGTAGTCAATAAAAGGCATTGTGGGGTCTTTGAAAAGCTTTTAGTAGTAAAAACAGCCAATTTCTTTCCCTGCACTATCTGTCCCTTCAGAATCACTGTCCCTGAGACTGCAAGAGTTAAATTGATTGCTGCTGTAAAACACACACACACACACTGTTGTCCTTAAAAGGACATTTGGGTCTTTGAAAATCTTGTTTCTGATAAAATCTGGTAAATTTCGCTCCCTACTCTCTTACCCTTCCTAAGCTCTGCTCTCCCTGTCAACGTCTGAGCCGAACATGCGTCATCGGGTGCTAATCACTGTAATGCCGGCATCCAACATGGCTACTGGCATTACAGTGAGGGCAGTACCTGCACCTTCATTGGCTGCTTACAACCCGCAAAATGTGCGGGGCGGAGAATCGAGCATGGTGCTCGAGCACATGTGGTATTCGGCCAAGTACCGCCATGTGCCGAGCACAGCAATGCTCGAGCCAAACCAGTATTTGGCCGAGCATGCTCGCTCATCACTAGTGGGGGGTTTGGTAACTGTTGACCACCAAACATTGGGAGATGGCAAAGTGAACGCACAAAGTGCTCTGCAGTATAACAATGCCTGGGTGTGGCCGGTATACTTCTCTACTCTGCCAATATAAGACATAATAATCTTGAGCCTGGAGGAGGAGGTCCCAGTGGAGGAGGAAGCAGACGTAGTGGTGCAGGTGGAACTGGTGGATGTGGCTGTGCAGATGGAGGAGGCGGTGCACGCCTAAGAGGTAGGTGGAGGAGGTCACCCATTTTATTTTCTTTGTTTTTCTTTTGGTTTGGGGAGGCCCCAAAACATTGGGAAATAGTAAAGAGAATGCACAAACTGCGCTGTAGTATAAAAATGGCTGGGTGCAACCAGTATCCCTCTTAATCTGGCCAAGGTACGGACAAGTCCTGTGAGATCCATGCCTGGTTCATTTTAATGAACATGATCTTGTCCACGTTGCAGATGTGCCTGTCAGTGATAACTCCCCCTGTGTGCTAAACACACGTTCGGACAATACACTTGCTGCAAGGCAGGCCAGCATCTCCAAGGTGTAAAGGGCAAGCTCAGGCAATGTGCTCAATTTGGAGACCCAGAAGTTAAATGGGGCAGACCCATCAGTCAGTACATGCAGACACGTGGACATCTACTGTTCCACCATGTTGCCGAAATGCTGACTCCTGCTAAGATGTTACTTATCAGATGGTGGTGGATATTGTGACATGCAGACAAAGCTTTTCCATATTTTGGCCATGCTAACCCTCCCTTCGGGAGCCCCTGCTGCGTTAGCGACTTCCTCCTCCTCAGTCTCCACCTCATGCTTCCACTGAGCCCCTGCTGCCAGGTGAGAACACCATCATTAGCACCTCTACCAACGTTCGCTTGTACTTGCGCATCTTCCATTCATGCTCCAGTGACGGAAGTAAGGAGGGCACCTTTTCCTTGTAGTGGGTATCCAGCAGGGTGGCCACCCACTAATCAGCACTGGTAAGAATGAGGGCAATGCGGCATGTAGTCGCACATGTGACAGGTTGCCTAGAGGCAACAACAAGCTGTTCTTGGTGGGAGGTTTATCATTTGTGTCCTCTGTATCCCCCCAGCCACACTCCAGTGATGCCCGTGAGCTGATTTGGGTGCCACCCTGCTCTGAACGGAGATCCTCCTCCTCATAATCATCCTCATCCTCCAAAACTGTATCCTGGCTGGACAGTTGGGTACCTGGAGGTTGTTGGTGCAGGAACCCACCCTCTGAGCCACATGTGGATGACTGGCCTGATAATAGTGAGAATAATCCCTGTTCTTATCCTCTTCCTCCTGTGCCGCATCCTCATCCATCAGCGCCTGAAGCGTTTCTTCAAGGAGACACAGAAGTGTAATAGTAAGGCTGATGACAGCGTCATCACTGCTGGCCATGTTAGTGGAGTACCCAAAGCAGTGCAAAATGGCACACATGTCCCGCATGGAGGCCAACTCATTGGTAGTGAAATTGTGCTGTTCTACAGAACATCTTACCCATACGTGCTACAGCTGAAACTCCGCTATTGCCTGCTGCTGCTCACACAGTCTCTCCAGCATGGGCAAGGTGGAGTTCCACCTTGTGGGTCCGTAACATATGAGGCAGTGAGCAAGAAGGCAGGAGTTACACTGCAGCATAGATAGGCAAGCAGCAGAGTGAGAACGCTAACAGCACACACAGATGGCCCTCACTTTCTACAGAAGACCTGACATATCGGGGTAATTTTTCAGGAACCTCTGCACCACCAAGTTCACCACATGCGCCAGGCAGGGGATGTGCGTCAAATCGGCTAGGCCCAGAGCTGCTACAAGATTTTACCTGTTAAGGATCAGAGGCACCAACCACTCTGTTCCTCCCATCCGTTTAGTTGGTGGTGTAAGTGTTGCGCTGATGTGATGAGGAGGCGGTAGAGGAAGAACTAGAGGAGGAAGCGGAGTAGAAGGAGGAGGCAACAGGAAACACCGAGAAAAGTTCAGCAATCCTCGGTGGTGGTGGTGGGATATGCCCCAACCAGTACATTTATCCAGTGGGCAGTTAGGGAGATATATTGTCCCTGCCTGTGCTTACTGGTCCACGTGGAACTTGCCACTGATGGCGTTGCGCAGTGCACACCTGATTTTTTCCATTACTTGTTCGTAAAGGACAGGGATGGCTTACCTGGAAAAGTAGTGGCGGCTGGAAACCACATACCATGGGACAGCTGCCGTCGTGACGTTTTTAAAACTCTCCATCTCCACCAGACAGAATGGCAGCATTTCAAAGGCCAGCAACTTTGAAATGCTAGAATTCAGGGCCTTGGCTCGTAGGTGTGTAGGGGAATATTTCCTCTTTCTCTCCAGTGTTTGGGGGATGGACAGCTGAAAGTTTCCATGGGACAGTGTGGAGATGCTTGGTGACGGTGGTGGAGCTGGTGGTGTTTCTGCCACATCCTCTGTTTGTAGGGTGACAGGTGCCACTGTCGCTCAAGAGGGGGATAAAGAGGCCAAGACAACAGCAGAAGAGGATACAGCCTCTGATCTTTTGTGGTTCTTGAGGTGTCTATTCCACTGCAACTAATACTTTGCAATTAGATACCGAATCATGCAGGTGGTGCTCAGGTTAAAAACATTTATGCCTCGATTCAGTCTCTGACTGTACAGCGTGCAAACCACCCGTGTCCTGTCGTCAGAACACTGCCGAAAAACTGCCACACCAGGAAACTCCTTTGCGCTGGCTTTGGTGTGCTATGTCTCTTTGCTTGTTGGGCAGTAGCAGGCGTACTTTCTGGGGGATGGCCACTCTGCTTTTGCATCCTGCTCCCTCTTTTGCTGTGTGACCCCCACCACTTCCTCCAAACTGCACACATCACTGGCATGATCTGTATGCCATGTGAGGTCTAGGACCTCATCATCTTCCACATCATCTTCCACCCACTCCTCAACCCTCCCCTTCTGGCCGGTCTGCACACTGCAGAAAGCCCCAGCAGTTGAGATCTGCTGCGGTGGTTCTCCCACGTCCTCATCCTCAAACATAAGTGATTGGGCATCAGTGCATTCAATTTCTTCCACTTATGGGGCAGGGCAAGGTGGATGGCCCACGAAAATCCCGCCAGCAGAGTCATCAAAAAGCATAAGTGACTGCTGCATGAATTGGGGCTCAGACTGCTTGGCTGTTGTGCAAGGGGTTGAGGTGGAAGACGGATACCCGTGGGCCGCTGGTGCCAACTCTGCACTTTCAGCAGTAGACTGGGTGGAAGACAATGTGAAGGAACTGGAGGCACTCTCTGCCATCCAATCTACTAATGCCTCTACTTGTTCTGGCCTCACTATTCGTAGAGCGGTATTCGGCCTATAAAATGACGCAGAATGTCCTGTCACCTGTGTGCACCAGAGAAAGATATTTCATTTGGGAGCATAGCTGGCACGGATTGACAATGTCCTCTCCCTGCAGCAGGAGCTCCAACATCAGCAGCACCACGACCACGGCCACATCCCTTATTTGATGCTCTCCTCATTTTTTTTATGGTCACCCACAAAATTGGGTGACAGACGAGCAATTGTATATCCGTGCCACGGATGCAAAAGAGGTGTTTAGCACAAAAAAATTTGTATGTCTCACCACCCCAGTTGAAGAGCTGATTAACTATTATATTTCCCTGTGACGGTGGCAAGCACAGTTTTGTTCATCATAAAAAATAGGTAGGCCTCACCAACCCAATTACCACATTGATTAACTATTATATTTCCCTGTGACGGTAGAACGTACAGCTTTTTCAACACAAAAAATAGGTAGGTATCACCAAACCCAATTAACAGGCTGATTAACTATTATATTTCCCTGTGATAGAGGCAAGTAAAGGTTTTTTCACAAAAAAAAATACAAAATAGGTATGTCTCATCGACACAATTAACAGACTAAGTATTATATATCCCTGTCACTGGTGCAAAAAATGCCAACGGGTCACCCTCAGACTGAACAGCACGATTAAGTATGGTATTTCTGTCTCACTGGTGCAAAGGATCTGTTTTGCACCGATCAATAATGCCTACAGGTCACCAGAACACTTTTTAAAAAATAATAAAGGCCTAACACTCTCCCTGCCTGCAGCAGCATCCTTTCAACAAGCTTTATTTAAACTGCAAACAACGAATCTGGACACAGACTTTCGCGCCAAAATCTGTGTTCAGGTTCGGTACCTGGACACCAAAATGTTGGGTACAGTCCTGAACATGGCGGTCTGGGTTTGCTAATCCCTATTAGCAATGCTTTTGTATGTAGCCTTTTACAGCTTCATGCATCACTATAAAGACATCCTCTGAGATCTTCTGAAATTGTTTCTTTACACTAAATCTTTCTTGGGAAAAATAGATTCGTCAGTAACTTGGCTTTGTGCATCTTTATTTATTGGGCAAAGCACCTGTGTTACCCGCACTTTAAATCTCATCTTCTTAATGTCATGTTTTAGCAAAGGTCCTACTGACTGCTAGAACATCTGAAGCAAACAAAACACAAGACAAATAATCAGACAAAGCAAGGACCAAAACTAATAACAAGATACAAACATGGCAGAAAACTGGATAAGCAGGTAAGGGACCAGTGGCAGGAAATACCTCTGGACCAAGTTCACTGGTTTTACTTTGAGCCCCATTCCTCAGAGAGCCACAGATGGCGGGGTGAACTTAGTCAAGGCCTCACTGGATGGTCCCGGATGGCCTCTTACCTGCAGAGACTGATGGTGCAAGCACGAGCAGCCCACAAAAACAAGGTCTGGAACCCAGGCACAAGTACTGGAACAAAAAAAAAATGGACAGGACACAGTAGAGACAAGACAAAAGAGAACCAGCACACAAGCTGCTACCTGGATCCCATGTGGAATAGATACATAGCGGTCTCAAGCAGAGCTGCCCAAACAGGTAGATAAGCAGATGTCTGGATCCCTTGCAGAATGACACATGGTGGTCTCAGGCAGAGCTGCACACAGACTAGATGTCCTCCCTCTGGAGAACCCAGGAGCCCTCTCACCGAAGGTACAATAGAACATATTTGACAGGAACAGAAGCAGTAAGCACTGCCAGGCTAACATAGACCTAGACACTGAACAAATACACATAAGACGGAGATGTCCTCCCTCCAGAGAACCCACGAGCCCTCTCACCGAAGGTGTAGACATGGACTAACAGATGCCTGTTTCCCTTGCAGACTTAGTCAATGGACGAACAAACAGAGCTACACATAAGGCACAGACAGGCAAAAGTCTGGACCCCATGTGGAACAACACATGGTGGTCACAGACAAGACAGGGAACCCGACAAGGTGACCTTGATGTCTTACTAGGTGGCCCCACAGACAGGGCAGGTGGAAACCCCAAGTCAGGTGCATAGATCCTGCACCCAGCAAGGCTGGAGGCAGACTGAACACCATGCCCACAGCAATCAGAAATATAAATCACCTACTGACCACACCCAGACCAGACTATTAACCCCACCAGAACCGAACAGGAAGTGGAGTATGCATCAACAGAGAAGTACACACACAGGCTGCAGTTACTATACGTCGCCCCTGGCAACCAGCCTACACTGAATACACCGCAGCCAATACGCCAATGCACAAATGTGAGCATCACGGCGACCCGTGTCAGTGACCACACTGTGTCGCTTAATTAAAACATATTTTGCAAGTTTGCTCTTGTAGAATACATATATTACATTTCTTTTTATTTCTGATGTTATGTGCGTTCCCAAACTTTGCCTGTGCTGATAACATCCTCTTAAAAACTCCTCACATATGCACAGCTATATATCTAAATATGGATAGCTGGTAACTTTACTAATACTCATAGATTGACGTATTATTATTGCAAAGGAAACTATAATTTTTAAGTTACTACACCAGAGATGTGTGAATTTTGCAAAAATTTGGCTGCCAATCAATTCTGAAGTGTAGGCGATTTGTTTTGGATGAATCGCACGAAAACAATGTCTATACCATTTTACTATGCAGATTGTGGGGAAAATAGAAGGAAGATGAAGGATCACATGACACTGGGAGGGAGGGGGATAGGGGCTTGCCCTATTTGGCACAAAGGCTAACAGACAACCTGATCAGCCAATCAGAGGGCAGGATTCTGGTAGGTCATTTTGCTCAAAAGGAAGACACACCATTCTTTGTGCAGCTAGCGATCTGAAAGCATGTGTTTGATGTGATAGGAAAGAGTAGAAAGACATATAATTAGGTCGATTTATGATTTCATCAGAGAAAGCATAGAGAATTATAGACTGGTCACTTACTGTGTTTGTGTTTCATACAGCTGCTGCCAAGTTCTACATTACAAAATCCTGCAAAAAACATTTTTTTTCTGTAAATAGACAGCCAGTCAGCTTGTTCACTGTGTAATTTTAATTTATAGAGATGTTTACATTTATTTCAATGTTGCTTTCTTTTTTGTAATTTCTGGGAACTTATTGCAATGTAAAAACCATTACAGTAAACTGGGTGTATATTTGTGAAGTGCTTCAGATTGTAGGGCCTACTGAGAAAAATAGTTCCTAGTCTGCTGCCTCAGAAGAATTTTGTAGAATGATAAATAAGTACCCCATGAAGATACTAATGGCATGGCTGTGATTGGCCAAGTGCAGCATGTGACCCAGCCTCTATTTAAGCTGGAGTCACGTAGTGCCACACGTCACTATGCTCTGATTAGTGTAGGGAGAGGACGCAGCTTCTGTGAGGGTGAGATTAGGCAGGGAAAACTCAGCAAAAACACCTAAAGAAGTGATCGATCTACAGCTGTGAAACATTCAACTTCTGCTAGTTAATTGCTCACTGGTTTTTAGGCTGCACAGAGCCTTTTTCTGTCACTTTTTTATTGGGTGATCGGCGACCATTTTGTGTCTTGTGGTGCACCAGCAAAAGCTGCAACCAAGTCAATCAATCCATTAATACTAGGGTTTTTTTTTTTTTGCTATATCCTACATCCGGGGCTTGGCTGTGCTTATTGTCACCCCTAGAAACTCAAGATAGAAATTTCTATATTTTATTGAGGGTTAAATTTAATTGCCAAAATAGCAATCCCCTAAATCTGGTGTTCCAGCTGTGGCTAGCCAAGTGTAATACTGTCTGCTGTCTGGCAAAGGATAGATTTTTTTCTGGGGTGAAATTCAATAGCCAAAATAGCAATCCTCTAAATCTGGTGTCCCAGTAGTGGCTGGCAAAGTTTAATAGTGTCCGTCAAAATATATATTTTTATCTGGGGTGAAAATCAATTGCCAAAATAGCAATACCATAAATCTGGTGTTCCAGCTGTGACTGCACAAGTTTAACCACTTAAGGACCACAGGTTTATACCCCCCTAGTGACCAGGCCCTTTTTTACAAATCGGCACTTCACAACTTTAACGGTTTATTGCTCGGTCATACAACTTGGCACCCAAATGAATTTTACCTCCTTTTATTCTCACAAATACAGATTTCTTTTGGTGGTATTCGAATGCTGCAGAGATTTTTCGTTTTTCTGATATTAATAAAATTTTTCTCCAAAAAAGTGTATTTTTAACTTTTTCTGGTAAAATTGTTCAAATATAATTACATTTCTAAACAAGTTTGTGTCAGAATTTATTGTGCTACATGTCTTTGATAAAAAAAAAAATCCAATAAGTGTATATTTATTGGTTTGCGCAAAAGTTATAGCGTTTACAAACTATGGTACAAAAAAGTGAATTTCCGCATTTTGAAGCAGCTTTGACTTTCTGAGCACCTGTCATGTTTCTTCAGGTGCTAGAATGCCAGGATAGTATAAATACCCCCCAAATGACACCATTTTAGAAAGAAGACACCCCAAAGTATTTGCAGAGGGGCATGGTGAGTTCATGTATGATTTAATTTTTTTTCACAAGTTAGCAGAAAATGAAACTTTCTGAGGAAAAAAAAATAATAATAAAGTTTCCATTACTTCTGGTAAAAAAATAAAAATAAACTCCCACAGACTCACTAGGCCCCTCAGTGAATACCTTGGGGTGTCTACTTTCCAAAATGGGGTCATTTGTGGGGTGTGTTTACTTTTCTGGCATTTTGGGTGGGGCTAAATTGTGAGCAACCCTGTAAAGCTTAAAGGTACTCGTTGGACTTTACGCCCCTTTACGCACCTAGGCTGCAAAAAAGTGACACACATGTGGTATCGCCGTACTCAGAAGAATTAGGGCAATGTGTTTTGGGGTGTATTTTTACATATACCCATGCTGGGTGAGAGAAATATCTCTGTAAATTGACAACTTTGTATAAAAAAATTAAAAAAGTTGTCATTTACAGAGATATTTCTCACACCCAGCATGGGTATATGTAAAAATACACCCCAAAGCACATTGCCCTTCTTCTCATGAGTATGGCAATACCACATGAGTGACACTTTTTTGCAGCCAAGATGCGCAAAGGGGCCCGAATTCCAAAGAGTACCTTTAGGATTTCACAGGGCATTTTTAAGCATTTGGATTCCAAACTACTTCTAACGCATTAGGTGCCCTAAAATGCCAGGGCAGTATAAATACCCCACAAATGACCCCATTTTAGAAAGAAGACACCCCAAGGTATTCCGTGAGGGGTATGGTGAGTTCATGTAAAATTTTATTTTTTGTCACAAGTTAGTGGAATATGAGACTTTGTAAGAAAAACAAACAAATAAAAAAAATCTATTTCTGCTAACTTGTGCCAAAAAAAAAATCTTCTATGAACTTGCCATGCCCCTCACGGAATTCCCTGGGGTGTCTTCTTGTGGGGTATTTATACTGCCCTGGCATTTTAGGGGCCTTAAAGTGTGAGATGTAGCTTGGAATTCAAATGCATAAAAATGCCCTGTGAAATCCTAAAGGTACTCATTGGAATTTGGGCCCCTTTGCACACCCTTTGGGCACCTGTACTTGCTTTTGAAGGTCTCCGCAATCATTTAATGTATGGCCAGCATTAGAAGTTTCTGCTATTCTCCTTATATTGAGCATACGGGTAATGAGATTTTTTATTTCCGTTCAGCCTCTGGGCTGAAAGAAAAAATTAATGGCACAGATTTCTTCATTCGCATCGATCAATGTGGATGAAAAAATCTCTACCAAAAAATGTGCAAAAAAAAAAAAAGAGGATAAAGGACATCAGAGTCTTTGCAGCAGATCCCATTCTGATCTATAAAAAATGTCCCTATCTATTCCGCAATTCTGCGAGAATGAATCGGACCCATTCAGTGTGAATGGGGCTGGCGGTGATGCTGGAAAGCACACTATGTGCTCTCTACGCATCAGCTAACGAACTGCGACTGAACTTCAGGGTTTTTCGGCCCCGACCATCAGGCCGCCAGCTCTGCAAAATATAGAGCATGTCTATTCTTTATCCACTCCATGGAGAGTGCCCGGCATGGTGTGCTGTGGTTCCGCCAATCTGCGAGTCAGCACACTACTAGTATCAATGGACCTTAAAGCTGCGTTGCTAATAAAGATCCAAAGCAAAAAAGTATAGTCACAGGTGCCACAGCAGATTTCACAGTGTTTTACGGTAATCAGAAAGAAAAATTCTATGCTGCAGTGGAGGCGGACTGAGAGCATAAATGCTGCGCTGAATCGAGCCTGATCGGGCGAACACTCGTTTTTACTGTAAGTCTAAGGTGACCCGTGCTGCTGATATAGATCTGATTGCGATCAGTCTTGATCGCTTACAGAATACTACCCACTGCTGGTACTAGTGCTGGTGACAGCAGGCGTAATCGGTGACATCAGTGACTGCGGTGCGTTGGGCTGGCGTAACCACCTGCTCAATCTTATAACTGGCGGAGATAAAGGACCATAAACTTTGCTACCCGTCCGCCAAATTCTGTTCCACATTTTGGAGCGAGGTCAGAGACCCGACTGTTTCTATGGGGACAACTTTTGTCCACGGCTGGGATCAGAATTACGGCGATTCGCGCTTCGAAATCACTCAACATAGAATATGTCCTATTGTTTTCCGCGGTGCAGACAAGAAAAAGAGGCATTTTCTACTATAGTTTCTGAAATGTGCTAGATCTGCAAAGTCTGACACACTGCGAAATTGTCACGTTCTTACGATCCACGGATCATGAAACACCTGCTAGCGTCATTAGGCCTTACAGGGGGTGATAATGACATGAGATGGGGAGTCGGGAAGTTCGTATGGGTGATCGGGGTTCCAACAAAGCATTAATAGTGACAGGGGTTGGTAGCCAGTGGTGGTGCGCTTACAAAGAGTTACAGAGAGAATAAGGCTTGGCAGGTATATCAGATGCTTTTACAAAACGGCGTCTGACCTCACTAAATTTAATCAGATTTTTGAGCATCTGCAGCCTACTAGCAGCCAGTCATGCTGGCAGGCTGTAAAATAAGTGCAACCTGCGCACCTGCAGTGACAGCACGTGCACGTGCTTCACGTTCACACATGTAATCTCGGGGTCTCACGAGACAACGTAATAAGCGTCATTGAGACCCTAAGAGAACCACCTCCAGGCGTAAGTGGCGTGCATGATGAAGAAATGTTTAATAGTGTCCGGCAAAAGTTCTTATTTCACTGTTTGGTGAAATTCATTTGCAAAAATAGAAATACAGTAAATCTGGTTGGTGTTCCAGCTGTTGCAGGCCTAGTTTAAATCTGTCCGTAAAAGGGTATATTTTTTTCTGGGGTGAAATTTAATTGCCAAAATAGCAATACCCTGAATCTGGTGTTCCAACTGTGACACAATTTCCCTAGTGTCCGTCAAAGAATAGATTTTGTTCTGTGGTGAAATACAGTTGCAAAATTAGAAATACAGCAAATCTGGTGTTCCAGCTGTGGCTGGACAAGTTTAATAGTGTCCATCATAGGATATAATATTTTCTGCGATGAAATTCAGTTTCAAAAATAGAAATACCGTAAATCTGGTGTTCCAGCTGTGACTGAACAAGTTTAATAGTATCCGTCAAAGGATAGATTTTGTTCTGGGGTGAAATTCAATTGCCAAAATAGCAATACCCTGAATCTGGTGTTCCAGCTGTGACTGTACAATTTCCCTAGTGTCCTTCAAAGGATACATTATTTTCTGGGGTGAAAGTAAGTAGCAAAAATAGAAATACTGTAAATCTGGTGTTCCAGCTGTTGCAGGCCTAGTTTAAATCTGTCCGTAAAAGGGTATATTTTTTTCTGGGGTGAAATTAAATTGCCAAAATAGCATTACCCTGAATCTGGTGTTCCAGCTGTGACTGGACAATTTCCCTAATGTTTGTCAAAGAATATATTTTGTTCTGTGGTGATATACAGTTGCAAAAATAGAAATACAGTAAATCTGGTGTTCCAGCTGTTCCAGGTCTAGTTTAAACCTGTCTGTAAAAGGGTATATTTTTTTCTGGGGTGAAATTGAATTTCCAAAATAGCAATACCCTGAATCTGGTGTTCCAGCTGTGACTGGACAATTTCCCTAGTGTCCGTCAAAGGATATATTATTTTCTGGGGTGAAATACAGTTGCAAAAATAGAAATACAGTAAATCTGGTGTTCCACCTGTGTCTGGACAAGTTTAATAGTGTCCGGCAAAGGTTATATTTTTTTCTGGGGTGAAATTCGATTGCCAAAATAGTAATACCATAAATCAGTGGTTTCAGCTGTGGCTGGCCAATCCTCCTCCTCCTTCCACCTGCTCATCCAGTCAGCCACACACCTTCACTGCCAACTTCAGCACAGCCCGGGGTAAATGTCAGCAGGCCGTTCTGAAACTCATATGTTTGGGGGACAGGCCCCACACCGCGCAGGAGTTGTGGTGGGGTATTGAACAACAGATCGACCAGTGGTTGCTGCCGGTGGGTGATAATGGGCGAAATCTCGTTGCAGCTCTGGGACTAGCTGGTTTGACGCACATCCCTTGCCTGGCGCATGTGCTGAATTTGGGGGTGCAGAAGTTCATTCACAACTACCCCGACATGTCAGAGCTGCCACATAAAGTGTTGGCCGTCTGTGCGCGCTTCCGGCATTCACATCCTGCCGCTGCTCGCCCGTCTACGCTACAGCGTAACTTCGGCCTTCCCGCTCACCGGCTCATATGCGACATGCCCACCAACTGGAACTCCACCTTGCACATGCTGGAGAGACTGTGCGAGCAGCAGCAGGCCATAGTGGAGTTTCAGCTGCAGCACGCACGGGTCAGTCGCACTGCGGAACAGCACCACCAACACCAATGACTGGGTCTCCATGCGAGACCTGTGTGCCCTGTCGAGTACTCCACCAACATGGCCAGTGGCGATGACGCCGTTATCAGCGTTACAATACCACTTCTATGTCTCCTTGAGAAAACACTTAGGGCGATGATGGAAGAGGACGTGGCCCAGGAGGAGGAGGATGAGTGGTCATTTTTAGCACTTTCAGGCCAGTCTGTTAGAAGTGTCTCAGAGGGAGGTTTTTTGGAACAGCAGAGGCCAGGTACAAATGTGGCCAGCCAGGGCCCACTACTTGAGGATGAGGAGGAGGATGAGGATGAAGCAGGTTCACAGTGGGGTGGCACCCAACACAGCTCAGGCCCATCACTTGTGCGTGGCTGGGGGGATACGGAGGATGATGACGATAAGCCTCACACAGAGGACAGCTTGTCCTTACCTCTGGGGAGCCTGGCACACATGAGTGACTACATGCTGCAGTGCCTGCGCAACGACAGCAGAGTTGCCCACATTTTAACGTGTGCGGACTACTGGGTTGCGAAGGGAACAGTGAAACAAGTGGAAGGAGAAGGCAGAGGAGGAGCAAGAGGTCGCCAACGCAGCTGTGTCACGGCCAGCTCCTCTGAGGGCAGGGTTAGCATGGCAGAAATGTGGAAATGTTTTGTCACCATGCAACTGCTAACTGCACCACCACCTGATACGGAACGAGTTAGCAGGAGGCAGCATTTCACTAACATGGTTGAACAGTACGTGTGCACACCCCTACACATACTGACTGATGGTTCGTCCCCATTCAACTTCTGGGTCTCCAAATTGTCCACGTGGCCAGAGCTAGCCTGTTATGCCTTGGAGGTGCTGGCCTGCCCGGCAGCAAACATTTTGTCTGAACGTGTATTCAGCACTGCAGGGGGCGTCATTACTGACAAACGCAGCCGCCTGTCCACAGCCAACGTGGACCTGTCCATCCCTTGTGCAGAATAGAGATTTATAACTGCCTCCCCCTCAACCATATATTCTTGCACTCCGGGGCACTTATTTATTGAATCCTCTTTTTTCAATTTTACCGTTATATTGCGGTGCAACCAAAATTTGAATGAACCTCTCCTCCGTCTAGGTGCCAGGGGCCTAATTATCTGAAAGTGGCCTGTTCCAGTGCTGGGTGACATGAAGCCTGATTCTCTGCTATGCGACCTCTCTCCTCCGTCTGGGTGCCAGGGGCCCAATTATCTAAAAGTGGCCTTCTCCATTGGTGGGTGACATGACGCCTGATTCTCTGCTATGCGACCTCTGTCTTCTGTCTGGGTGCTGGGGCCGAAATAAATGAAAGTGGCCTTCTCCATTGGTGGGTGACTTGAAGCCTGATTCCTTGCTATGGGACCTCTCTCTAATTAATATTGCTTAATTTTTATTTATTTTATTTTAATTCATTTCCCTATCCACATTTGTTTGCAGGGAATTTACCTACATTTTGCTGCCTTTTGCAGCCCTCTAGCCCTTTCCTGGACTATTTTACAGCCTTTTTAGTGCCCAAAAGTTCAGGTCCCCATTGACTTTAATGGGGTTCGGGATGAAGTTCGTGTCGAGTTCGGATCCCGAACCTGAACATTTTTGGGAAGTTCGGCCGAACTTCTCGAACCCGAATATCCAGGTGTTCGCTCAACTCTTCTTACAAACTATCTTCAACTTGGTCTTGTATTGTAGTGGTTGCTCTTATGAAATGAAATGTTATTGTCCTCCTACTTACCAATCATTCAATGTGTTAGAAGTGGTGAAGGAGTAGTGTTGGGCGCGAATATTCGAATCGCAAATATCGCCACTTCGAGAATTTGCGAAAATTTAGAATATAATGATATATATCCGTATTTTAGAATATTCTAGATTTTTTTTTAATCTGAACCCATGATCCCTCCCTGCTTCTTGCTTCTGGGCCAATGAGAAGGCTACGATGTCTTTGTCTGAGCTTAGCAACATCCCTAGCAACCAATAGGAAAGTTGCCTATCCCTTTAGTATATAATGACCTCCCCAGAAGCCATTTTGTGCAGTTATTTGCAGTTCTGAAAGAGACAGCAGTATTATTGTTGTGCTCTCTGCTTTCCTGTGTCATTACATTAGATAGTTAGTTAGTTAGTTAGTTAGTTAGCTTATATATATAATACAGATAGCTAGTGGGAGATAGTCAGTGTAGGTTAGATTGGGATATAGTGTACTGTAGCTGATAGGTTCCAGTGCAGGGTAGGTAGTGTGATAGGTTCTGCTGTCCATACATACATGCTACAAAGTGCTGTGATGTGACAATTTTGCAACAATTCTTAGTGCACCAATCAGTAATATGTAGTCAGACCTGCTAAAATGGGAAGTTGCACGCATTGCGGCAAAATATACGCATCATTAGTGCCGATTTGCGCAATCGTGAATATATTGGAGCACTCTATCTGCATATAAAGCTATTGTAATGTTCTGCCGTGACAACCA